>CM061550.1:278924509-279524509 GCA_030864225.1 Capsicum baccatum var. pendulum
TCGATCG
The DNA here is from genome assembly GCA_030864225.1 of Capsicum baccatum var. pendulum. Taxonomy (NCBI): domain Eukaryota; kingdom Viridiplantae; phylum Streptophyta; class Magnoliopsida; order Solanales; family Solanaceae; genus Capsicum; species Capsicum baccatum. The sequence goes on from CM061550.1 coordinate 278,924,517, forward strand.
AAAGGCAAGTCCCAATTAGGTCAAATAGTGGACGTGTGATCGCTATATCAAGAGAAACAAGAAGATAAGCATCTCCACGAAAGCATGAGTCATTTGATGTGAGGAATGTACAACAAAGGTGGAGTTTACAGAAGAAATACTGACGCACAAACTCAATCTGCTTAAAAAGATGTCGAAAATGATCTTCATCTCTCACTTCCAATTGCATGCTATGCACTTGTATTCTCAAGGATTGATACGATGAAGGCATTTCATTCTGCTATCCAAACGTTGTGTCATCCTTTGTTTACCCCATTTGGGCCTTAGTGTTATTTTTTTTCATGTCAAGATAGAGTAAGCAAAGTTCAAAGAATAGTGTCAAGTAAAAAGATAAAGTCAAAAAGTTACAAAAAAGAGACAAAAATGTTTCAAAAAAAAAGTGTCAAGAAAAATAGAGTTAGAAAAAAAGAATAGCAAAGTAAAAAGAGCGAATAAAATAAAAAAAGAAAAGAAGAAAAATCATATCAAAGCAAAAGGACAAGCTGCCAGAACTACGCGTGACCTGATTCTCCTCTCTCGAGGGTGAGATACGTAGGCTGCCCTACTAAGGGCTCGGTCCAACCAAATAAACAATTTAGAATCACCCAGTCAAAAGAAACTGGGGCATGAGTTAATCCTCATTGTTTGAGTCGATTACAAAATTTGTAAGTCCTAACCCACTTTAAGTGTCGTTTGGGCCTCATGCCATCCTTTATTTCTAACCCTAACCAATAGGCAAGTTACAACCAAAGAAAGACCTTCAGATCAATCTTTGGGGATGTTAAGGCAAAGCATGCAAGGGATATGATGATGTATTTGGGAACTACCTGTCTTCCTCAGTACAAGGAATTAAGAGAGAAATAAAAGTGAGAGTCTTATTGGTGAAAACTCTCACGGGCACCATAAGACGATGGTAAGTTGAGAGAAATAAAAATGAGAGTCTTATTGGTGAAAACCCTCACGGGCACCATAAGACGATGGTGAGATGAGAGAAAAATAAGAAAGGTTTGTTGGTGAAAACCCTTCAAGGTGCCACTAGCCGAATGAGGTCTCCGAATGTAATTGGCCCAAGAAAGCAACTCAGTTTCAAGACCATTAACCCAACAACAACTGGTGGAAGGTGTGGATGGAAAGATCAGGCAGATTAATCTAAAATGCATGGCATAATCATTAGAATTGACAGTCATTTTTAGATAAATTTTTAATTTCTTTGTTTCAAATGGGGACATTCATTGTCTTTTCTTTCTTCTTTATATTTTTATTTTTATTTTTCTTGGGTCAGTTGTCCAAATAAAAATCACTATCATTTTTTTTCTTGGCTTTGAGTCAATTCCTTATCAAAACAAGTGAGAAAATATTTCAAAACTGCTACCAGTTTCTCCAATTGCACAAAGCAAGACAAAAGTCAGTGCATAAAAGAGACATGATTGTTAGCCGAAATAAGGCATACAAATTTTGTCAACAAACAAGTCTGGAAATTCATGAAAATACCAAGATTCAAAGGGTTTATTTGAGGAGCATGGCAAAGCAGAGATACTGTGTTTGTTTCAGAGTCACTCTTAATAATCTGAGTTTGGGTCAATGATGCAGTAAGTCAACGTCCTATGTTAATGGTTGGAAGCAAGGTTAAATGTGACGGGGGCAAAAACAATTGCCGTGAAAGCTAAGCCACAAACCAACCACCATATTTTTAAACTAACAAGTTTTCTTTGTATGAAATAGGAACACATGCTACCTTCGAATCAAGGATTTCAAAGCCTAAACATCAAGGGCCGTAATATTCTCACTTCTACAAATGCAAGAGGCAACGTTGCTGCACATATTTGGTATTCAAACCCATGGTAATTCAAGCGGCATTTGTAAGGAGACACACTTTCTTGTTTTGGTAATTCTAGCAACATTTTTAAAGAGATGCACTTCCTTGTTTGGGTAATTCCAGCAATATTTGTAAGAAAATGCACTTCCTTATTTGGTAAATCCAGCAACATTTGTGAGGAAACACACTTTCTTGTTTGGTAATTCAAGCGGTATTTGTAAGGAGATGCACTTCCTTGTGTGGAAAATTCAAGCAACATTTATAAGGAGATGCACTTCCTTGTTTGATAATTAAAGCAACATTTGTAAGGAGACACACTTCCGTGCTTGGTAATTTGATTGACATTTATAAGGAGACACACTTCCTTGTTCGGGTAAATCCAGCAACATTTGTTAGGAGACGCACTTCCTTGTTTGGGTAATTCCAGCAACATTTGTAAGGGGACGCACTTCCTTGTTTGGAAAATTCAAGCAACATTTGTAAGGAGACACACTTCTTTATTTTGGTAATTCAAGCGCTATCATAAGGAGACACACTTCCAAAGGAGACGCACTTTCTTGTTTTGGTAATTCAAGCAGCATTGGAGACACACTTCCTTGCTTGGGCAATTCAAGCAACATTTGTAAGGAGATGCACTTCCTTGTTTGGTTAATTCAACAAATATTTATGAGGAGACACACTTCCTTGTTTGAGTAATTCAAGCGGCATTGGTAAGGAAACGCACTTCCTTGGTTTGGTAATTCAAGCGGCATTGGTAAGGAGATGCACTTCCTTGTTTTGATAATTCAAGCAACATTTGTAAGGAGACGCACTTTCTTGTTTGATAATTCAAGCAACATTTGTAAGGAGACACACTTCCTTGTTTGGTAATTCGATTGACATTTGTAAGGAGACACACTTCCTTGTTTGGTAATTCCAGCAACAATTGTCAGGAGACGCGCTTCCTTGTTTGGGTAATTCCAACAACATTTGCAAGGGGACGCACTTCAAGCAATATTTGTAAGGAGACACACTTCCTTATTTTGGTAATTCAAGCGCTATCGTAAGGAGACACACTTCCAAAGGAGACACACTTTCTTGTTTTGGTAATTCAAGCAACATTGGAGACGCACTTCCTTCCTTGGGCAATTTAAGCAACATTTGTGAGGAGATACACTTCCTTGTTTGGTTAATTCAAGAAACATTTGTGAGGAGACGCACTTCCTTGTTTGAGTAATTCAAGTGGCATTGGTAAGGAGACGCACTTCCTTGGTTTGGTAATTCAAGTGACATTGGTAAGGAGATGCACTTCCTTATTTTGATAATTCAAGCAACATTGGTAAGGAGATACATTTCTTTGATCGGGTAATTTGAACTTTACTTTTGGGTAATGCACTTCCTAGCAGTCCCCTTGATTTCTAGAAAATGCACTTTCTAGTCAATTTATTGCACTTAATCCTTTGGAGATGCACTTTCTTGCTAGTTTTCATTTGTCAGGTGGCACACTTTTTAACTTAAACTTGTATCTCTAGAAGACGCACTTTCTAGTTAGAATCCCTCACTTTAATTCTTAGGAGACGCACTTCCTAGTCTTGGTTATTCAATTTTACTCTCAAGCGATGCATTTCTTGGTCAGAGTCTTGATTCACCATTGCAACATGCAAGTAGGTATGATGTGACTTTTCCAAAAGTCTTCTAATGATAAACTTGAAAAAAAAATCTATTTTTGAAACTTTAGTTTTCTGGCAAATGGAATGTCTCTTTATAATAATATTTGTTTGGGATAATTTTCTTTTTAGTTTTGATGTGATTTCAGGAGCCTGCCCGAAGCACAGGGCGAATAAATGGAAAACTAAGCAACAAGGTGAAGAAATTGAAAGTTAAACAGATTGAAAAATAGCAAGTCAGGAGCCCACCTGCACAACAGGGTGAAGAAGTTGAAAGCATGGCAACAAGTTGATGAAATAGCAAGTCAGGAACCCGCCTGAAGAATAGGGTGATGAAACTCAAGTCAAGAGTCCAAAAGAAACTGTATAGATAGGATTTTTGTAATTTCATTTATGCTTTAACTTGTAATTTTCATTTTTAATGTAATGACAGAGCCATGGACCAGAACCTCGATGGAACCTCACTCGACTCTCCAACTTGGTATAGTCCATCTCTTTTCAATCTTTTAAAATACCCATGACTTGATTCTCTCATAACTTGGGTAGGTAGGATGTCTTAAGTCAAGACCCGGTTGTCCTTCTTCCTTCTGTTTCTTTCTTTGAATAATGGTCGGGTCAAAATTTGGTCTCGCTGTCTACTTCTTTGTCTGAAAATAGTTCGTGTTTACATTCAAAGGGGGCATGATGTAGACACCTAATTTTGTCCCTACCGAAGTCTAATTTTATTAATTTTTAGTTCACCTTACCATGTGTCCAACCCCATATAATTATATCCCACAAAAATACAAAATTAAACAAAAAATAATACCTCTAACTAATTTATCTTATCCTAACAACCTACCCAATCAAAAGCTTCCACCTTCCTACCCACTCACATTTTTTATCCCTTGGAGAAGAAAACAACAAAAATAGAGGGCCCCACGTGATATCTTCTTGACCATCATTTACACATCACCTACACAATATACATATATTCCATACACACCCAGAATAGAAGGGGGGATTCTTTTTTTCATTATATACAATACACACAGGGATTCTATTTTGGATTCATCCATGGAGAACGCACAGAATTCATACACTAGAACATCCACGGGAAGATAATCACACCCATTATCATCATTCTTTAACTCCCGAAAAGAATCATTTTTTTCCTTCCTGGGTCTGGCTTCAAAAATGCCATTTTTGAAAGCAGATTCTCCTCTCTTTTTATTCTCCATCGCAAACCTATCATCACTCCCACAAGGACCACACACCTCACAGCATCTCACAGACACACACACAGAGAAAAGAGAATAGATCGAGAAGAGAGAGAGAGTAGAAGAGAGAGAACGAGAAAGAGAAAAATACCATTTCTTTTCTTCTGTTTTTTATTTTTTTCGCAAGATACAGTGGGGTAAAGGATAGATCAAGTAGAAAGGGTGAAAAATCAAGAGAGAGAGTGAAGATTTCAGGTCATTGGTCACTATTCTGGTGACTTAGCTCGCCGGAATTAGTTTTCCATTCCTTGTTCGATCGTTTCTCTTCGGATTTTGGTGAAATCTCACTGAAATTGATGTCAAGCTTATCGTCTCGGACTGATCCATCCTAAAATTCCCTACATCCTCTCGTTTTTCTTGATTTTTGGATGAAATCTAGCTGGTAGCTCATCGGGGTTCGATTTTGTACGCATCTTTAATTTTCTACCGAAAATTGGGTTTGGATTCTGGTGGTCGGCATTCGATTCTAGTTTGGATTTTTGTTCAAGTTGTGGTTTCATACCGAGGCTAGTCCGAGATGCGGTTCTGTCGGTCTGAGGTTCGACGTTGAGTTCCGTTGGACGCGGTTCTATTCGGAAAGATCAGTTAATCAATAAAGCATTGAGGTCCATTTCTCATCTCATTCTCTATTCTATTTTGGAATTTTAGTTGTTTGTTATGGGTGTGAATAACTTGTTTGGTTAGCGTATTTGAATCTTTGTTGTGTGTACGTGGTTGATGTTGGATTTGATAGTCGAAGAATTGGTTAACTAGTTTGACAATGGAATTGGGAAAAATGGGAATTGAAAGTTGATAAAAATGAATATTGTTGTTTTAATTAATCGTTGACATTGAACGTGATATGTAGTCTAGTTTAGAATAAACATGGATGTTGTTGAAAAATGGTAGTATTATGTTTAGGTCGACCATTGATAGGCAAATATAAGTGGGTTAGGCAAAGTTTATGACTTGAGATCGTTGAATGTTAAGGGTGTTTTGTTGAAATGTGTTGGTTTATGTTTTTGGATTGAAGTATATTCATTTGGCCGGGGAATGCCCCGAAGATTGATGTATTTATTCACAGGGGAATGCCCCGACGTATCATGTTGGCGAAGACGGATATCGATCAAGGTCCGAGGCATCGGGTGAAGCATTGGAGCTTAGTCTAGGACTAGCTTAGAATTGAATTTATATTTTTCGCATTTTTCTATTTTTGGATTGTAATAATTGGACTGAACACTATAATTTTGGATTTGTTTGTTTGTTTGTTTGATTGATTGGTTTGTATGTTTTTGTATGGTTTATACTCTCTTAGCGTCGAATTAGCCGATATGTTCCACCAAGCGACCGTGGTTGAACCACGGGATCGAGGGGTGCTTAACACCTTCCCTTCGGTCAACAGAATTCCATAGCTGAAATCTCTGTTCGTAAACCAGTTTAAAGAGTCAAATGGTTTTGAAAAAGATTTTCCAATGGTGACTTGGCACACCAGATTATGCCAAGTGGCGACTCTGATTTCAAATGTAAAAACAATCCTTCTTCGAAACAAATCGTTTTCTTTTGTCACTTAATAATAAAAACCCTTTCGAACCCAATACATAATCTTTTTTCGGTTAAAAAAAGGGTGTGACAGTACCAGCTGAAGCAGATATATCATAAATGTCTATTTTAATTTTTTATTAAATATTATTAATTTTTTAATACATAGATAATTTATAATAATTAATTGAGGGGTGATATAGTAAAATTACAGGTGAAACAGCTGAAGTAGGCATATCGACCTCCTGCCTGCTTCAGCTGGTCAACTGCCTCTTATAAATAAGAGAATTATTTATAAAAACACGATTGAAGCAGCTGAAGCTGACAGCTGAAGTAGACATGTCGATCTGCTTCAGCACCCAAACTCCCTCTTATATATATTATAGAAATAATATAGTGGCAAAAGGTACCTCAATAATATAGTTTCTATATATGTATGTGTTTAATCGTCCCAATCAATGTTGATTTTATAGAAATATGGGCAAGCATTGGCCCAATTAATTATGTTATTCTGTCCGTTCATATTTACTTATTTATGTTATTAAAAATAAAAATGCGCAATAATATTTGTTCAATTTGATAATATTATTTTATGTTCTAGAATTTCATTATTGAAAAATTTTTATTTATCTATATTTTGATATTCGAGACATATGAAACGTGCCATAATTTTTTTTGGTTTCCCATCAGATGTCCGGTGCCTCCATTGGAGCCTCGACTAATTTGGATCGTGCGTTGAAGGGCACATTAAGGTGGCAGCGCTCCCAACAGAGTTTTCTCCATATCCAGGGTCGAACCCTCAACCTCTGGTTAAGGGTAGAGCAGCCCCATCCACTGCACCACAATCCATGTTAGTGAAACGTGCCATAATTATCTCTCCATAGACCTGAATTATATCATATATTGACAATTGGAGTTAAATGGGTTAATAAAACTAAACTGCTAAGGATATCTAAAACATTAATAAATAAACTTTTCAATTTTCTTTGTAGAACACATTAAGTGAAAGAAACGATGAAAAGGTCAAAAATATTAGAAAACACACAAATAAAAATTTTTGTCTATGAAACGTGTCACATCACTCAATAGACCTGAAATTATATACTACATAGATTTCTTCACAGAAACTTATTTACGCTTCAAAGCGACAAATAACTGACATGCTTTCTGGTAATTCGTTTTCATCCATATTGAAATTTCATCACTTTTGAGAATCGTCCGTGTAAAAGCTTCTTTTGCTATTTCACTTCCAAAATGATTGACAAAAAGTACTTCTAAAACAGCTCGTAGATTTATCATTAAAGTCTTTGCATCAGCCTCTTCCACAAGCTTTGATTTGGGATACGTTAACTCTATTCTCTCGATGCTAAAACAATTATTTTTCTCCACTGCTTTAGTCATGTCTTTAGGAGAGGGAAAATATGTTGGCACATTGAATGAGTCGACTAAAGATTCATCTAACTTTCCATGTGGATAAAATAAAGAAATATCAATTATTACAAATGTATATATGGGCTATAACTAACTACATATGTACATTCAGTTTTCATTTGTTTGTCTGGTACGGTTTTGATGTGACATGAAATTTTTAATTTTGAAGCTTAAATGAAAGATACGTGCATGGAATGTACCAAAACGTTCTTTAATGTGGCGCTCTTAAGCATATAATGTGGAAAGTTATAATTAAAAGTTTCCAAAAAGGAAAAAGGGGGACGAGCATTTATTAGTACCCTCATCGAATTATGGTCAAAGTTGCAACGACACACTCCAGCTTCACAGGGGTCCTGCCACCTTCCTGAACTTAATTTTAATGTATTTCTCTCACCCTTTTGTGCTGACGTGACACCTTTATTACATAAAATGGGACCCACATCAAAGATGCAACGTCAGCTAAAAAGGTTGACAAAAGGTGTCATGGAGCTAAAAAGGACGACAAAAATACGTTAAAATTCAGTTCAGGGGGTAATAGGACCCCGTGAAGTTGAAGTGTGTCGTAGCAAATTTGATCATAATTCAAGTGAGTACTAGATGCTTTACTCGAAAAAGGTGCATATTCTTTTGAAACAGACTAAAAGAAAACGTAAAACAAGACATTTAACAAATCCATAAGACTAGAACCAAAAAATTTCACAAGACATTCACTTGATTGTGGTGAAAGTATCACTATCATTCCACCTTCAACAATCTCCTCAGCTCTTGCATTTAACAACATTTCCATGTCTTTTTCAAATTGTGCAACATAAGCATTCAACACTTCAACATTTGATGTATCTACATAATGAATTGATCCCTTATTCCATGCTGGAGATTTTTCATCTAACAACTCTTCTGGACACTTAGATAACCAATGTATGGCACTAGAACAATGTGCAAAATGTATCGATCGCGATGGAAATAATCTACCATGGAATGTTCCTGGAACTCCTAATGCATAGTAGGATCGATCGATGGGTAGTGATCGAAAGAGGGCGTTGAAATCATTGGTGACATGATCATTGAAAAATACTTGGAATTCAAGAATGTTGTTATTTTGGTATTTTTCCTTTAGAACTTGTACAACATGTTGCATTGCAATGAAAGTGTTTGGTCCAACTGAACATCCCAAATCTGCAATGTGTAATGTATTTGAAGAAGAAGACATGATTTTGATGTCTTTTGCACTATCTAACAGTTCTTTATGCATGCAATTATAACAGTAAAGTCACATTTGACAGTAAAGTTTAGTGATTCTATTATTATAGATGAAAAAGTACAGTTACTTTAGTATGACACCAAAAATTATTTTTCGGTATAAAGTTATGCATGTATACTAGATGAGGTATACCAAAAGATATATACACCTTTAACTTATTATATTTACACAAATTTTCATCTTTATAAAGTAATTACAAAAAATCTCAACTAATTATGTATGTTCGTTGAATGTATCAGAGAACTAATTATGTATGTTGACAGATTCAAAATTGAAAAAAAAAAAAAGTATCTGAAACTAATTATGTATCTTTACAAAGTAAAAAAAATGTATTTTCGTTAGATGTATCAGGAGCTAATTATGTATCTTGAAAAACTCAAAATCAGAATTTTCAGTAATTATGTAAAATATTAGAATTTTCTGTAATTAAGCTCAAAACTGTCGGGATTTATGTTGTTTGCTCTTTTTCTTCAAATACTTTTATCTTGAGTTTGGGATCTATCGAAAAGATAAGTATTTAGAGTAAATACTTAGGGATCGTTTGGTCGGATGCATTAGAAAAAAAATCCTGCATTTATCAGATATGGGTATATTAATACCTTGTTTGTTGTACATTTTTAATTGTGCCTACAACTTTAAGGGGTCGTTTGGTTGGAAAACAAGTCATCCCTGGATTACTAATCCCGGAATTAGTTATCCCTTCCTCATGAAGGAATAAGAAAAAACATTACAATATCGTGATGATTAATCCTGGGATGAGTTAACGCCCATGTATTTTGTCCCAACCACACATGGAATAAGCTCCTCTTCTAAATTAATCGGGAGATTAGTTATCCTTAACCATCCTACCAAACAACCCCTAAGTGTCTACTTGTGCATACCCAAAATTGGATGGTGTTAGATTATCCATGTTGAAGTCAAGTTAAAGGACACGTTCATATATTATACCTATACAATGCATGTTACTTTTAATATTCCGAACCAAACAGTGCATACTACAACAACATATCCAGTGTATTCCCACATAGTGGGGTCTAGGGAGGGTAGAGTGTACGCAGATCATACCACTACCTTCGAAGAAGTAGAGAGGTTGTTTCCGATAGACCTCCAGCTTAGGACCGATAACAGTATAGCAAATCACAAAATATAAATGCGTATAGACTAGTAGAATATGCAAATAAACTAAACATAAATGCGTATAGACTAATAGAATATGCAAAATAAACTAACACCGGTATCCACAAGGTAACACAACAGCCACCAGATACTACTAAAAGACTATCTAACCGAAAACATAGACATCACTCAACACCCACGAACAAAAAATGTCAAACACAAATAAAGAAATGCTCCCACCCCTTAACCCTCTACCCTATTATACAAATAAAGAAACATCAATATTACTAATATCAACATTACTAATACACCATATTCAACCCTATTTTTACACACTCTACCAAACGATCACCAGCATTCATAGGGAAAGATGTTGCCATTTTGGATAATAATGATAATTAATAATGTTTAATTTTCTTCACACATACATGTTCTTATATATATATATATATATATATATATATATATATATATATATATATATATAGCTAGATATAAATGCTGATGTTAAACAAGCATTTTTGGAAAGGAAAAGTGAAAAAGAAACCTTAAAAGGACACGTTTTATTTTATTATTCTTGATGTCATCAATGACTTCAATAAAAGAAAAAGAATTCAAAATTTGAAATTTTATGAATTTTAGATTCTAAACCTTTAGAGTATTTAGGTTTTAAATTAATAAATTTATATATACATATATTAAATAAAAATATAAAATTTAAACTAAAACTATTAAATTTGTTAGATCTGTACTTTCTATTTTACCTTCACATATGTAATTCAATTTTCTTTGTTTGTATATCACGCCAATTCATAAATAGAAGAGCGCCGATGAGAAAAATATTCAGAGTTTTAGATATACTCGATTGAAGTTTAACTTTAAATAATTTTTAGTTTTTAACATTCACATCAGTCATGTATGATAGAAGTTTCACCCTCCTAACAACTTTAATAAAAAATATCTAAAAGTTGACCTTGTCAAGATCATATCTTCAAAAAATAAAAAAAGGTTTGATGCTAAGACTTGTCAAGCCAGATAAGGCTTCGCTAAAATATATCTGAATTAGGCCTTGTCAAATCCACAACTTATGTTAAAAATATACGAAATCAGCCTTACAAGCCATTCCAAACTTCAGACAAAAATATCTTAATTATATTTCACCCTCATAAAGCCGGCAAAACGTCAAACAAATTTTTGAAGTCAGACACAAATTTTTAATTTCAGTCAAGTACATTTGAAATTATTTCTAAAGTGGCTAAACTTGTAAAAATTCTAATAAACGAATACAAGTTAAATGATGACCCCAAAAGTAGGTTATTTGAGTGCTTTGTCCCATTTGACCCGTCCAATTCAGCATATATAAAAAAAATTGAATTTATTTAAAGTTAAGTGCATAAATTATTCGATTTTAATAAAAAACACCTACAATAAATCTATTTAAAGAGCACCACATAGAGTAAGTGGGAAAAAAAAAATAAAGACCCACAAAAATGACTACGATGTCAATATATAAACCACTTAGAGTAAGTGCATAGATATTCGATTTTGATAAACACACCTAAAATAAATCTATCCAAAGAGGACCACTTAGAATAAGTGAAAAAAAAAATGACCCACAAAAATGACTATGATGTCAATATATATACCACTTATAGTAAGTGCATAAATATTCAATTTTGATAAATCTTTGAGTGTCAAACCTAAATATGCCATCATATTTAAAAGGGATAATATTCACGAAAATATCTGAATTTTGATCTGATTTTCAGTTGAGCATATTGAACTTTGCGGGGGTGCTATTACCCCCCTAGACTTTTTTAAAATGGAATTATTACCCCCTCCAAAACGCTATATCCAGTTTTGGATTAATCTTGGGATGAGTTAACGCCCATGTATTTTGTCCCAACCAAACATGAAATAAGCTCCTCTTCTAAATTAATCGGGAGATTATTTATCCTTATCCCTCCCACCAAATGACCCCTAAGTGTCTACTTGTGCATACCCAAAGTTGGATGGTGTTAGATTATCCCTGTTAAAGTCAAGTTAAAGGACACGTTCATATATTATACCTATACAATGCATGTTACTTTTAATATTCCGAACCAAACAGTGCATACTACAACAACATATCCAGTTTATTCCCACATAGTGGGGTCTAGGGAGGGTAGAGTGTACACAGATTATACCACTACCTTCGAAGAAGTAGAGAGGTTGTTTCCGATAGACCTCCGGCTTAGGACCGATAACAGTATAGCAAATCACAAAACATAAATGCGTATAGATTAGTAGAAAATAAACTAATACCAGTATCCACAAGGTAACACAACAGCCACCAGATACTGCTAAAAGACTATTTAACCGAAAACATAGACATCACTCAACACCCACGAACAAGAAACGTCAAACACAAATAAAGAAACGCTCCCACCCCTAACCCTCTACCCGATTAGACAAATAAAGAAATATCAATATTACTAATACACCATATTAAACCCTATTTTTACGCACTCTACCAAACAATCCCTTAAAAGTAGAAATAATTACTTGCAAATGGGAGTTTTTTGAGTAGCTATAAGGACCATCACCAGCATTCATAGGGAAAGATGTTGCCATTTTGGATAATAATGATAATTAATAATGTTTAATTTTCTTCACACATACATGTTCTTATATATATATATATATATATATATATATATAGCTAGATATAAATGCTGATGTTAAACAAGCATTTTTGGAAAGGAGAAGTGAAAAAGAAACCTTAAAAGGACACGTTCTATTTTATTATTCTTGATGTCATCAATGACTTCAATAAAAGAAAAAGAATTCAAAATTTGAAATTTTATGAATTTTAGATTCTAAACCTTTAGAGTTTTTAGGTTTTAAATTAATAAATATATATATACATATATTAAATGAAAATATAAAATTTGAACTAAAACTATTAAATTTGTTAGATCTGTACTTTCTATTTTACCTTCACATCTGTAATTCAATTTTCTTCGTTTGCATATCACGCCAATTCATAAATAGAAGAGCGCCAATGAGAAAAATATTGAGAGTTTTAGATATACTCAATTGAAGTTTAACTTTAAATAATTTTTAGTTTTTAACATTCACATCAGTCATGTATGATAGAAGTTTCAACCTCCTAACAACTTTAATAAAAAATATCTAAAAGTTGACCTTGTCAAGACCATATCTTCAGAAAAAAAAAAATGATGTTAAAGACTTATCAAGCCAGATAAGGATTCGCTAAAATATATCTGAATTAGGCCTTGTCAAATCCACAACTTATATTTAAAATATACGAAATCAGCCTTACAAGCCATTCCAAATTTCAAACAAAAATATCTTAATTATATTTCACCCTCATAAAGTCGGCAAAACTTCAAACAAATTTGTGAAGTCAGATACAAATTTTTAATTTCAGTCAAGTATATTTGAAATTATTTCTAAAGTGGCTAAACTTGTAAAAATTCTAATAAACGAATACAAGTTAAATGATGACCCCAAAAGAAGGATATTTGAGTGCTTTGTCCCATTTGACCCGTCCAATTCAGCATATATAAAAAAATTGAATTTATTTAAAGTCAAGTGCATAAATTATTCGATTTTAATAAAAACACCTAAAATAAATCTATTTAAAAAGCACCACATAGAGTTAGTGGAAAAAAAAAAAGACCCACAAAAATGATTACGATGTCAATATATAAACCACTTAGAGTAAGTGCATAGATATTCGATTTTGATAAAGCATAGATATTCGATTTTGATAAAAACACCTAAAATAAATCTATCCAAAGAGGACCACTTAGAAAAAGTGAAAAAAAAAATGACCCACAAAAATGACTACGATGTCAATATATATACCACTTATAGTAAATGCATAAATATTAGATTTTGATAAATCTATTCAAAGAGGATCACTTAGACTAAGTGAAAATAATGACCCACAAAAATGACAACAATGTAAATATATCAATGACAGAGGTTCACGTTTGAATGAACTTTCTTAAAAAAAAAAAATAGTGTAAAAGCTAAAAAAGAAAAAAGGCAATATAATAATTGTTCGTGTGCTTTGTTCCATTTGACCCGTTTAAATCAATTCTAATAAAAAAATTAAATTTACTTTGAGTTAAGTGTACAGTTATCCGATTTTGATAAAAACACTTCAAGTAAATCTATTCAAAGAGGACCATCTAAAGTAAGTGAAGAAAAAAGACCCACAAAAATTTCTACATCGTCAATATACCAATGACAGAGGCTCACGTTTGAATGAACTTTCTTAAAAAAAAAAAAAAAATTAGTGTAAAAGCTAAAAAAGACAAAAGGCAATATAATAGTTATTCCTGTGCTTTACTCCATTTGACCCGTCTAAATCAATTCTAATAAAAAATTTAAATTTACTTTAAGTCAAGTGTACAGATATCCGATTTTGATAAAAATACTTCAAGTAAATCTATCCAAAAAGGACCATCTAAAGTAAGTGAAAAAAAAAAGACCCACAAAAATTACTACCTCGTCAATATATCAATGAAAGAGGCTCACGTTTGAATGAACTTTCTTAAAAAAGAAATTTAGTGTAAAAGATGAAATAGACAAAAGGTAATATAATAGTTATTTGTGTGCTATACTCCATTTGACCCGCCTAATTCAGCTCATATAAAAATTTTGAATTTATTTTAAGTCAAATATGCAGATATTCAACAAACAACAACAACAACAACAACAAACCCAGTGTATTCCCACCTAGTGGGGTCTGGGGGGGTAAGATGTACGCAGTCCATACCTCTACCTCTGAAGAAGTAGAAAGGTTGTTTCCGATAGACCCCCGGCTCAAGACACGAGACACCAGACAAATATAAAGTAACGCACAGAACAGGATTTCATAACGTAAATACGGCACCCATAAGTAGTAGGAAACATCGGAAAGCACCCAGATTCGTAATAAAACATGGAACACCGAAAGCATAACAAGAAGAAGAATAGAAAATAGGAATAAAAATAAGAATAGGAAGAATAACAGGAATAAAACACCCACCAAATACTTCCCTACCCTGACGCCCCAAACTGACCCTAGTTTTCTGCCCTAATTCGCGCCCTCCAGACCTTCCTATCTAGGGTCATGTCCTCAGTGAGTTGTAGCTGCTCCATATCCCGCCTAATCACCTCACCCCAGTACTTCTTCGGCCTCCCCCTCCCCCGCCTAAAACCATCCATCGCTAGCCTCTCACACCTACGGACCGGGGCATCCGTGTCCCTCCTCTTCACGTGTCCAAACCAACTCAATCGGACTTCCCGCATCTTGCACTCCACTGGAGCCACACCAACCTTCTCCCTGATAGTCTCATTCCTAACTCTATCCCCTCGAGTCATCCCACACATCCAGCGCAACATCCGCATTTCCGCCACCTTCATTTTTTGGATGTGGGAATTCTTAACTGGCCAACACTCCGCTCCATACAACATGGCCGGACGGACTACCATCCTGTAGAATTTGCCTTTAAGCTTGGGCGGCACCTTCTTATCACACAACACCCCCGACGCGAGCTTCCACTTCAACCATCTCGCCCCGATACGGTGCGAGACATCCTCGTCAATCTCACCGTTACCCTGTATCACGGACCCGAGATACTTGAAACTATCCCTCTTACATACCTCCTGCGAATCCAGCTTCACGACCACCTCGTCCTCCAACCTCACGTAATTAAACTTGCATTCCAAATACTCTGTCTTGCTTCTGCTCAACCTGAACCCTTTAGACTCAAGAGTTTGTCTCCACACCTCTAATTTGTCATTCACACCCTTTCGGGTCTCGTCAATCAGAACTACATCGTCTGCAAAAAGCATACACCAAGGCACCTCCCCTTGAATACGCCGCGTCAATACATCCATCACCAAAGCAAACAAAAAAGGACTAAGAGTAGATCCCTGATGCAATCCTGTCAAGACAGTGAAATGTTCTGAGTCTCCTCCCGCCGTCCTTACCTGAGTTTTCGCTCCATCATACATATCTTTAACTGCTCTGATATAAGCCATCGGGACTCGACTCACCTCCAAGCATCTCCAAAGCACCTCCCTGGGAACTTTGTCGTAAGCCTTCTCTAGGTCGATAAACACCATGTGCAGATCCTTCTTCCTTTCCCTATACTGTTCCACCAACCTCCGTACCAGGTGAATTGCCTCCGTCGTCGAGCGCCCAGGCATAAATCCAAACTGATTTTCCGAAATAGACACTATCCGTCTCAGCCTCCCCTCGACCACTCTCTCCCAAATCTTCATAGAGTGACTCAATAACTTAATCCCCCTATAGTTATTGCAACACTGGATGTCACCCTTATTCTTATAAAGAGGGATCAGGGATCATGGTACTCCACCTCCAAGCCTCGGGCATCTTTGCCGTCTTGAAGATTTCGTTAAACAGACCAGTCAACCACCTTACCCCAGCCTCTCCAACGTACTTCCAAAACTCCACTGGTATCTCATCCGGCCCCGTCGCCCTACCCCTCCGCATCCTGCGAACAACCTCTCTAACCTCTTCTACCCTAAAACGTCTACAATAACTAAACTCCCGACACTCCTCTGAATGCTCCAGTTCCCCTAACACAATAGCTCTATCCCCTTCGTCATTCAAGAGCCTATGAAAGTACGACTTCCATCTATTCTTAATATGTCTGTCCTCCATCAACACTCTGCCATCCTCCCCCTTAATGCACCTCACCTGATCGAGGTCACGGCCCTTCCTCTCCCTAGCCTTAGCGAGTCTAAACAACTTTTTCTCCCCTCCTTTCCCCTATAACCCCGCATACAGGCTCTCAAACGCGGTCGTCTTAGCTGCCGTGACTGCTGACTTAGCCTCCTTCCGAGCTAGCTTGTACTCTTTCCTGTTTACCCGCTTCTCTTCTTCGTCCCTGCTCTCCACCAACTTAGCATACGCCTCTTTCTTGGACCGTACTTTCTTCTCCACCTCTTCATTCCACCACCAATCCCCCTGATGGTGCCCGGCCCGGCCCCTAGAAATACCCAACACCTCACTTGCCTTCTCCCTGATGGACCTAGCCGCCCTATCCCACATACTATCCACGTCCCCCCTACACTCCCACACCCCCATTCCCGCCAACTTCTCCCCTATCTCCCACGCATTCACTGGCGTCAAACCGCCCCACTTAATTCTAGGTCTACACTCCTTACTCCTCCTCTTACTATTCATCTTTATACCCAAGTCCATGACCAAGAGCCTATGCTGGGTCGAAAGGTTCTCACTCGGGATAACCTTACAGTCCCTACACAACACCCTATCCCCTTTCCTGATCAACATAAAGTCAATCTGGGTCCTGGCCATCGCGCTTCGAAAGGTGATGAGGAGATCGTCCTTCTTCGGGAAGCCCGAGTTCACCACCACCAGCTCAAAGGACCTTGCGAACTCCAAAAGGGTAGCCCCCTCTTCATTTCTCACCCCAAAACCAAAAGCACCATGCACATCACCAAAGCCTCCCGGTAACGCGCCGATGTGCCCGTTGAAATCTCTTGCTACAACAATCTTCTCCGAGCTAGGCACGCCTCTCAGCACCTCCTCCAAAGCCTCCCAAAACCGTAACTTATCCTCCCCCTCCGAGCCCACTTGCGGCGCATAAGCGCTACACACATTCAGGGTAAACCCCCGAATGACCAACTTAATAGTCATCAACCTATCGTTGATCCTCTTAACCTCTACTACCTGGCCTCTAAGCTCTTCATCTACTAAGATGCCAACTTCATTCCTCCGCCTCTCGCTCCCAGAGTACCACAGCTTGTAACCATCCACATCCCTAGCCTTAGACCCTACCCACTTGGTCTCTTGAATACACGCGATATTGATCCTCCTTTTTTAAAGAATCTTCACAAGCTCTATAGACTTACCCTGAAGGGTCCCTATATTCCAAGAACCAACCCTCAGCCTACCAACACTATCCCCCCGCCCTCCCCTACCGCCCTCCCCTACCGCCCCCGCAGCCATACCTTGGCCTCCCTCCCACTCCCGCCCTTACCGCATCCCCCGCCCCCACAACTGCCCCACACCCCAACCCCCTCAGACATGACCCTATCCAACCATTACCGCTCACAGCCACTATATAGGAAAATATAAGAAAATATACTCAAAGGCAAGAAACGATCACAATAACAGACAACAGTCACAGCAACAACAAACAACAGACAATAGCAACAATAAACAACAGATAATATCAACAAATCACAAGCAGATACCCAAACAAAAGCAGTGCAAGAAAACAACCACAGCCACAGCAACAGCAACAGCAGATACGGACAATATCAGTAAATCAACTGCAAATCAGATAAAACTAGCAGGAAACGGGGAATAAAATGAAATAGCGAGAAATGAAATATCAAAGGTTAGAGATCACCGGGTCACGCTTGTAGACCAAGCCGGAAAACCCGAACCCAGCGTTGACCGGGTTCCGGTGCTGAGATGGAGCTGCGGCTGCTGGCGGCCGGCTGAACTGGTCGGCGGCGTCTGGTCGGCGTCCGGGTGCTGCAGCTGTTGGCGACCGAGCAGCTGGCGGGTGAAGGCGGAGCTGCGGCGGCGGCGGCTGGCTGGGGCCGAGCTGCGGCTGCTGGGGGGGGGTCGATCGATCGGAGGCTGCTGGAGGGGGGGTCGGTCGATCGGCGGCTGCTGGGGGGGTCGGTCAGCGGCTGCTGGAGACAGAGGGGGGGGTTGGGGGGTGGATCTCGCCGGATCCAGCGATGGGGGAGGGAGGGAGGGGTCGGCGGGCTGACGCCGAAGGTCGCGCCGGTGGTCGCGCCGGTAGACGATGGGCTACCAACTGGGTAACTTTGCCCAGACGATGCAACAGCAACAACCGCAGCAGGAGAAGGAAGAATATGAGACTCGCAAGCGAGGACTTCAGACGTTTCCTGAAACTGATTTCAATTTTTATAAAAACACGTAAAGTAAATTTATCTAAAGAGGACCACCTAAAGTAAGTGAAAAAAAAAAAAGACCCACAAAATTATTGCAACGTCAATATACCAATGACAGAGGCTCACATTGAACTTTCTTTAAAAAAAAAAATTAGTATAAAAGCTAAAATAGACAAAAGGCCATACAATAGTTAGGTGGAGCAATTTGATTCATCTAAAAAAACAAAAACTTGATAGATAAAATAGACAAAATTTATGTAACCACCTTATTTATAAAAAAACAGTATAATATAATTATAACAAGAACCAAACGTGTCCTAAGACCCAACAAATTCTGATCCACAAAATATCACATCTAAATTAAGAATTATCCAATTATATAGTACTATGCATAAGGAAAATATTAAAGAAAGAAAAATATAAAAAGTACAAATATAAATATAATCATAGTAAAAGAAATAACCGTAGTAATAAAATCGAAAGCATCTATATCTATAATAATAATAATATATTAAAAGTGTGAAGACATTTAAATTTTTTACCTTTTATTAAAAATCTCCGCAATATCTATATCTATAATCTATATCTATATCTATAATTTATATCTATAATCTATACTATAATAAAAGTGTGAAGACCCTTAGAAAAGTGATTTGAATTTTTTACCCTTCATTAAAAATCTCCACAATAGATAAAATTTTCTTTTCACTCATTTTATACAATTATTATATTATTATATTTATAATAAATAAAGGAATCCTAAAATATACGGTAAGAAAAAATTATAAGAAAATTTATTATTGATGAATTTTTTTTTCTCCTTGTGTACTTGAGAAAGGATTCCTAAATACAAAATAAGAGGAAAAATAAGTGATTTTTATCAAAATTAAAATAACAAAATTTAATAGCAGCCTTTTTTTTAATAAATTAAAACAAGGAAAATAACTAAAGCACGAAAATTTTTTTGCTTCAAAATTTGACTGTATTAGGGCTCTATTTTTTTTTGACATAATAAAAAATATTAATAGTATATTATTGTTCAGACGTGCAGGATTTTTGCTATACTTGGGTATCTTTATTATTTTTATATTATAATATTATTAGAAAATTTTTATGAGTGCACCCCGGATAAAAATGTTTCATATTAGTTAATTTATTTTGGACGATAATTTGAACTTCTACAAATTAAGGACTCTTTCTTTCTATAATAATATAAAAGCATTTACAAGGTAAATTTTGGTGGAACAAATGTTTTTATAACTATTTTTTTTATGAGCTTTAAAGATGTTGTTTACAAATCACCAAAGATCAAACTTAATTGTATTGTTCTAATATTTCAATTATCAATTATTTTGTTGTAGTTTCTATATAATTGATGGCTTGACATGAAACACACGTGCAACGCACGTAGACTAGTAGTACTAATAAAGGAACAGATAGATACACTTTTGCCTGCTCCTTGTCAACCTTAATATAATTTTCAACCTTCAGACCTTTTATTTTGAGTCATGTCTGTAGATACGTAATTTTGTCCTTTTTTGAAAACATTTTCATCTTTTTTATTTTATTTTTTTAATTTTTAATTATAATTTTTATTTTACTCACCTTACCATACTTTTGTTTAATTGATCATTTCTCCCCCCCCAAAAAAAGGAATTGAAAATAATTAAATACATAGCATTTTTGTTACCTCAACACCTAACTTGCCATTTTTCATTGGATACATGCAAAAGGCGCACGCCCTACTCATTTTTCCACACGCCACCCTCATCTTTCCACATGCCACACTAACTTTTCCACATGCCACACACTTATTCCCACAAGCCACCAATTATATGCTTCCACATAGGATAATAAAAAAAGAAAAAGAAAAACCAAATAAAAAATATGAAAGAAAAATTCTAAAAGGGGAAAAGGGGGAGGCTCATTCTTTCATCATCATTTTCTCTACAATAACAACAATCACCAAATCATCTTCCTCACAAGAACAAAAAAAAAACTGAGGGAGAGAAAGAGAGAATCGCGCAAGAGAAAAAAAAATTGAGAGAGAAAAAGGGTCTGGACAATGGGAATCCGGCGTAAACAGTGTCGGTGAACAGTAATAGCGTGAAAAGTAACGGAGTAAACAGTAATGACCTGAACAGTAACGGAGTGAATAGTAACGACGTGAATAGTAATGACATGAACAGTGTCGGTGAACAGTAACGGTGAATGGGTCATTATTTCCCATTGTCAAGTTGGATTGTTGGTGTTAAGGTTCGACTCGAGGTTTCTGGGTGCGGACTCTCTTTATTCGAATAATATTGAGTTTGAAAGCTTCAAATTGAGGTCCAATTCTACTTTGTTTCTCTTTTTATTTCATTGTTTATTATATTTGATGTTGGATTGAATATTGCGTGTTATTTGGTCCTTGTTGGTGATGAATGCGTGTTTATTTTGACTCGTGGTTGGTTTGCTTGATTATGTTTGGGTGAAATGGTATCTCGTTTGAGAATTGAAATTGGTTGTTTGGGGATGAAATTGAGAAATTGGTAAAAAGTTGAATTTAGATTAACTTTGGTTTATTGTTGTTTTGTTTAATTCGTAATGAGCATGGATATTGTTGGAATTTGATAGAATTATGATATGTTGAAATGGATAGGCAAATGTCGGTTTGGGTAGGCAAAACTTAGGAGTGATGTGTTTATTAAATGTGTTGAATATTTAATGTGCGTGTGAATGTTTGATATCTAGTTTATCGTGTTTAATTCAAATGTATTTATTTAGCCGGGGAATACCCCGAGACACAATGTATTTATTCACTGGGGAATGTCCCGACGTACTATGTTAGCGAAAGACGTTTGTGAGGAAGGCCTGAATCGTCGGGTAAAGCACGGGAGCGTAGTTAGTATTAGTGTAGGTTAGATAGGATTTATTTTTGCATTTTTCTATTTTGGACTGTAAAAATTGGACTGGACGTTGTATTTTTGATTCATTTTTTTGTTTTGTTTTGTTTGTTTGTTTGATTGTTTTACGTGTTTTGTGTGGTTTGTACATTCGTAGTGTCAAAATTAGTCGATACACTCCACCAAGCGACCATGGTCGAACCATGGGATCGAGGGGTGCCTAACACCTTCCCCTCGGTCAACAGAATTCCTTAGCCGAAATCTCTGTTTGCAAACCAGTTTAAAGAGTCAAATGGTTTTGAAAAGGATTTTTCAATGGTGACTTGGTACACCAGATTATGCCAAGTGGCGCTCTGAGTTTTGAATATAAAAAATCCTTTACGAAACAAATTATCTTCATTTTGTCACTTTAATAATGAAAACCCTTTCGAAACCCATAAAAATAATTCTTTTTGGAGTCGAAAAAAGGGTGTGACAGCTCTGGCGACTCTGCTAGGGATTTTTCAGAATTTGAGCTAATTTTTTTAAATTGTATCGGCTTTGTTTGATATTATGGGTGTATAGACATTGTTTGTGTTGTTTTGTGTTATTGTTTATCATTGTTGAGTGTCTACGTGCTCTTTGTTTACAGTTTTATCTTATGTGTTACCGCTTTATATCTGGCATCATATGTACAACCTGAGTTATTCTTTCTGCAACAAGTCCGTAGTACACGTGTTATACACGACCTCTAGTTAAGTCACCCTTATTTTAGAGGGGGGAGCCGTCGGTGTTATGGAGTAGGTGGAAAGCAAAGCAGCCACTATCGACCATACGCTCCCCCGAACAGCCTTGTTAGTGAACCCCAACGTAGGTCGGTATTTAGGTCATGCTTAGGTGTATCATATTGGAGACCTAGCGGGACCCACTTGGTCCTTTGTAGGAAATTCACCTCTCTAAGGCATCCCTACATGCTAAATGTTGCATCTTTGAGGGTAACGAGATCATTTGACAGATTGATTTGGGCAAAAGCATAAGTTAGAAGCAAAGTGTGTAGGCAAGAAATTGTTGAAAAAAAAAAGAAGGAAGAAAAGTAAGTCGAAAAGAAAAAAAAAAGAGTTTCGTAGTTTTAGAGTTCCTTATGGCTTTTGTTTTTCACAATTCAAAAATTCAAAAAGATTTTTTATTTTCTGCACTCATTTGTTCGAAAATCAAAACATCAAAAAAAAATTCTCACTTTGTCTCTTTTAGCATGCATTCATAATTCGTAATTTTCAAAAAAGATTTTTTAGCAGTTTTTATAAAAGAAAATGCAAAAAATGGTAGAAATTTGTACATTTCATTGTAATGAAAATACCAAAAAGATTTTTTTCATTTTATAATTGTTGGTGTCATTTTTATTTGAAGTGTCAAGCTGAAAACTTCAAAAAAGATTTTATTGACATTTTTCATCGTTAGTCTTTGGTCGTGTCTCTCAAGTTTGGTTTAGTTTGTTAATTAATCCTTAATTGTCCAATCTGGACGAACTACGCACCCCTGATTCTCCTCTTGGTGGAGTGAGATACGTAGAAAGTCTATTGTTGGTTCGGGGATCTTATTTCAAAAAATTCAAAAAAAATATTTTCTTCACGCTTCATTTAGAGTAGGTGTCTATGCATCAATAAAAGAAAACTACAAAATAAATTCCTTTAATAGGTTTAAGTTTCATTTTCGTATGAAATGCAAAATTGAAAACCCAAAAAAAGAGTTTCTTTGATAATCATAGGTTTCATTTTGTATAGGTTATTAAAACTGAAAATTTCAAAAAAAATGTCGTCTATTCTTTTGACAATTTGTCATTTTTCTTTTCTTCTTAAAATTTAAAGAAAAAAAAAGAAAAAGAAAAAGAGTTTAATTGGCCATTTTGGCAAGACTTCACGAACTATGCACACCTGATTCTCCTCTCTCGGGAGTGAGATACGTAGGCGCCCTTCTTGGGTTCGGTGATCTTTTCAAAAAAAAAAAGAGGTTTTGAAAAATGTTGAACTCTAACATATTTGTTGCCTCTTGTTCAATTAGTTTAAGGTAGTTGGTTTGTGGCTTTCTGGCTGGTCCTCCATATCACACCAAATCCAAGGAAGGTTTAGTTGTGTCCAACAAGGATATAGAGAGTGGCACCATGGATGAAACAAAGAGTCAGAAAATTGAGAGTTTAAAGGAAGGGAATTTGAGACTGAGACAACAAATGAAGAAAATGTACCGAGCTTAGGCTAGTGGACTGCCTCCACCACTGTTCCCCACTTTTGACCTTG
Source organism: Capsicum baccatum var. pendulum (assembly GCA_030864225.1). NCBI lineage: Eukaryota > Viridiplantae > Streptophyta > Magnoliopsida > Solanales > Solanaceae > Capsicum > Capsicum baccatum. The sequence continues at coordinate 278,948,659 of CM061550.1, forward strand.
CAAATACCTTGAGTATTCCACCAAAATTGCAAAGTCAGTTTCCTACTGTTGTTGATGCACCACAGCATGCCTCAGAATCCATTCCATGTCAAATGTACCTCAATACTTCCACCACTATTTCTTTAGCTCCTCAGTATAAGTCAACCACATTCATAGCACCACATACAGTCTGTGCTTTTGTTGCTCAACCTTCTACTAAGACTTCCACTTTGGCTATCAATCCAACGATTATACTTCCCTAGTCTACTAGTGAATCCACGTTCAATACTCTTGATGATCATTGTTATACTCTTGAGCCTATCGTTAAATTAAGTGGACTGCCAAAATTTCTTACTAAGAAGCCTAGCATGCTAGAAGAGCTAGAGAAAGTGGTTGGGAAAGTTAAGAGTGTAAAAATTGATATGAAAAATTCGCCTGGACTTATGGGCTACGAAGATGTTTCAGATAAAAATTGGGGCATGTCTTCAAGTGTTAACCTTCCTTCCAGCTTTCAGACATCAAAATTTGGGGAGCCTGATGGACAGAAGGATTCTGTGAAACATTTGGGACGACATTGCAATCAACCAAGAGAAACTGAAGAAAAGAAGAAGGAAAACACTCCTATTGTCATGCCAGGGCCAAAGCAGAGTTTGAGAGGTCCAACCCACCAATACTGTCAGCCTCAATCCCGAACTTACATATTAGATCCACATAACCACTTGCAACAAGGTTTCTTTCCCCAAAATCCAAGAAATCCCATTCCACTTCCTTAATATCCTTTGAACAATGCACAATTGTATGCTCATCTATCTTCTTATCCACAATGGCATGCACCTGTCCCTCAACATCGTCCTCGACCCCCACAAATTTTCCAAGGAACCTCTAAAGTCAAGTTTCATCTGAGGCCAAAGTTCACAAAGAGGAGGAAGGAAAAAGACAATTTCACTCTTATTGGGAAATCCTATGCCAGTTTATTTCAGATATTGGTACAGCAAGGCATGATCACTTCTCTCCTTGGGTATACTCCTGACCCACATACAAGAAGTTTTGATCCTAATGTACGATGTGCATATCATTCTGATGTTCAGGGTCACAGTATTAAAGATTGTCGTGCTTTGAAAAGAGAAATTGAAAAAATAATTCAAGATAAATCAATTATGGTGCAGAACATTGACAGTGAGGAAAGCTCTAGTCATGCTGATATGCAAACCAGTGGCTAAGATGCCAGGCTAAGCAATTGAAAAGTCATCCCTGCCTACTAGGAAAAGGTTTGGTAGTTTGTTTTGTTTTATTTTCTATTATCCAAATTATTTCAGGGTTGTAGTTTGGGATCTATCTTGTTTTGTCCTTTTGTCATTTATGTTCAAACCCTTCTATCTTTTGTTTCAACTAAATGAAGTGTCCCATTTTCATTTATGATTTAAATATGTGTTATTTGTTTGTTTTCTTTATATAGTACATTTTATTTGACTCTAGTGATATGACATGCTAGTGAAATTTTTAACCAGATCTTAAAATCCAGTTTAAGCATAAGCATTGAATCAGAGGGTTAAAGTTAGAAAAAAAAAGAGTCTGAGAAAATAGATAGAGTGTTGGGGCATTTGGTGATCAAGTTGAAGCCTTCTTTAAAAATTAAGGCAATTATTTTGGGAATCGTGAGAATAACTTGGTCAGCATTTGAAAGACATGTCTCAATTAGGTCAAATAATGGATGTGTGATCCTATATCAAAAGGAATAGAAATATTAGCTCCACGAAAGCATGAGTAATGTACAACAAAGATGGAGTTTGCAGAAGAAGTAGCGACGCACAGTCTTAGTTAAAATTAGTGTTGTAAAAAAATCACAAATGATCTTTATCTCTTACTTTCATATGGCATGATATGTACTTGCATTTTCAAGAATTGATTGTAAAAAAATCACAAATGATCTTCATCTCTTACTTTCATATTCCATGATATGTACTTGCATTTTCAAGAATTGATATGACGAAGGCATTTCATTCTGCTATCCAAACATCGTGTCATCCTTTGTTAACCCCATTTGAGCTTTAGTCCTATTTTATTTCATACCCCTCTTTTGGAATCAAGATAGAGTCAGTAAAGCTCAAAAGAAAGTTTCGAGCAAAACAATAGAGTCAGAAAGTTTCAAAAAGAAACGAGAGAAAAAATGTGTCCAAAAGAAGGAAAAGAAAAGTGTGTGAAGAAAAAGAGTCAGAAGGTCCCAAAAAGAAAAAAAAAGTCAATAAAAGAGACAACAAAAGAAAAAAAAAAGAAAAAATCAGAATCAAGCAAAAGAACAAGCTGCCGGAACTACGCGTGACCTGATTCTCCTCTTTTGGGGGTGAGATACGTAGGCTGCCCTACTCTGGGCTAGGTCTAACCAAATAAAATTTAGAATTTCCTAGTCAAAAGAAACTGGGGCATGAGTTAATCCTCATTATTTGAGTCGATTCTAAAAGTTGTAAGTCCTACCCCACTTTTAGTATCATTTGTGCCCCATGCCATCCTGTCTTTCCAACTCTATCCAAAAGCCAAGTTACAACAAAAGAAAGACCTTCAGATCAATTTTTGAGAATGTTAAGGCTAAGCATGCTATGGATATGAAGACACATTTTGGGAACTACTTGTCTTCCTCATGAAATTAGGAGAGAAATAAAAATGAGATAATCTTATTAGTAAAAACCCTCACGGTCACCGTATGATGATGGTAAGTTGAGAGAGATAAAAATGAGAGAGTCTTGTCGGTGAAAACCCTTACAGGCACTGTAAGACGACTGTGAGTTGGGAGAAATAAAAATAAGAGAATCTTATTGGTGAAAAATCCTCTCGGATACCATAAGGCAATGGTGAGGTGATAAAAAGAAATGAGAGAAGCTTTTTGGCGAAAACCCTTCAACGCGCCACTAGCCGAATGGGGTCATAAATGCAGTTGACCTAAGGAAACAACTCAGTTTCAAGCCCAGTTAACTCAAGAACAATTGTCAAAAAATTTGGATGAAAAGATCAGGCAATTTAATCCAAAATTCATGGCATAATCATTAGAGTTGACTGTCATTTTTAGATAAATTTTTACTTCTTTGTTTCAAACAGGGACATTCATTGTCTTTTATTTCTTTTTTATTTTTATTTTCTTGAGTCAACTATCCAAATATTAACCATTGTCATTATTTTTCTCATCTTTAAGTCTAGTCCATATCAAAACAAGTGAGAAAAGATTTTAAAACTAGCTACCAGCTTCTTTAATTGGACAAAGTAAGACAAAAGCTAGCACATGAAAGAGACATGATTGTGAGCCAAAAGAGGGAATGCAGAAAGTTTTGTCAACAGAGAAGTTAGGGAACTCATAGAAATACCAAGGTTCAAAGGGTCTATCTGAGAAGTATGGCAAAGCAGAGATATTGTGTTTGTTTTAGTCACTCTTAATAAGCTGAGCTCGGGTCAATGATTCAGAAAGTCAATGATATATGCTAATGGTTGAAAGCAAGGTTAAATGTGTCGAGGGCAAGAGCGATCACCACGAAAGCTAAAGACACAAACCAACCACCATGTTTTACACTCACAAGTTTTATTTGATGAAATAGGAACACATGTCACCTTCAAATCAAGGATTTCAAAGCCTAAACATCAAGGCCCCTAATTTCTCGCTTTTACAAATGCAGGAAGCAATGTTGCTGCACTGGTTTGATAATTAAATCATGGTAAAAATTCATCATCTTATATCCTTCGGAGACATACTTTCTTGTCCAGGGATTTTAGTTTTCATTTGCTGGGTGATGTACTTCTTAAATTGAACCTGCACTCCTAGAAGATGTACCTTCTAGTCGAGTCATTCTCTATGACTCTTATAAGACGTACCTTTTAGTCAAGTCATCCCCCGTGATTCTTATAAGACGTACCTTTTAGTCGAGTCATCCCCCTTGATTCCTATAAGACATACCTTTTAGTTGATTCATCCCCCTTGAATCCTAAAAGACGTACCTTCTAGTCGAGTCATTCCATTTGACTCTTAGAAGACGTACCTTTTAGTCGATTCATCCCCCTTGATTCCTATAAGACGTACCTTTTAGTCGAGTCATCCCCCTTGATTCCTATAAGGCATACCTTTTAGTCGAGTCATCCCCCTTGATTCCTAGAAGAAGTACCTTTTAGTCGAGTCATCCCTGTTGATTCCTATAAGGCATTCCTTTTAGTCGATTCATTCCCTTGACCCCTAGAAGGCATACCTTTTAGTCGAGTCATCCCCCTTGATTCCTACAAGGCATACCTTTTAGTCAAGTCATTTCCCTGGATTCCTATAAGACGTACCTTTTAGTTGAGTCATCTCTCTTTGATTCCTATAAGATGTACCTTTTAGTCGACTCATCTCCCTTGATTCCTAGAAGATGTAAATTTTGGTCGAGTCATCCCCCTTGATTCCCATAAGGCGTACCTTTTAGTTGAGTCATCCCCCTTGACCCCTAGAAGACACACCTTTTAGTCGAATCATCCTCCTTGATTCTTACGTGGCATACCTTTTAGTCGAGTCATTTCTGTGGATTTCTATAAGACATACCTTTTAGTCAGTCATCTCCCTTTGATTCCTGTAAGACGTACCTTTTAGTCGAATCATCCCCCTTGATTCCTATAAGACATACCTTTTAGTCGAGTCATCTCTTTTGATTCCTATAAGACGTACCTCTTAGTTGAGTCATCTCCATTTTATTTCTATAAGACTTACTTTTTAGTTGAGTCATTCCCCTTGACCTCTAGAAGACGTAACTTTTAGTCGAGTCATACCCCTTGATTCCTATAAGGCATACCTTTTAGTCGAGTCATTTTCCTAGATTCCTATAAGACGTATCTTTTAGTCGAGTCATCTCCCTTTGATTCCTATAAGACGTACCTTTTAGTCGAGTCATTTCTTTTGATTCCTATAAGACGTACCTTTTAGTCGAGTTATTCTCCTTGATTTCTAGAAAATGCACTTTATAGTCGAGTCATTGCACTTAATCCTTATGAGACACACTTCCTTGTTAGTTTTCATTTTTCAAGTGACACACTTTTTAATTTAAACTTCTATCTCTAGATGACGCACTTTCTAGTCAGAATTCCTTACTTTAATTCTTAGGAAACGCACTTCCTAGTCTTGGTCAATTAATTTTACTCTCAAGAAATGCATTTCTTGGTCAGAGTCTTGATTCATTATTACAACATGCAAGTAGGTATGATCTAACTTTCTCAAAAGTCTTCTGATGGTAAATTGGGGCAAAAAAATAAAATTTAATATCTGTTTTGGAACTTTACTTTTTTGGCAAACGATTTTCTCTTTACAATAATTTTATTTGGGATAATTTTCTTTCTAGTTTTAATGTGATTTCAGGAGCCCGCCTGAAGCACAGTGCGAATAAATGGAAAGTTAAGCAGCAAGGTAAAGAAATTGAAAGTCAAGTAACAAGGTGAAGAAGTTGAAAGTCAAGTAACAAAGTGAAGAAAATGAAAGTCAATAGATCAAAAATATCAAGTCAGGAGCCCACCTGAAGAATAGGGTGATGAAACACAAGTCAAGAGTCCAACAGAAGCTGCGTAGATAGGATTTTGTAATTTTTAACTTGTAATTTTCATTTTTGATGTAATAACAGAGCCGCGGACCGAAACCTCGATGGAACCTCACTCGACTCTCTAACTCGACATAGTCCATCTCCTTCCAATCCTTTGAGATAATTGTCACTCGATTCCCTCATAACTTGGGTAGGTAGGATGTCCTAAGTCAAGACCTGGTTTCCTCCTTCCTCGTGCTCCGTGCTTTTGAATAAAGGTCAGGACAAAATTCTATCTCGTTGTCTACTGCTTCATATGAAAACACCATGTGTTTACATCCAAAGGGGGCATGATGTAGACACGTAATTTAGTCCTTTCCCAAAAATATTTTGATTATTTTTATTTTATTTTATTCACCTTACCATACTTTTGTTTAATTGATAATTTATCCCCCCCAAAAAAAATTGAAAATAATTAAATACATAGCATCTTTGTCACCTCACTATGCAACCTCAACACCTCACTTTTCATTTCTCATTGGATACATGAAAAAGATACACACCCTACTCATTTTTCCACACGCCACCCTCATCTTTCCACATGCCACACACTTATTCCCACAAACCACCAATTATATGCTTCCACATAGGATAATAAATAAAGAAAAAGAAAAACTAAATAAAAAATATAAAATGAAAATTCTAAAAGGGGAAAAGAGGGAGGCTCATTCTTTCATCACCATCTTCTCCACAATAACAACAATCACCAAATCATCTTCCTCACAAGAACAAAAAAACTGAGGGAGATAAAGAGAGAATCGCGCGAGAGAAAAAAATTGAGAGAGAAAAAGGGTCTGGACAATGGGAATCCGGCGTAAACAGTGTCGGTGAACAGTAATAGTGTGAACAGTAACAACATGAACAACAATGGGGTGAACATTAATGACGTGAACAATAACGGAGTGAATAGTAACAAAGTGAACAATGATGGTGTGAACAGTGACGGTGAACGGGTCATTATTTCACATTATCGAGTTGGATTGTTGGTGTTAAGGTTTGGCTTGAGGTTTTCGGGTGCGGTTTATTCGAATAACATTTAGTTTGAAAGCTTCAAATTGGGGTCCAATTTTACTCTCTTTCTCTTTTTAGTTCATTGTTTATTATATTTGGTGTTGGATTGAATATTGTGTGTTATTTGGTCCTTGTTGGTGATGAATGCGTGTTTATTTTGGCTCGTGATTGGTTTGCTTGATTATGGTTTGGTGAAATGGTATCTCGTTTGAGAATTGAAATTGATTGTTTGGGGATGGAATTGAGAAATTGATAAAAAGTTGAATTTAGATTAACTTTGGTTTATTGTTGTTTTGTTTAATTCATATTGGGCATGAATATTGTTGGAATGTAATAGAATTATGATATGTTGAAATGGATAGGCAAATGTCGGTTTGGGTAGGCAAAACTTAGGAGTGATGTGTTTATTAAATGTTTTGAATGTTTAATGTGTGTGTGAATGTTTGGTTTCTAATTTATCGTGTTTAATACAAATGTATTTATTTAGCCCGGGAATGCCCCGAGACACAATGTATTTATTCACCGGGGAATGCCCCGACGTGCTATGTTGGCGGAAGACGTTCGTGAGGAAGGCCCGAGGTGTCGGGTAAAGCACAGGAGCGTAGTTAGCATTAGTGTAGGTTAGATAGGATTTATTTTTGCATTTTTCTATTTTGGACTGTATAAATTGGACTGGACACTGTACTTTTGATTCATTTTTTTGTTTTGTTTTGTTTGTTTGTTTGATTGTTTTACGTGTTTTGTGTGGTTTGTACATTCGTAGTGTCAAAATTAGTCGATACACTCCACTAAGAAACTATGGTCGAACCACGGGATCGAGGGGTGCCTAACACCTTCCCCTCGGTCAACAGAATTCCTTGGCCGGAATCTCTGTTCGCAAACTAGTTTAAAGAGTCAAATGATTTTGGAAAGAATTTTCCAATGGTGACTTGGCACACCAGATTATGCCAAGTGGCGACTCTGAGTTTTGAATGTAAAAGGTCATTTTCAAAACAAATTATCTTCATTTTGTCACTTTAATAATGAAAATCCTTTCGAAACCCATAAAAATAATTCTTTTTGGAGTTGAAAAAGGGGTGTGACAATGTCCTCGATCAGTGAGTTGAAGATGTGTCATATTCTGTCTAATTATGTATCTCCAATTTTTTTGTCAGTCTACATCGATCTCTCGATCTCCTCAAACCTATCACCATCAACCCTCACACAGGGACAGAGCCAGCCTTCAGTTAGGGGGTTCATTCGAATCTTTTTCGATGGAAAAATATACTATTTATAAATGATTAAAATTATTTTTTATGCATCTATAGTAAGTGTCGAACCCCTGTTCGACTAGGTTTTCTTTAAATATTGAACCCCTTAATTGAAATCATGGCTTTGCCTCTATCTCTGCCTTTACGTATCTCATCATTCGTTTAAAATGTGTTAATCATAGCCAAAGAAATTTTTATTGGTAGTGTTGCCTTGAGGATGAGCGCGCTTGCAATGCAATGCATGATTCGGATATAATCAAGTTTTAATACAGATACCTGAATATCGATCAAATGGAGCAATGATGTTTCAAATGTGTTAATGATAGCCAAATAAATTTGTATTGAGAGTATTGCCTCAAGAATGAGCGCTCTTGCAATGCAATGCATAATTCAAATATAATCGAGCATTGATACAGATACTGAATATCAACTAGAGATTCATCTAATTTTTCCTGTGGAAAAAAAAAGTACAATACATAAACAGGACCTTTAACTTGACACCAAATTATAACAATGCCCTTTAACTTTGTCAGTGCACAAAAAAACCCTTTAACTATATAAAAGTTGAAACAAAAAACACTCCAATTCTGCAACTTACAGGCATAAAACTCAATCGTTCCTACGTGGATTAGTAATCCACTCAAATGTTGTCACCTAATAAAAAAAGACACATTATAACTATGACCTTTAATTTTGCCATTGCACAAGTAGGCCCGTCAACTATACAAAAACTGAAAAAAAAAAGTGTATAAACAACATAAACCCCAACACTTTACTACCTAATTACCCTCTCTCCCCACTTTTATAATAATTACATAAAATCTCAGATATGATACATTAGTTAACATCATTATACATTAGTTTATGATACATTAATAAATCTTTAATTGTGGTTAAAAATGGAAAGAAACAATATTAAGCCTACAGTTTAGCAATTAATGCACTTAATTAAAGAAATTGCCATTTAAATTGCATAATATACGTCATTTAATAACTTATGATAACAAATATCATAAGTTTTCCTATTATGTGAAAACTTATGATATATTGTATAATGATAACAAGTATCTCATTTAATAAAATTGAGTTCATGATACACTACAGTTAATGACACATTACAGTTATTTGTGATTACTAATACATTATTATATTTAATTTACTTAATAATTTATATGTGTAAAAATATCTGATACATTGTATTGAAAGCTAAATATCTTATGATACATTACTTTATAATGGTTTAGCTATTTATCGAAGGCATTCAATGCTAAACCATCATCATCAAGATGAATTATCTTGATTACACAGTCTGAAAGTTATGCTCTTAACTTAATTTTATTGTGCAACTTTATGAATTTCAAACTGTAGGTTGATAATTAATGTACATGTGATCATCTTATTGATGCATATCTTTTCAATATATCACACGAGATAGGTGAACGGATCCTTATTTACCTTTTATACTTTTCGGATTTTAAGAAATCTAATCCCAAAATTAGTTGGTCCAACCAACTTATCATGAGAACAGGCAACATTAAAAGTAATGAAGAATTTTCTAATTCTTCAATATATGTTCAATACTCAGTATGCACATCTTTGGGATGTCACAATCGTTCATGTCAATTTATGAACTTTTATTCTAGCAAACTCCAAGTTTACCATGGCATGTACCTTTTACTTTAGTAAATTTTAGATTGTAATGACCCTACAGGTCATTTTTCATATTTATGCTTATCTTCACCGTTTGAGCTTCTCCATAGCTGTAGACACCTAATTTTGTCCCTCCCCAAAAATATTTTTATCCATTTTTACCCTCGTTTTACCATATACCCTCACTCATGTGATTATACCCTACAAAAATATAAAAAATAACAACCCTTAACATAATCCCTAACAAATTCTATTTTTATTTTAATCCTATCCTAACCAACTTTATACCTCATCCTAACAACCTACCCACGTGGTCCCCACCTACCTTTCCACACATTTTTTTTATCCATCATAAAGGAATATACACAAAAAATGGACAGTTGTACAAAACAGAATTCACCCCCCATTCATCACTATATAAATAGATACATACACACTCACCAGGAAGGGATTCTCTAATCTTTCCCTTTCTTATTCTTGGAATTACACACAGAACCACACACCCTCTCACGAAGATACACACACATTCACATACACTCCATTAAAGCAAACAAGCACCCACACAGATTGGAGAGGTATCGAAGGCAAGGAGAGAGAAGAGCAATAAGTAGAGAAACCAGATAGAGAGTGAGGTGCATCGAGAAAGAAAAGAGCAACGGTGAACAGTTTTTTTGGCAAACTCTCATTGGAATATGTGAAAATCCACCAGATTTCAACCTAAACTACCAGTTCTAATAACCAGCACCAAGTCCCGTGACCCAATTCTGCTCAACCCCATCGAGTTCGTTATTGTTGAGGCTTGTCGGAGCTCCATTTGAAGTCGTAACAGTCCATCCCTACGACCACAGCGTCATTTGCCAGCGAAACTCCTAACCCATTTGACGTGATTGAGTTTCGAGTTAAGGTTCCGATGCGGACTCTATCCCGTTAGATGAAAGAATACTTATTTGAAAGTGGAATCGAGGTCTAATTCTATCTTTTGTCATTTTTATTTCATTATATGTGATTGATGTTGTGATTGTGGGTTGATTATTATGTTTAGTTCCCCTTTTTGTGAATATTTGGTGATTGAATAGACTATTATGGTGGAGCTTTGATGTTGATATGGGTGAATAATTATTGTAACGTGAAAATTTGTTGATTAAATCAAATTTGGGGAAGGGTTTATCTTTATAAAGAACTTGTTTTAATTTTTCTACATTGATGATGTTGGATGTGATAGAATTACGATAAATCGAGAGTTGATGGGCAAATGGTAATCCGGGTAGGCAAGTTTAGGGATTGTGGATTGATGGAATGTTTGAAATATGTGTTGAGTGGTTTTGTTTACCACATTTGGATCAATTGTATTCATTTAGCCAAGGAATGCCCCGAGGCCATTTGTATTTATTAATCGGGGAATGCACCGACGTATTATGTTGGTGGAAGACGTTCGTAATGAAGGCCCGAGGTATCGGGTAAAGCACGGGAGCATAGTTAGGATTAGTGTAGGTTAGATAGGATTTATTTTTGCATTTTATTTATTAAGGACTGTATAATTAGAATGAACATTATACTTTGAATTTATTTTGTTTCGTGTGTTTGGATGCTTGTTTATGTGTTTTATGTGGTTTATACATTCTTAGTGTCAAATTAGCCGATATTTTCTACCAAGCGACCGTGGTCAAACCATGGGATCGAGGGGTGCCTAACACCTTCCCCTCGGTCAACAGAATTCCTTAACCAGAATCTCTGTTTACGGATCAGTTTTATAGAGTCAAAATTATTTTGAAAAAGGATATCCACGGGTGACTTGGCACACCCGATTTATGCCAAGTGGCGACTCTGAGTTAAAATGAAAATAATCCTTTTTTTCTAAACAAAAAATCATCTTTTGTCACCCAATAAAAAAACCCTTTGGAAACCTTAAAAACAATATCTGATTTGTTAAAAATAAGGGGTGTGACAGCTCTGGCGACTCTGCTGGGGATTTTTCAGAATTCGAGCTTATTTTTGGGAGTTTTATCGGATTAGTTTGGCATTAGGGGTGTATAGACATTGTTTGTGTTATCGTTTGTATTTATTTTATCATTGTTGAGTGCCTATGTGCTCTTTATTTATGATTTTTCTTTATGTGTTACCGCTTTATATCTGGTATTATTTGCATTACCCGAGTCAATTCTTTCTACAACAAGTCTCAAAGTGAACATCGTGTACACGAACTCTAGTTGAGTCGCCCTTATTTTAGAAGGGGGATCTGTCGGACGTATGGAGTGGGTGGAAAGTTGTCGCAGCCACAATCGACCATACGCTCCCCCTAATAGCCTTGTTAGTGAACCCCGAGGTAGGTCAGCCTTTAGGTCATGCTTATGTACATCACATTGATACTTAGCGGGGCCCACTTGGTCCTTTGTAGGAAACTCACCTCTAAAGCATCCCTACGTGCTAAATTTTGCATATCTGAGGGCAACGTGGTCATTTGATGGACTGATTTGGGGAAAACTTGTGTCAGAAGTAGGGTGTGTAGGCATGGAAAAAAAAGGGAAAAAAAAGAAAAAGGTGAATCAAAAAAGTGTTTCGTAGTTTTTACGGTTCTTTATGACTTTTGTTTTCCACAATTTAGAATTCGAAAAAAAAAAGATTTTTACTTTTTGCACTCATTTTTCAAAAATCAAAAAACATCAAAAAGATTTTCTTTTTGTTTCCTTTAGCAAGCATTCACAATTCGAAAACCCCAAAAAGATTTTTTTCAATAGGAGGTTTTTATAAAAGAAAATGCAAAAAGATGGTAGAAATTTTGTTCATTTCATATAACAAAAATATCAAAAAGATTTTCCTTTCATACTTGTTGGTGTCATTTTTATTTTACACGTCAAACTGAAAACTTAGAAAAAAAAAGATTCTATTTACATTGTTCATCGTCTGTCTTTGGTCGTGTCTCTCAAGTCAGGGTTTAGTTTGTTATTTAATCCTTAATTGTCCTATCTGGACGAACTACGCATCCCTGATTCTCATCTCTCGGGAGTGAGATACGTAGGCAGCCCGTTGTGGGTTCGGGGATCTTATTTGAAAAATCCAAAAAAAAAAAAAAGTCTTCACTCTTACTTTAAAGTAGGTGTTTCCTATACATTTTTAAAAGAAAATCACAAAAAGATTTTTTGTTAATAGCTTCAAATCTCATTTTCGTATGAAATTCAAAAATTGAAAACTCAAAAAGATTTTACTTTGGTAATCATAGGTTTCGTTTTGTATAGGGAGTTTAAACCTGAAAAATGTAAAAAGATTTTTGTCAATTCTTATGACAATTTGTTATTTTTGAAGTTTCTGAAAAAAAAAAAGAAAGGAAAAAGAATTAATTGGTCATTTTGGCAAGACTTCATGAACTATGTACACCCGATTATCCTCTCTCGGGAGTGAGATACGTAGGCGCCCCTCTTGGGTTCGGTGACCTTTTAAAAAAAAAGGTTTTGAAAAAAAAAGTGTTGAATTCTAATGCATTTGCTATCTCTTGTTCAGTTAGTTTAAGGTGGTTGGTTTGTGGCATTTTGGCTGGTCGTCCGTATTGTACCAAGTCACAGAGAAAGTTATGGCGAGTTTGTTGTCACTGATCAGATAGGGAGTTTGGGCAATAAGAATTTAGGAGCTAATGAGGAGATTCAAAAATTAAGGCAACAAATGATAGAAATGCATCGAGCTTGGGCTAATAGGTTGCCACCTCCTCCATTTCTCGCTGATAATCTGGAATTATCTTTCTAGCTTTCCTCCAGTGTCACATACACAGTTTTCTATTTTTGTTGACACACCACAACATGCATCAGGACCTCCTCCGGGGCAACACTATCCAAACACTTCTAATATTCATTTCCTTACTCCTCAACACAAAGCTACCACATGCTCGGCCTCACCCACTGTTCATGGTTTTGCAGCACCACCCCCGCCCGAAGCTCCTACTTTTGAGGTTTATCCATAAGTTGTTCCTCCCCACTCTGCGAGAGAGCCTGCATTGAATATTTTTGCTGATCAACATCATGCTATTGAGCCCAAATTTAAGTTGACTAATCCTTATGGCTATACTCACCCGCCTGAATTTCCTCTTAACACTGAGAAGCCTAATATAACAGAAGAATAAGAGGAAATGACTATAAAATTGAGAAGTATGGATCTGGCTATGAAAGACCTCCAGGGACTTCGGGGGTACAAAAGTGTCTCATATAAAGATTTGTGCATGTTTCTAGGGGTTCATCTTCCTTTTGGTTTTAAAATGCTAAAGTTTGAGAAGTATGATGGACATGGCGATCCTGTAGCACATTTGAGACGTTATTGCAACCAACTAAGGGGTGCTGGGGGGAAGGAAGAATTACTCATGGTATATTTCGGTGAGAGTCTTTCAGGCCTAGCTTCAGAATGGTTTGTTGACCAAGACATCGACAAGTGGATTAGTCGGGATGACCTAGCTAATGAATTTGTGCAACAATTTCAATACAATGTGAAGGTGATTCCTGATGAGAAATCCCTAACTAATATGAAGAAAAAGAGTACTAAAACTTTTAGAGAGTATGCGATTAGATGGTGTGAACAAGCTGCTATGGTGAAATCGCCAATGAAAGAATGTAAGATAGTGGAGGTGTCTATTCAAGCATAGGATGAAACATATTATCAACACTTATTACCTGCATTAGTAAGCCATTTATTGAGGTCCTCAAAATGGGAGAGATGGTAGAGGATGGAATTAAGACCGGTCACATTGTGAGTTTTGCAATATTTAAAGCGACTACTCAAGCAATTCAAAAAGGTTCGGAAAGTGTCAAAGGGAAGAAGTATGAGGAATATGCATCTTCCATTGTAGTTGGACAACAGGCATGGGCAAGAGGACCACACCATCATTACTCTCAGGCTCAAACCCAAGTTCATGCCCAAGCTCCACATAATCACTCCCAAAATTCATTATACTCTGCTTCTCCACCTCTGTATCCAGTATATAACGCACAACCATATGTTACACACAGTGGAACACACCAACTCCTCAGAGTCATCCTCTAACCCTTCTAAGCCTGATTTTCGATCCAAGCCAAATAATTAAATGAGGTAGAAGTTGAAAGATAACTTCAAACCAATTGGAGAGTCATATGCCAGTTTATTTCAGATATTGGTATAATGGGCCATGCTCAATCCTCTCTTTGGGTGCACTCTTAATCGGCGTTCAAGAAATTTTAATCCTAATGCACGATGTGCGTATCATTCTGATGCTCAGGGTCATAGTATTAAAGATTGTCGAGATTTGAAAAGAGAAATTAAGAAGATGATTCAAGATGGATCAATTATGGTTCAGAAAATTGACAGTGAGGAAAACTCTAGTCATGCTGATACGCAAACTAGTGGCTAAGATGTTAGGCTGAGCAATTGAGAAGTCACCCTTCTCCCCACTAGAAAGAGGTCTGGTAGTTTGTTTTGTTTTATTTTCTGTTATCCGAATTATCTTAGGGTTGTAGTTCGGGATCTATCTTTTTTTTTCTTTTTGTTATGTTCAAACCCTTCTATTTTTTGTTTTAACTAAATAAAGTGTCCCATTTTTCTTTGTATTTTAAATATGTGTTGTTTGTTTGTTTTCTTTACATAGTACATTTTATGTTGACTATAGTGATATGACATGCTAGTGAAATTTTCAGACAGATCTTAAAATCTAGTTTAAGCATGAGCATTGAATCAGTGGGTTAAAGTTAGAAATAGAGAGCGCCTGAGAAAATAGATAGAGTGCTGGGGCATTTGGTGATCAAGTTGAAGCCTTCTTTGAAAATTAAGGGAATTATTTTGAGAATCGTGAGAATAACTTGGTCAACATTTGAAAGACATGTCTCAATTAGGTCAAATAATGGATGTGTGATCCTACATCAAAAGGAATAGAAAAATTAGCTCCACGAAAGCATGTGGAATGTACAACAAAGATGGAGTTTGCAGAAGAAGTAGCGATGCACAGTCTCAGTTAAAATTAGTGCAGTAAAATATCACAAATGATCTTCATCTCTTACTTTTATATTGCATGATATGTACTTGCATTTTCAAGGATTGATATGAGGAAGGCATTTCATTCTGTTATCCAAATATCGTGTCATCCTTTGTTTACCCCATTTGAGCTTTAGTCCTATTTTATTTCATACCCCTCTTTTGGAATCAAGATAGAGTCAGCAAAACTCAAAAGAAAAGTGTCGAGCAAAACAATAGAGTCAGAAAGTTTCAAAAAAAATAAAAGAAAAAATGTGTCCAAAAGAAGGAAAAGAAAAGAGGGTCAAGAAAAAAAATAGAGTCATAAGGTCCCAAAAAAGAAAAAAAAAGTCAATAAAAGAGTCAACAAAAGAAAATAAAATTAGAATCAAGCAAAAGAATAAGTTGTCAAAACTACGCGTGACCTGATTCTCCTCTCTCAGGAGTGAGATACGTAGGTTGCCCTACTCTGAGCTCGTTCCAACCAAATAAACAATTTAGTATTGCCCAGTCAAAAGAAACTGAGGCATGAGTTGATCCTCATTGTTTGAGTCAATTCCAAAAGTTGTAAATCCTACCCCACTTCAAGTATCGTTTGGTCCCCATACCATCCTTTCTTTCCAACCCAATCCAAAAGTCAAGTTACAACCAAAGAAAGACTTTCAGATCAATCTTTGAGAATTTTAAGGCTAAGCATGCAATGAATGTGATGACGCATTTTCGGAATTACTTGTCTTCCTCATGGAATTAGGAGAGAAATAAAATGAGAGAGTCTTATTGGTGAAAACCCTCACGGGCACCGTAAGACGATGATAAGTTGAGAGAGATAAAAATGAGAGAGTCTTATCGGTAAAAACTCTCACGGGCACCGTAAGACAACTGTGAGTTAAGGGAAATGAAGAAAAGGGAGTCTCATTAGTGAAAAACCCTTACAGATACCATAAGACAATGGTGAGCTGAGGAAAAGAAAATGAGAGAAGCTTATTGGCGAAAATACTTCAAGGCTCCACTTGCCAAATGAGGTCTTAAATGCAATTGACCTAAGGAAGCAACTCAATTTCAAGACCATTAACTCGACAACTATAGGTAGAAAGTTTGGATAAAAAGATCAAGTTGCTTAATCCCAAATGCATGGCATAATCATTAGTGTTGACTGTCATTTTTAGATGAATTTTTCATTTCTTTGTTTCAAAAGGGGACATTCATTGTCTTTTGTTTCTTCTCTTTATCTTTATTTTATCTTTCTTGAGTCAGTTATCTAGACAAAAATTGTCGTTCTTTTTTTTAGCCAAGTCTGTATAAAAAAACAAGTGAGAAAAGATTTTAAAACTGGCTTCCAGCTTCTTTATCTACACAAAACAAGAAAAAAACTAGCACATGAAAGAGACATGATTGTGAGCCAAAAAAAGGCATGCAGAAATTTTTGTCAAATAGATAAGTTTGGGAACCCACGAAAATACCATAGTTCAAAGGGTTTAACTGAGAAACATAACAAAGCAGAGATACTGCATTTGTGGCAGAGTCACTCTTCCTAATATGAGTTTGGATCACTGATGCAACAAGTCAATGACATATGCTAATGGTTGGAAGCAAGGCTAAATGTGACTGGGGCAAGAGCGATTGCTGCGAAAGCTAAAGCCATAAGCCAGCCACCATGTTTTTTTTTAACTCACAAGTTTTCTTTGATGAAACAAGAAAAATTTTACCTTCAAAGAAAGGACTTCGGAACATAAATATCAAGGGATGCAATGCCTCGCTCCTACAAATGCAGGAAACAATGTTGTTGCATAGGTTTAATAATCAAGTCATGGTAAAAAATCATCATCCTATATCCCTCGGAGACACACTTTCTTGTCCAGGGATTTCAATTTTTATTTTCTAGGTGATCCACTTATTAAATTGAACCTTCACTCCTAGAAGATGTACCTTTTAGTCGAGTCATTCCCCTTGACCCCTAGAAGACATACCTTTTAATGGAGTTTTTCCCCTTGACCCCTAGAAGACGTACCTTTTAGTCAAGTCTTTCCGCTCGACCCCTAGAAGACATACCTTTTAGTCAAGTCATTACCATTGATTCCTATAAGACGTACCTTTTAGTTGAGTCGTCCCCCATGATTCCTATAAGACGTGCCTTTTAGCTGAGTCATTCCCCTTGACCCCTAGAAGATGTACCTTTTAGTTGAGTCATCTCCCTTGATTCCTATAAGATAAACCTTTTAGTCAAGTCATTCCCTTTGATTCCTATAAGACATACCTTTTAGTCGAGTCATTCTCCTTTGATTCTTATAAGAAGTACCTTTTAGTTGAGTCATCCCCTTTGATTCCTATAAGACGTACCTTTTAGTCAAGTTATCCCCCTTGATTCCTAAGAGACATACCTTTTAGTCGAGTCATTCCTTTTTGATTCCTAGAAGACGTACCTTTTAGTCGAGTTAATTCCTTTGATTTCTATCAAACGTACCTTATAGTCGAGTCTTTCTCCTGATTCCTATAATGAGTGAATTTCACAAAAGTCCTTTGATGATAAACTGTGGAAAAATTTAATTCTTGTTTTTGGAAATTTACTTTTCAAGCAAACAAAATTTTTATTTATAATAATTTTTGTTTGGGATAATTTTATTTCCAGTTTTGATGTGATGTCAGGAGCCTGCCCGAAGCACAAGGCGAATAAATGGAAAACTAAGCAACAAGGTGAAGAAATTAAAAGTTAAATAGATTGAAAAATAGCAAGTCAGGAGATCGCCTGCAGAACAGGGTGAAGAAATTTAAAGCATAGCAAAAATTTGATGAAATAGAAAGTCAGGAACCCGCCTGAAGAACAAGGTGTAGGAATTCAAAGGCAAGCAACAAGTTGAAGAAATTGCAGAGTCAGGATTCCGCCTGAAGAATAGGGTGATGAAACTCAAGTCAAGAGTCCAAAATAAGCTGCGTAGATAGGATTTTGTAATTTCATTTATGTTTTAACTTGTAATTTTCAATTTTGATGTAATGACAGAGCCGCGGACCGGAACCTCGATGGAACCTCACTCAACTCTCCAATTCGGTATAGTCCTTCTCCTTCCAATCCTTTAAGATACCTGGGACTTGACTCCCTCATAACTTAGGTAGGTAGGATGTCCAAAGTAAAGACTCAATTGTCCTTCTTACTTTGAATAAGGGTCGGGTCAAAATTTGGTCTCGTTGTCTACTTCTTTGTATGAAAACACTTTGTGTTTACATGCAAAGAGGGACATGATGTAGACACATAAATTTGTCCCTCCCCAAAAATATTTTTATCCATTTTTACGCTCGTCTTACCATGTACCCTCACCCATGTGATTATACCCTACAAAAATACAAAAAATAACAACCCTAAACATAATCCCTAACAAATTCTATTTTTGTTTTAATCCTATCCTAACCAACTTTACACCTCATCCTAACAATCTACCCATGTGGTCCCCTCCTACCTTTCCATACATTTTTTTATCCATCATAAAAGGATATACACAACAAATGGACAGCTATACAAAATAGAATTCACCCCCCTATTCGTCACTATATAAATAGATACATACACACTCACTGGGGGGATTCTATAATCTTTTACTTTCTTCTTCTTGGAATTACTCACAGAATCACACACCCTCTCACGATGATACACATATATTCACATACACTCCATTGAATCTCACACGCACCCAAACAGATCGAAGAGAGATCGAAGGCAAGGAGAGAGGAGAGCAATGAGTAGAGAAACTAGATAGAGAGAGGGGTGCGTCGAGAGATAAAAGAGCAACGGCGAATAGTTTTTCTGGCAAAATCTCACCGGAATACGTCAAAATTCACCGGATTTTGGCCTAAACTACCAGCTCTAATAACCAACACCAAGTCCTGCGACCCAATTCAGCTCAACCCCATCAGGTTTGTCATTGTTAAGGCTAGTCGGAGCTCCATTTGAAGTCGTAATAGTCCATCCCTACGACCACAACATTGTTTTTCGGCAAAACTCCTAACCCCATTGACGTGATTGAGCTTCGAGTTGAGGTTTCAATGCGGACTCTATCCCGTTTGATGAAAGAATACTTATTTGAAAGCGGAATCGAGGTCTAATTCAATCTCTTGTCATTTTTATTTCATTATATGTGATTGATGTTGTGATTGTGGGTTGATTATTATGTTTAGTTCCCCTTTTTGTGAATATTTAGTGATTGAATAGACTATCATGGTGGAACTTTGATGTTGATATGGGTGAATAGTTATTTTAACATGAACATTTGTGGATTAAAAAGAAATTTGGGGAAGGGTGAATCTTGATAAAGAATTTGTTTTAATTTTGTTACGTTGATGATGTTGGATGTGATAGAATTATGATAAATCAAGAGTTGATAGGCAAACGGTAATCTGGGTAGGCAAGTTTAGGGATTGTGGATTGATGGAATGTTTGAAATATGTGTTGAGTGATTTTATTTACCGCATTTGGATCAATTTTATTCATTTAGACGGGGAATGCCCCGAGGCCATTTGTATTTATTCACGGGGGAATGCTCCGACGTATTATATTGGTGGAAGACCTTCGTGATGAAAGCCCGAGGCATTGGGTAAAGCACGGGAGCGTAGTTAGGATTAATGTAGGTTAGATAGGATTTATTTTTGTATTTTATTTATTTTGGACTGTATAATTGGACTAAACACTATACTTTGGATTTATTTTATTTCATGTATTTGGATGCTTGTTTATGTGTTTTGTGTGGTTTATACATTCTTAGTGTCAAATTTGCCGATATGTTCTACCAAGCGACCATGGTTAACCATGGGATAGAGGTTAAATGAAAATAAATCCTTTTATCAAGTGGCGACTTTGAGCTTAAATGAAAATAATCCTTTTTTTCAAAAAAAAAAATCATCTTTTGTCACTCAATAAATAAAACTATTTCAAAACCTTAAAATCAATATCTGATTTGTTAAAAAAAAGGGTGTGACAATAGCTGCCCCAAGTCATTTATGACTTACTGGGACTGAGGGTTCAGTTACCGGGCAGTTCGCTTGGGTTTTAGAGTCAACTCCCTGTTTAGAAGTCTTCGTTGGTTCCAAATGACCGCCGATCAAAAACTTCAGCAAAACGATCTCGAATGAAAATTTCAACTGTGCCAGCATTTTCGAAATATCGATTTTATTCTAGGTAGACCTTTGGTTAGGGTTCCAATGCACCCGAGCTCATTTCGACCTATTAGTCGGAAAGTCATAAAATTGAAACCACATATGTGGGCCCCACTTTTTTCCTAAAGGACCTTGTATGAAAGTTTTGATGATTCAAATGGATTTGAATAGTTGTTTACACTCAAATTTCATTATTGAATCATATATTTGGGTCCCGAATGAGTTCTGAGGGTCAAAAATAAGTTTTTGACTTTGCTGTCACAGGGTACCGCGTCTCTTCGTCGAGGGGGTCTATAAATAGACCCCAAGGTCGCGATTTTGGGGATTTTTCATTTACCTTTCAGAGCTTAAAACCCTAAATGGGTATGATAACTTGAAATTTAGTTTTGTGGGTGTCTAGGGAGCTTGGTAAACACCTTTTATCATGATTATCATCCGAAATTGTTTCGGTGAAGTTTTTGATCGGTGGCCATTTGGAACCAACGAAGACTTCTAAACAGGGAGTTGACTCTAAAACCCAAACGAACTGCCCGGTAACCGAACCCTCGGTCCCAACAAGTCATAAATGACTTGGGGCAGCTATTAGTGGCCCATAGAGATGCATTTTCCCCTTTATTATGATATTTGGCCCATATAGATGCATTTTCCTCTTAATTATAATATTTTGTCCATAGAGATGCATTTTCATCTTTATTATAATATTTGGCCCATAAAGATGCATTTTTCTCTTAATTATGATATTTTGCCCATAGAGATGCATTTTCCTCTTTATTATGATATTTGGCCCATAGAGATGCGCTTTCCTCTTTATTATGATATTAGGCCCATAGAGATGCATTTTCCTCTTAATTATGATATTTTGCCCATAGAGATGCATTTTTCTCTTTATTATGATATTTTGCCTATAGAGATGCATTTTCCTCTTAGTTACGATATTTGGCCCATAGAGATGATTTTTCTCTTTGTTATGATTATTGAGCTTGTAGAGATGATTTTCCTCTTGGTCAAGATGCAAAGCCTATAGATATGAGATGTCTAATAGAGGTGATATACTTGTTGATACTATGCCTCCTAGATGTGAGATGATTATAGATATGCTACGGTTTATAAATATGATTATTGATATTAGTCCCGGATATGTATATGGGCCTAAGGCGATGATTATGATGTTGTGATTATTTCGGATAAATTAATGGGCCAAGGGCCGTGTTATGGTACTGATTAAATATCCAAGAAATGTATATCATTGTGAATGATGTGATTGCGATTTATGAATATGAATATGCATAGGTTTGTATACACATCTCTCCGGTATGGGACGGAGGAAGATGAGGTATGATGTTTATTATTCCATTGATTGAATACTGGTGATGGCATGCATAGGTTTGGTACGTTCATGATTATTTATCATTATAAATGATGTGATTATGGCTTAAATATGATCTTATGGTTTTTCTTCTTGTTAGACGGTTAAGCTATGTGGTAACTAGTTGTCTATTAGCTAACTATTGCACTTGATGTCTAGGAAGCTAATGTATTAGTTAATGAATCTTGCTTAGTTGGAACATGGTAGCTAATGATGGTCAGTTAATGAATGATGTCATTTTATAAAAGATGGTTTGGCGACAAGTAGTAATGTGTTTTCTAGTAATGATTAAGAAAAATAGGATGAATAGTTGATAATAATGAATGGTAGATAAATGACTGTTTTGGTCTAATGATGAACCTAGACTAGATGTTAGATGTTGACTATTAAATGAATAGTGGTTAGTTGTTATCCCGTGAATAAGGATTATGTGAAGGATAATGTTTAGGCTAATAACTAGAGGTTATGTGATGACTAGAGAACTAACGGTTTAATAATAATAAATGTTGGTTAGCTAATAAAGAGTAATTGGGATGTATTAATAAGATAGATATCTTTATGGTTATGAGTATATTAGCTTGCATCTGTGTACCTATTATATGTCTATATTTATGTGTCGAGAGTTATAATGATACATTGATACCCGGTAAGGCCGGAAGATATTATGATGATATTGATACCCGGTTCGAGTCTGAAGGATACTATTGAGATGATATTGATACCCGGCAAGGCCGGAGGATATTCTGATGATATTGATACCCGATTCTAGTTTAGAGGATACTATTGAGATGATATTGATACCCAGCAAGGCCAGAGAATATTATGATGATATTGATACCCGATTCGAGTCCGGAGGATACTACTGAGATGATATTGATACCCGATAAGGCTATTGATACCTGGTTCAATTTTGAGGGATACTATTGAGATGATATTGATACCCGGTGAGGCCGGAGGTTGATGACGATGATGATGGTCCTAATGAGGACAGTTATGATGCATTGTGATATTGATGGTATATTTTGCATTCATTCCTGCATGTACATTGCCTATCACCAGTATGCACAAATGTCTATTAGCCAGTATGGGATGGTTATGTAGATATGGGTGAAGAATATGTCTTGTGTTATTATTTGTTGATTGAACCTTCCAAGTTTGGGGCAGTGGGGGTACGCATAGGCTCGGCTAGGTATTTGGTTATCCAGAGTAGCCGGTTATTTATGATGTTATTGATATTGTTATGATTATTATTATGGCTAGATTATGACAGATTGGTCATGGATCCGGTATTGGGATTGAGGTATGTCTTCGACCTTTGCTATCTTTTGATTACATTACTATGCACGATTATTCTATGTCTAGCCATATGAATTAGAAATCCTAAGTATGTTGGTATTGAATCCTGATAGTATTATAATGAGGTCTTAAAATGAGAACATGACGATGTAGGTTATGTTGAGATGACCTCCTATTTATATATATATATATATATATATATATATATATATATATACATACATATATAGCTATTTAAAGTCATGGTACTATCGGATATCCCTTTCTTCATTGTTCATATTATATAGTTGTTCCTTCGCCTTGTATAGTACAATATATCTTTATTTCGCTCTTTATTAGTATATTGACCTGGGATATACGGTATAGCTTCGGCATATATTGAATGTAGGTGGAATAAGATAGTACACCTTGATACTTCCTTAGTCTTATTATGTTAGACTCTTGGACATGAATAGGATAGTTGTCCCTTGTTATTCTCATTGACTTATTACATGATTTATGGACTCTTGGTTGTAGTTTCCATTCTTTTTATATGTTGTATATATCTACTTTATCTTTGGAGCTCAGTTTGCAGTTGCCTACTGAGTACCATTCGTTTGGTACTCATACTACACCTCTACATCCTGCAGATTATAGTACGAGTTATCGCCGTTAATGTGTGCATCATATGGAGTATCCCTGATTCGGAGACTTAGAGTGAGCTCTTAATGTTCGGAGTATTACTTATCTCTCTTCTATGTATTAGACTAGCCTCTAAGTTGCATTCAGAGGTAAGTTGAATCAGTGTATTTATCCTTGATATATCACTTTTGTACTCTTATTATGTTTAGAAAATCTTGTACTGATACCACTAGGATTTGGGATTCACCTATGTATTGATCTTTATCTCATATATTCCGCATTCTTTTTCTTATGTTATTAAGTAGTCTGTTACTAGCCGTTCCGGACTGCAGGTTGGCTTGCCTACTGGTGGGTTATAGTATGCGCCATCATGACCTGAAAAGTTGGGTCGTGAAAAATTGGTATCAAAGCCTAGGTTTCTTCGGTGTATTAGTACAAGAGCTAAGTATTTGTAGAGTCCTGCGGATCGGTGCGGAGACGTCCGTAACCTATCTTCGGGAGGCTACAGTGACATTTTAGGAAATTTACTTCATGAATCCTTATCGTGTGTCTCCATTCCTATGAACCTTGAACATATTCTTTGATTCTATTTTATTCTCGAAGGACGATGCGATATTGTCGATAGATGTGGATGAGACTCCAACATGCATTTTCAGAATTTTTGCACAATATCAAACTAATAATTCAAAGATGGATATCAAAGATTTTCAGCGGTAGCTAAAAAGGATTTGGGTTGAGTCCCTATTAGACTTGCGGAGTGTGGTATAGTTCTTCGGGCCATGGTGACCATTCTAGATTATGAGGGGTAGTATTTCAAAGTATTTTAGATTCTTGGTTTGGTTGTGTTGTGATAGGACACTGGTTCAAAAATGCCCTCGTATGAGATAGGTGGTCAAATATAGTTAGCCTATATTCCCCGCCAGCCTAGAGTTCCTAAGACAGACTATGATTTTGGAAGTTTGGACATGAATTTACGGAATTCTTCCAACGTTGGTTGGCCATCCAATTTAGCTCAGTTTGTGTCCTCGCCATGTTGATGCTCCAGGAATTTCTACGAGAATAAGACGATCGACTACTAGTATAGAGAGTGTCTTCGACATGGGAGTTTCAGTTATTCAGCTCATCCAGATCAGCCTCGTAATGTTGTGGCATCTTCAGTTATAGATGGTGTATTTGGCAACTCAGTTGATGATTCAGTTGGTCGGTGGGAGTTAGGCCCGTTAAGATTTATTTTCCCTATGCCCATCAGGCATGTGATTGCGGATGTCGCCACGACTGGTGTGCTTTTATTCTCGCCTTTCTCTCTTATTATGTGTATTGGGATTTTCATACCCATTGATAATTATATGCCTTGATGAATGTATATCGGTCATTATGTGCCTTATTGTTGAATTCATGATTATATTACTACTCCATGGTTTATTTCTTTTAGTAGTGGATGGAGTAGATCTATATTAATGTTTCTTCCCTATGGGTGTGCTTTGGGTTCGATTCTCATTTATCTTGGCACATTAGTCCTATTGTGGCCCTTGAGTGGTACATAATATTGATGTTCATTTTGGTACCACCTATCGTGTATATTGATTTTGATATTGTTGTTGATATTGCTACCACTACATGAGGATACTGATATTACTTGATATTATCACTTGATGTTGTTACTTTATAATTAATTCTTGCTGGGTAGTTGTCTAGGCTAGTGTTATCTAGTTAGACTCTCATTTTCTTGTGTTATTATTTGGTGGCTTGAGTAGATATAGCCCGATTTGATGATTTCTTTCCCCTAGCATGGCGAGGTTGATTGTGTTCCCTCTTGGTTAGAGATATTAGATTGATTCGGGGATGTATTGTGATATCGAAAGGCAAGTTAATCTTTTGTGGCTCTATTATCACCCTAGAGTTGGAAATGTAGTTGCATTTCTTATTATTGAGTCTGAGGTCCTTAGACTTGCCTTCTGGGTTGCGAAGGTTTTTGCCTTGGCTATTCTTTTAGATATAGCTATTTGTGAGATTGACCAGTTTGAGGTCCACTCTTTATTTGTGGCTATTTCTTTGTCCGATAGCGATCTAATGTTGACGTTGAGATGTCATGGATTCATCTCATATGTAAGTTGGTTCGCTCTCTTGTGATGGATTTCCTTATTGTTAGTGTGGAGATTGGATACTCTTTTGTCATTTTGATAAGGTTTTGTCTAGAGAAGACGAAAGATAGAGGCAGGTGGCCTTTCCTGTGATCACTTCTAAAGTTGGGAAATTAGAAACTCTTTAGCTTGAGTTATTGGTACTCTGGTGGTTGTCTCGACTTTGACCTTGGCTTTGAGATTGTTATTTCTTCTTTGATGATATGGTTCTTGGGTGGATTCAGAAAATTCCTATTTCAGTATTTTTTTTGGCCTATTAAGGCTTGGTGGAGTGATTCTCCTCGATGATATGTGTTTAGGGCTATTTCTTTGCCTAGATGGGGTATTGTATTGGTTCAGTTTTAACTTGACACTTTGGAATGGTGATTGAGAAGTATGATAAATTTGGATTATTAGCGCCTACCCATTCTTAGTTTTGTTTAGATATTTGAGACCTAGCGATTCAGCCTTGGCATTGAGATTTCAGCTTGGTGTTGTAGAGCTTGCATGGAGCTTCTATTTTAGAATTGTCTTCATTAAGATTTCATTTCTAGGCTGGTTGAGCCTACTCTGTGGTTGTCTATTCGGTCTTCTTGACATCGGTTGGATTATAGTTGATAAGTGTTCAGATGATAGCTCATGGCCCCCATAATGGTTATATCAGTTTTGACCTCGAGATTTAATTTTCTTTAGGAATTTTGGATGATTTACTCAATGAGAGTAATATACTTGAGTTGGTATCAATGTATTGTGGTTCAGATTTGCGTGCATCAGTCTTTTCATTTCAGTTGGAGGCCATTTAGCGATTGAAGTTGAGGTTTGATTGTTTGGGAAGTAAAGTGAGGGTGCAGGTTAAAAAAGGGATACCTGTGGTGAAATACCTTGCAAGTGTTCTCTCCTCGTGGAGGTTATCTGGGAAGTCATTCTTGGAGCATGTGGGCCTAGTACCTTATCACTTCGAGCCTTTGAGATTCTTTCTATTCGATGACTTTCGGGGATGAAAGTCCTTTTAGTAGTGGATATTGTAATGACCCTTCAGGTCATTTTCCATATTTATGCTTATCTTCACTGTTTGAGCTTCTTCATAGCTTCCCCAAGTCATTTATGACTTGCTGGGACTGAGGGTTCGATTACCAGGCAGTTTGTTTGGGTTTTAAAGTCAACTCCCTATTTAGAAGTCTTCGTTGGTTCCAAATGGCCACCGATCAAAAACTTTAGCGAAACGATCTCGGATGAAAATTTCAACTGCGCCAACATATCCACTTGGGGGTTTTGGTGTCATTTTTGGACCCAAAGCACAATAGTACAATATGGGTATCGTTAGACTCGTATTGATGAGTAGATTATATTTTTGATAGTGTGATGGCATTTTGGGGATTGTGAAGTGAAGACGAGCATGTGGTGCTTGAAGTGTGATTTTGCGGTTTAGCCTTGAGGTAGGCTTCTGTCTACTCTTTTTCATGGATGATGTATGATATATATTGCGTGTGAATGTGAATGTTAAGATTGATATTGGATAGAATGACTTAGTATTGAATATACATATAAGTTTGGAGATTAGATAGGGTTTTGGACCCGTAGGTTGAATTACTTAATACCCTTGTAGAATCCTATTGCCTTCTCCCTAGTTTGGGTAAATTTGTAGCATGGATATGATATAATGCTATGCTTGAAATATAGTTTTAGCATTTGAAGCATGATTTGTATATTTAGCCTTATTGGGCTAGTGTGATAGTTTTGGAACCGTAAGTTTGATAGAGTTGACTTGAGTACCCTTGTTTCTAGTCGAAGTTACTATCTTAGGCGTTAATATGGCTTGCTTGACATCTAGAGGATGAACTAGATACCTCAGCCTAGTTTGGAGCATAGTATGCCTAATTATGGAAATTATGGATTAGAAGTAGGATCATCCGACCCACTTAGGCCAAGATTTGTGTTAGCCCTTGTGAGCTTAGTTGCGGATAGTAGACCTAGTTGAGACTAATGAGCCTTATTTATGAGAATGACTTGATGAATTGATAAATTGTGATGATTTTCGTCGGATTATGATTAGTGGCCCATAGAGATGTATTTTCCTCTTTATTATGATATTTGTCCCATAGAGATGCATTTTCCTCTTTATTATGATATTTTGCCCAATTATGATATTTTGCCCATAGAGATGCATTTTCCTCTTAATTATGATATTTTGCCCCTAGAGATGCATTTTCCTCTTAATTATGATATTTCGCCCATAAAGATGCATTTTCCTCTTTATTATGATATTTGGCCCATAGAGATGCATTTTTCTCTTAATTATGATATTTTGCCCGTAGAGATGCATTTTCTTCTTTATTATGATATTTTGCCCATAGAGATGCGTTTTTCTCTTAATTATGATATTTTGCCCATAGAGATGCATTTTTCTCTGAATTAAGATATTTGGCCCATAGAGATGCATTTTTCTCTTAATTATGATATTTTTCCTATAGAGATGCATTTTCCTCTTAGTTATGATATTTGGCCCATAGAGATGATTTTCCTCTTTGTTATAATTATTGCGCTTATAGAGACGATTTTCCTCTTGGTCATGATGCAAAACCTATAGATATGAGATGTCTAATAAAGGTGATATGCTTGTTGATATTATGCGTCCTAGATGTGAGATGATTATAGATATGCTACGGTTTATAAATATGATTATTGATATGAGTCCCGGATATGTATATGGGCCTAAGGCCATGATTATGATGTTGTGATTATTCCGAATAAATGAATGGGCCAAGGGCCGTGTTATGGTACTAATTAAATATCCAAGAAGTGTTTATCATTGTGAATGATGTGATTGCGATTTATGAATATAAATATGTATATGTTTGTATACACATCTCTCCGGTATGGGAAAAAGGAAGATGCGGTATGATGCTTATTATTCCATTGATTGAATACTGGTAATGGCATAAATAGGTTTGGTACATTCATGATTATTTACCATTATAAATGATGTGATTATAGCCGAAATGAGATCTTATGGTTTTTCATCTTGTTAGACGGTTAAGCTATATGGTAACTAGTTGTCTATTAGTTAACTATTGCACTTGATGTCTAGGAAGCTAATGTATTAGTTAATGATCTTACTTAGTTGGAACATGGTAGCTAATGATGGTCAGTTAATGAATGATGCCATTTAATAAAATATGGTTAGGCGACAAGTAGTAATGTGTTGTCTAGTAATGATTAACAAAAATAGGATGAATAGTTGATAATAATGAATGGTAGATAAATGACGGTTTTGGTCTAATGATGAACCTAGACTAGATGTTAGATGTTGACTATTAAATGAATAGTGGTTAGTTGTTATCCCGTGAATAAGGATTATGTGAAGGATAATGTTTAGGCTAATAACTAGAGGTTATGTGATGACTAGCGAACTAGCGGTTTAATAATAATAAATGTTGGTTAGCTAATAGCGAGTAATTGGGATGTATTGATAAGATAGATATCTTTACGGTTATGAGTATATCGGCTTGCATCTGTGCACCTACTATATACCTATATTTATGTGTTGAGAGTTATGATGATACATTGATACTCGACAAGGTCGGAGGATACTATGATGATATTGATACCCAGTTCGAGTCTGGAGGATACTGTTGAGATGATATTGATATCCAGCAAGGCCGAAGAATATTATGATGATATTGATACCCGGTTCAAGTCCGGAGGATACTATCGAGATGATATTAATACCCGGCAAGTCCGGAGGATATTATGATGATATTGATACCTGGTTCGAGTTTGGAGCATACTATTGAGATAATATTGATCCCCGACAAGGCTATTAATACCTGGTTCAAGTCCGGAGCATACTATTGAGATGATATTGATACCCGATGAGGCCGGAGGTTGATGACGATGATGATGTTCCTGATGAGGACAGTTATGATGCATTGTGATATTGATGGTATATTTTGATTCATTCCTGCATGCACATCACCTATCACCAGTATGCACCTATGTCTATCAGTCGATATGGGACGGTTACATAGATATGGGTGAAGAATATGTCTTGTGTTATTATTTGTTGATTGAACCTTCCGAGTCTGTGGCGGTGGGGGTACGCATAGGCTCGGCTAGGTATTTGGCTGTCCGGAGTAGCCGTTATTTACAATGTTATTGATATTGTTATGATCATTATTATGACTAGCTTATGATAGATTGGTCATGGATCCGGTATTGGTATTGAGGTATGTCTTCGACCTTTGCTATCTTATGATTACATTACTATGCACGATTATTCTATGTCTAGCCATATGGATTAGAAATCCTGAGTATGTTGGTATTGAATCCTGATAGTATTATAATGAGGTCTTAAAATGAGAATATGACGATGTAGGTTATGTTGAGATTACCTCCTATATATATATATATATATATATATATATATATATAGTTATAGTTATATAGTTATGGTACTATCGGATATGCCTTTCCTCGTTGTTCATATTATATAGTCGTTCCTTCGCCTTGTATATTACAATATATCTTTATTTCTCTCTTTATATGTATATTGACCTGGGATATACAGTATATCTTTGACATATATTGAATGTAGCTGGAATAAGATAGTACACCTTGATACTTCCTTAGTCTTATTATGTTAGACTCTTGGACATGAATAGGATAGCTGTCCCTTGTTATTCTCATGGACTTATTACATGATTTATGGACTCTTGGTTGTAGTTTCCATTCTATTTATATGTTGTATATATCTACTTTATCTTTGGAGATCATTTGGATGTTGCCTACTAAGTACCATTTGTTTGGTACTCATACTACACCTTTGCAGCCTGCAGATTATAGTACAGTTATCGTTGTTGATGTGTGCATCGTGTGGAGTATCCCTACTTCGGAGACTTAGAGTGAGCTCTTAACGTTCGGAGTATTACTTATCTTTCTCTTATGTATTAGACTAGCCTCTAAGTTGTATTCAGAGGTAAGTTGAATTAGTGTATTTCTCCTTGATATATCACTTTTGTACTCTTATTATGTTTAGAAGCTCTTATGCTGATACCACCATGTTTTGGGATTCACCTATATATTGATCACTATCTCATATATTCCACATTTGTTTTCTTATGTTATTAAGTAGTCCGTTACTAGTCGTTTCGGGCTACAGGTTGGCTTGCCTACTGGTGGGTTATGGTAAGCGTCATCATGACCTGAAAAGTAGTTGTCTATTAGCTAAGCTATTGCACTTTTCATTAAAAACACATTATTTTGCCTTAGCCATCATAATATCATCAATATGGTGCATTGAGATTCAAACTCAATGTCTTATCTATATAAAGACGTCTTAGACATAAATAGATGGAACTTAAACCCAACATATTATCATCCCTTTTGATAATATTGTTCTTGAGGAATAAATTTAAAACATAAATAGTTCCAAACCAATTATTTTTCCTCAAATCCAACAATAATTATATTATTAGTAACAAAAGACAGATAACATAAGTAATTACTAACCTTGAAATTACCTTTAAATTTATAATCTCACCTTGTTTGGCAGAGTCTCGTGCTGATAACGTGTAATGAAATAACTAAGAATAAAGAAGAAGAGTAGAGGGAATAGATAGTAATTCTTATTTCTCTTGAGCGATCATAAGATCATCTTGAGGATTATTTACAATGAAAGAAAAATTTACTCCTAGTTTTTTACTAGGACCCAAACTAAAGGTCTACCCAATCTAAAATCTATATTTCGAAGCAGCTGGCGCAGTCCGTTCAGCCATCCGTCGCAAGGATCAAAAGATATCCTCATAAGTCCAAAATAAGGCTCTCGAAGCCATCAAAAACCATAATAGTTTTGCATATTGATTATAAATATACCTTTGAGTTTATCTTTCATCCCTTGCTTATTATTGGTATTTATCCGTTGCTAGGAGTCCTCGGCTATATTAGAGTAGGCTCAGGGGGCTATCTTCAGTCCTTGAAAAATGACTTAAATGGTCATCACATCTAATGATTTTAAGAAATATTTGATAATTTAACCATGAAACTAGTGAGAACTTACCAAGAATTTAGAGAAGAAACAGGTAATACAGATACTTCAAATCTTGATAGATATCAAGTAGATCTTGATGGAATGTAAATACATTGTTAGAGTTCGTGCCCTACTGATTATCTTATTTTCGCCTAATTGTTGCTTATCGATGGAACGGATTGCCTGTCGTATTTCACTGACGTGTTTCAAGGAAGCAGTAAAACAGAAAATAAAGAACACAATGATTTTTACGTGGAAAACACCCGGCTCAAAAGGTGTAAAAAACCACGACCTGCACCTCTACAGCATTTAACCCTAACTTCACTAAATAACTCTGAGCCTCAACAACGACTGATTACAAAACTCTTGTAACCAAAAAAATAGGAATTACAAACTCTAATTCCTTTAACTCAACGACTAGGAATTATAAACTCTAATTCCTAACTACACACACGCATCCCAAGGTATGCATTCCCAAAGTCTCTGAGTTTTTTCCAACTCAAAGACTATCTCCTAATTCAGTTTATAACACACTGAAACTAATATTACATCAATAGCTCAAACACAATGAACAATTCTAAAAATCAAAGCTAAAACTCTTAGTTGGATTCTATAATTAGGACCTGGTTCTTCAATATGTTTCTTCAGTAATTGAATAGCACTTCGTGAATTCAATTTGTCGATTGTGCTTTTCTGCTTTGTAAGTGCGTGAATTACTCTGAATGATGCATCTTCTATTTAAGCACAGCTCTCCAAAGAGTCATTCTTTATTTTAAACTCCTCATTTAATCAAAACTCTCATTACATAGAGTTCTACTTCAAGTGAGACTCTTTCTTCAATTCCAACTCTTGTCTCCTTAGTGTTGTAGTCAAACTTCAAATATTTAAATCAAGTTATCTTCAAGTATTTTACTCAACCACAACTTCTTCAATTTCTCACATGATCAGTAGCTTGAGTATATCAGAATTAGGCTTGCTCATTCGTTCCTGACTTTCAGCAAACTTTGTCTGCATCTATCAGTAACACCTGAAACCTGCCTTCCTATGCTTGGACCAGGTCAAGTAACATGTTTCATTCATGTGTCAGTCATCAAAAATTTCATTGATCTAACAAAGAGTCCTTCAATTTATATGTTTCCTATTTTGCGTAGACATCTTCAATCTGCAGAATCTTTCCCTTCTACACATAGATATACTCAGAAGTGAAACTCCTCCTTTACGTAGGACTCCTTTTTGAACTCAACTTGTTTTCCCTTATCATCAAGTGTTTGAATCAAATTCAACTTGTTCTATTCCCCATGTGATCAGTAAGTTGAAGTTTTCAGTTGCACTGAATTAACTCATATCAACTTGTTTCATTCATATTGTCATTCATCAAAACTTCAAGGTTCCAACAAATTCCCCTTTTTGATGATGACAAACCTCTTGTCTTTGTGCATTCAAATATCTTCACCTGTAGGCACTAAAGTATAAAACACTAGAATGAAACAAGTTAGTCAATGGATTATAAACATTACACAACCCTCTTATCAATATATTTATAACATATGTATTAAATTTAAACAAAGCAATCCAAGACTTTTTATTAAGTTTTTGTTTTAGGCTAATTTCCAGCTTCTATAAAGCAAAAAATTTAATAGCTTGTTTGGTTGAAGTGATTTGGAAAAATATTTAAATAGTAGAAAATCTCTCATAAATATAGAAATTACAAATTTAACTCATGAAACCATGATTTGTCCAACTTACTCAAATTTATTAATTTATCTCATTTAAAAAAATGAATAAGGCTGATAAGTAGTACAAATTAACCCAAAAAAAATTGTCATAATATTTTTTAAAAAAATATTTTTTTTGGAGATCATAAATTATATATAGCTATAATAAAAAAAAAAATTTATTAATTCGTCACAGAATTATAAAAGGACAAAAAAAAATTAAAACTTAATAAGAATTTATTTCTGTCCAACACATGCAGGCCAGCCATTCAAAATAAAGCAATTTAATTTCTTTGGCCCAACATTATTTTAGTGAAATTGCCAACATTTCTCTGGTTGCTTGATTATGAAAAGTCTCATTATAATCACTTTTAGTAGTTTGATAAATATGATTAACTGACTATATTTATGTAATATTAAAATTAGTTCACAGCTAATCAAGCACAAACCTCCATTCAACCATGTGCATTCATTTTGGGATATTTTCAAAAATATACCATTTGAAAAAAATAATTATATTATTAGCTCGTCGCATGGGTTTACCTAGTGCGGTTTACATCTTCTGTATGGTTTACGAGCGATTGCACAGCGAGGGGTTTACCCAATGCGCACAAAGTGCTCACCACAGAGTGCTCACCCAAAGGGCAAAGGCTGTGGCAAAGTTTATAGCGACTGCGGCTGTGGGTTATCCTGGAATTTCAAAAAAAAAAAATATTTTGCAACTTTATATAATATTATGAATTTACGGTATACAAATCTCTCTCTCTTTATATGTATGTATATATATATATATATATACTAGTTTAGCCGTGTTGGGTTCGAAATCGAGAGGGCGTCATGCGGAAACTATTAGTTGCAAACTATCGTAGTGATGATTCAGACGACAAAGAAAAACATACTAAAAAACATATTATTGATGTAATTTGGTCAAGTGATCTACATATTGAAAACTAATATCAAAAAACATTAAAACTATTGGGAGAAAATCTTCCCCTAAACAAGACTCTTTAAACGACTACATTGTGGATGCTATTATGTTATGGTATGAGAAGAGGGTCTTCTATTTATAGATGTCCAAAACCTTTACTCCAAGAAAGAGGTTAGCCAAATATGGTTTCTTTTAGGAAAAGTAAAAGTAATTATGATAACTTTTATTTTCCTTCTAAGAAAAAATAAAACTTAAATATAGTAAGAAAATCAGGGCAAAAACCCTAACAAGTTGGACGCCCCTCGCACGTGTAACGTTTGATTATTTAAAATTTAATGATTTAATCTATTGCGGAGATTTTAAGGAAGTGTAAAAGTTTAAATCACTTTTAAAAGATTTTTCACACTTTAATATAATAACGTAAACATAAACATACTTTTTACTATAAGCACATATATATGTTGCATCATCACTTTTACGTTTTGCCATGCAGTACCTCCTTCCTTTGCTGTCAGAGGTTGAGAGAGACGCATCAACTTGAATCATTTTTGTGGTATGATTATTTTTCTTTTTTATTTCTATATTTAAAATTCTTCCTTGTTTTTAAAGTCAAATCTTTACAAATTCATTGTTATTACGTACTTAAAACTTTTAAATATTTGGTACTTTTTGAATTTAGCTTTTATATCTCCATATAAGAACATGCATGTGTGAAGAAAATTAAATATTGAGCAATAAGGTGAAGAAAAAGCATATATATATATTAGCATTATTATTCAAAATGACATCTTTCCCTATGAATGCTGGTGATGGTCCTTATAGCTACTTGAAAAACTCCCATTTGCAGGTATTAATTAATATATATATGTTAATTAGTGCCACTTAAGTATTTAGTAGATATATCCAGTTGAGCATACTGAACTTTGCGGGTGTCCTATTATCCCTAGAATTTTTAAAGTGAATTTAATTTCTCCCGAAATTCTATACCTAATTTCGGTGGCTGGCGGTATAATACACGCGCCAATCTCGTTTTTACACATGTCCAAGTGGGCAGGTATATGCCATTAAAATACGAAAAAAAAGTCTAGGGGGTAATAGGACCCTCGCAAAGTTCAGTATGCGCTCAACTGAAAATCCGATCAAAGTTCAGATATTTTTGTAAGTATTATCCCTAAAACATATGAGCATACATTTTAAATTGAGGTTTCTTTCTTTTTTTATGCAGGGAATGCTTGATGAATCTCTATTTGATTCATATCAATCTCTATTTGATGCATTCAATTTGCCAATGTATTTTCCCTCTCCTAAAGATATGACAAAAGTAGTGGAGAAAAATGGTTGTTTTAGTATTGAGAGAATGGAGTTGACACATCCCAAATCAAAGCTTGTGGATGAAGTTGATGCAAAGACTTTAATGATAAATCTAAGGGTTGTTTTAGAAGGACTAATAATAAATCACTTTGGAAGTGAAATAGCAGAAGAAACTTGTGTAAGGACTATTCTAAAATGTGAAGAGATTTCGACATGCATGAAAGCTAATTATGAGAAATCATGTCAATTGTTTGTTGCTTTGAAGCGTAAATAAACTTAAGTGTGAAGGAATCGATATATTATATGATGTGGCACATCTTACGAGCAAGCCTTCTAATTATGTTTTTTCTTATTATTTTTGTATTTTTTTCCTCATTTCTTTCACTTTATATTCCCTACAATGAAAATTAAAAATTCTCTTTGTTAATATGTTCTTAATTTGACTCCCTACAATGAATATAATAAAAGTAATGTACACACAAGAGAAAATAGGTTTTTTTTTGTCAAGAAGACTACTCGGGGTGCAATTATACCAGCACTAACACATTGGATCCTACTGGAACTACAAAGATAAGCGTGCTTGGGCGAGAGTAGTGTTAGGATGGGAGACTCCCTGGAAAGTCCTCGTGTTGCATCCCTTCTTTGAAGGAGAGCCTTGGAGTAACTGGTAAAGTTACGTTGTTGTCATATGACTAGTAGGTCACGGGTTCAAGACTTGAAAACAGACTCCGGCAGAAATACAAGGTAAGACTGCGTAGAATACACCCTTATGGTTGGGACCCTTTTCCAAACACTGAGTACTGCGAAAGCTTTAGTGCACCGAACTGCTCTAACTACTCAAGTAGAGGACCAAAGTAGGTATATTTTATATCTTATGTCCTAATTAATAACTATGGATTGAAGGGAGGGTGTCAAACTGTCAAACCTTACATCTAAATGTGTTTGTGATACCCAAAGAATTAGTAACTAAAGATAACCATAAAGTAACCAACATGGGTTGTGGTGCAGCGGATGGAGCTGCTCCACCCTCAACCAAAGGTCGATTTTGGGCATGAAAAAAATTCTGTTGGGAGCGCTACCCTCCAAATGGGACCCAACCCGACGCGAATACGGATTAGTCAGGCTCCAATACGGGTATCGAACATCGGATGAAAAACTCCTATTATTCCTCTGAACTAATTAAAAGTGTAATTTTGACACCTTTAGTGCCTACGTGACACAACACTCTGAAGTGTCCACGTAGGCACACATAGGCACTAAGGGTGTCAAAATTACATTTTTAATTAGTTCAGGAATAATAGAACCCCCTTTAAATTAAGGTGTGTCACAACTATTTTAAATATAGTTCAGGGGTAATAGGTTATTTTCTAAAAAAAAAAAAAAAAAGATAACCATAAAGTCCAAGTCATGTTAAAGTTGTGACTAGTGCAAAAAGGTTGTAAATTGTACTAATAAAAACGAAAATAATATCTCCAATAATTTACTATACAAATTTTGTCCACACAATACCAATTAATTATTTGATTGAAATCATCTTTTGTTAGTACATACCATCCATCAATTTTCACTCATATTTTCATTTTTTATTTTTGTGTGCGTGCTTATATAGGGTCGAGTCTTCATTTATGAGATCATATTGAGTATATTTTTGTATATAAAGCGATATATCAAGTTATCTTTATTGTTGCAACACATATGACAGTTTTTCAAAGTTAAAATTTTCATTTTATATAGTTGAACTCTATATAAGCAAAGCATCAAATTAAATTTTTGTTTATTGAATTTGTGGACAATATATAAGGTTATTATAATGGTTGTCGAATTATTGGAGATATATTTGTTTCCTTTTACAACTTGTTAGCATTTATCACATGAATCTATATCTATAATATATTAAAAATGTGACCTTTAGAAAAATGATTTGAATTTTTTACCCCTCATTAAAAAATTCTATAGCAGACAAATTCGTCTTTTCACAATTTTTTTCAATTATTAGTTACTTAAATATTAATTGTTTACTATTTTCTTTTTTAAATATTACGTGAAGATTCTTTGCTAAATCTTTTTATTTAGGATATTAAAGTTCAAACCTAATTAGAATTCTATACTATTTCCTTTTTTGTAGCACTTCCTTAAATTTTTTCCTTTTATTTAGGTCATTAAAGTGAATTAAATTTGTACCTTTTAAATCATAATAAATAAAAGTCCGTTTAGGTTAGAAATCATATCTATGAAAAAATCTAATAATATAAAACATATGTTTATTAGCGGTGATTTGACACCGAAAAGTACTAGAAAAAAATCTCTCGCTTGATAAGAAGTTTATATTTATTTATAATTTATATTTATAATATATTAAAAGTGTGAAGACCCTTAGAAAGTGATTCAAACTTTTTACCCTTCATTAAAAGTCTTTGTTTTAAACAAAATTATTTTTACTATTTTTCTCACATTATCAATTAATTTCATTATGTTAATGTAATTTGATTTTCTTTCCATATTAATGTAATTTTATTTTCCTTTATATTTTAAGTACAGATTCCCTGTAGGATTCGTGTGAGATTTTTCATTTTTAGTGTGTCCTACTACACTTTGGGATGGAAATCCTATTAGGGGTAGAAATCCAATTAGAAATATTTCTTTATATGTGACTTTTGCCTAGAATTTTAGAAGAAAGAACTAAGGTAACCTTTTTTTTGACAACTTCAATGTCATTGAGACGTCTTCAAACTTAAAAGGTGATGTTACGTTCAACTAGACAACTTACGCTACATTAATTGCTTTAGACTATTTTATTGAATTATATTATTGTGATATATTTTACTTTTAATTTGGTTCTTGATGTACGTATTTTGAATAAAATTTTGTACTTTGATTGTAGTATTGGATTTATATATGAGAATGTGTAGGCCACAAAGTGGTATTTTCTTTCAATCATTTGTTGTAGAAACTAATTGAATAAATGCAATTAAAATTTCAATTCGAGAATCATAAGGCATCAGTGGATAAAATCTTCGATCTGCAATTTCGGTATGTATATACTTCAAGAATATTGGAAACATGAGACCATAGACTTTTGTAATATTTTGTTTTTTCGTTTAATTGTGTATTTCAGATGTTCGTGCAGATAAATCTCAAAGCTACTCAAGCCTTTGAGAATACTTGAAGATAGCATTATAGTAAATTTTCTCTTCTTGGTTGTTAGATTATTTTATTTTAATATATTTACTTTTGGTTGGTGATGTCTATATATTGTGTATAAATTTTTGTACTTTAATTGTGTTATGAAATTTACATATGTTAATTTTTCTTCAATCACCTATTTGCAGATACTAATTAGATAAATACGATTAGAGTCTCAATTTGAGAATCGTATGGGGAAAGGTCCAATTACAAAGGCCTATTATACGCAACCATAATATTTAAAATTATCTTATGAAATTATCGACATATAACATATGATTTGAGTTTTTTGTCCTTGAGATTTTATTCTTAAGTAAATTCTTATTCTATACTTAATATTTTATAGCATGATATGTATATTTTTTGATTTAGAAATATGATAGATTATGAGTTTTCAATTAATTTGTAAAATAAGTATGTCCTCTAGATTTTCGTTTTAAATTAGGATTATTTGCCGTTGAATAAATTAATGCTAATGTGATGTTGGATTTTGCTTTGGCGCAGTTTGCCTTCCTCTTGTTAATAGAATGTGACTTGCTATTAATGTCCTATGTTTAGCCATGTGATCCATCCCTTTGTTGTGTTTAGGTTAATAGGAAAGAAAAATCACTTTAATAAGTTGTGTCTATATACGTTTTGTGAGAAAATTGACGATGCAATTCAATATTTATTTTAATTATCATGGAAATCTTTCAAGGCCAATTTTAGTGTTCATCTGTATGATATGGGTTTAATATGTAACTCAATCTATTACATAAAAGATTAGTTTGTTTATTCATAATAAAATTTATATCTTTTACATATAATTTCGATCG
Organism: Capsicum baccatum var. pendulum; assembly: GCA_030864225.1. Taxonomy (NCBI): domain Eukaryota; kingdom Viridiplantae; phylum Streptophyta; class Magnoliopsida; order Solanales; family Solanaceae; genus Capsicum; species Capsicum baccatum. Next base: position 278,988,602 of record CM061550.1, read on the forward strand.
GACTTTAATTTGAGAATTTTTTTTATAAAGATTAGATCTAATCATATTGTTCTAATATCTCGATTATTATTGTTTTATATTGTTTTATTGTTATTTATGTTCTGTTCAAGTTTTATATTGTAGATGAATGTTCGGTTGGACTCTGAGAATTTTTTTGTGTAAAAGTAGCTCTAATCATATTATTCTAATATCTCTATTATTGTAGTTTTTGGTTTGTACTATTGTTGTTTTTTGAGCTTATTCTGCTTAATATAGGTGCTAGATGAACGTTCGATCAGGATTTGATGATTTTTTATGTAAACATTAGATTTAATCTCATTGTTCTGATATCTCAATTATCGTATTATTTAGTTGTAGTTTGCAGGTGGTAGATGAATGTTCAATGGGGTTTTGAGGAGTATTTTTTTTGTAAAGATTAGGTTCAATCGTATTGTTTTGTTGTAGTTTCTCATCTATTACTATTTGTTGTTTTTATTATCATCCATTATGTAATAGATTACGTCGTAGGAAATGGAGTATAGTATCAAATTGATGTATTGTTGCACCGACAAACTTACGTTGAAACTGAATTTGGGTTGATGATATGAACATTTGTTGTGTTTATTGTTTTTGGTTTCTTTTGAAATTTTTAGAAGATATTTAGTGTGATAAATCAATCATTACAGCTTTTTTTGAGATGATGTATCACATAAAAACTTGTGTCAATTACATATTTTACCAAGTGAATTTTTCAAAAGTGGAAAACATTTAGCTAGCTCCTTCATCAGCATGTATTGAAGTCACATGATTCAACTTTTGTCTTATCATTGCATGAAAAATTGTCCATCTTTGCACATCTAATTCTCATATCAATGGATCGTTTTAACATCTGCAGTACTGTAGGCTTATGTTTCCCTCTAACCTTCATACTTGCTTTTCAAGGTCATCTAGCATTTGTCCGTCTGAAGACTGGCAGTTACATATATTTTTAAAGTCAATTTATGTTTAATTTCCAGAGAGGACGTTATAGTGACGGACTTCACCAAGAAGTGGAAGCAAAGGAAGGCCTACCTATTCAAAATGAAACGGTGACCTTAGCATCAATTAACCACCAAAACTCCATTCTCCTCGTTGGGTTCCCTTGGCAGATATAGTACATCCCCATTTCTCTCAAGTTTATCTAGGCTTTAATGATAACTTTAATTTGTGAACTAAAATTTATGATATTTGGTTTGATGTGTTATAGTTCCAAAAGTGTAGTGGCATGAAGAATTGGTTTAGATGAGCAAGAAAATATATATATATAAAAAAAAAAAGAGAGAGAGAGAGAATTTCATTTCCTCTCCAATTTTGCGCACTTCTAAATTTTATTTATGAATATCATCAAGTGCAAGCTCGAAAAAACAACATCTGAGGATAGTAGAGTGTACAATCTTACCCTATCTTAGAGGTACAGAGTGTGTGTTTGATAAATCATTGTTAAAGTCTATGCTTACTTAAACATATTCTTATATTGTAAATGATATTGAATTTCTAATGCAATAGAATTATATATAGGCCTTGATCTCTAAGCTAATCAAATAATGGTGTGATATTGATTGACAAATAATGGGTCAATCAATAAGACATTATACTGGATATGTAGTTGATGTTACATACTAAAGTAGCTGAACTTAAATTTATTCCTTGTAACAACAAAATCAATCCATCAATGTTATAATTCCATGCAGAGAGAAGTGTTAGATGGTACAAAGGGAATGGTGAAAGATGCAATTATTCAAAAGCTTGACATCAAAATCATACGTTATCATTTTCAAATACAATAAAAATAAAAAACTGATTATTTAAACAAAATTATTAAAATTTTTTAAAAATGAAATAAATTATTAAAAAATTATTTTTTAAAAAAATAATTATTAAAAAAATTATAAAAAAAATTTGAAAATGAAAATAAAAAATGGCATTCAGGATATAAATTATGAAAAATAATTATAAAATTATTTAAAAAATAATAATAAAAAACTGATTATTTTAAAAAATATATAAAAAAATTTTAAAAATGAAATAAATTATTAAAAAATTATTTAAAAAATTAATTACTAAAAAAAATTATAAAACTTTTTAAAATAAAAATAAAAAATGGAATTGAGGATTCAAATTATGAAAAAATAATTATAAAATTATTTAAAAAATAAAAATAAAAAACTAATTATTAAAAAGAAATTATAAAAAATTTTAAAAGATCAAAATAAAAAACAGAATTATTTTTAAATTCATTTTTATTTTAAAAAAAAATATTGGGGTCCTCTAATGCTTTTTGGGCCTTTAGTGTTTAAAAAAAAATTGTTATTAAAAAAATTTTGAGGCCCTCAATGCCACTTGACATATTTTTATTCGTAAATTAGTAAATTAAAATACTCCTCACGAGCCTCCCATGATGGCACTGCACTCGCAATGCCATCAGAGGCGGACCCACGTGGTTAGTCGAGGGTGCACGTGCACCCGGTAACTTTTTTAGAAAAATCATATATATGTATAGATATCCTACTAAAAAGTTAATATATATAATTGTGCACCCTCAATAACAAAAAATGTCTGGATGCACTGGTTCTGAACTCATATACTAGCATTTTTTAGGTCCCGATGTTGCGGGTTCGATTCTTGATGAATGCCCCTTTTTTTTCATTTACCTGACATAGTAACATGTAACTGCCACCAGCTCAGCTGGCCCCACAGCATCGAAAGTGGAAACTAGAATTACAAGGAGGAATTTTAATTCTCCATTTGACTTCCCTAAATTCCAAGCAAATTCCCCCAAAAGCCAAACTCCCTGAAAAGTGGAAACTAGAATTACAATTTCAATTCTCCATTTGACCCTAGCAGGTATACATCTCTTCCTTTTGTTTTTTTTTTATTTTCTTATTTAACTTTGGATAATGTTAAATCATAAATGTTTTTAATATTTATTTGTTGCTTGAAAGTTAGTGTGTAAAATTTATTTGTATTTTTATTTCTTGCTTCTATTTAAGTTTATGGACTTTGATTAAAAATGAATAATTAAGCTTATTTATATTCTCGATGATTTTTTTATTTTGTAGGAATTTGTTATTGATTCTTGTGAATTGAAAATTTGAAATGGATAGATATTACTCTCCTCAACCAAGTTGTAGTTTTAAAGACAATTCTCATCGCCTTAGCAAAAGCAAAAAACGGCAAAAAAAAGTTTCAAGGTTCATTATATTTAAGCACAAATTACAAATAAAGTGTGAGATTTAACAAAAATAAGCATAAAGGAGAAAAAAATATAAACATATGTCTAGTTCAAGACTAATAATATAAGCATGAATGACAAATATATGAACACAAATTTTTTTTTTTTATTAAGTGAAATATTAATTATTTAGTGTTCGTATCTCCAGAAAAGCCTCATTGAAAGTATATCTTATAAATTAGAACCTAAACTGCACATTAAACGAGGTGAGCGATCAACACAAATTTGAATATTTATTCAGAACTTATGCGCGCCTTTAACAATACTGGTGCACCTTCAGACTTCGAATCCTGGGTTCGCCTCTGAGTGCCACATAGGCAAAAAATGCCCAATTGGAACAAAATTCGGGGGGTTTAGGGGTCTGATAGGAACAGGTCTTAGTTTAGGGGTCTAAGTGAATTTTCGCAATAAGTTTGAGTGTCTATCGATGCCTTTGGCCTATATAAATTATAATACAATTATAACATAAACCAAACGTGTTACTATGTATAACGAAAATATTAAAAAGGAAACATACAAAAAGCATAAATATTAAATATAATCAAAGTAAAAGAAAGAGAAAATACTCAATTACCCTGAACTATATCCAAAAAGGTTATGACACACCTCAACTTAAAGGGGGTCCTATTACCTCCAGAACTAATTAAAAGTGTAATTTTTACACCCTTAATGCCTATGTGACACATGCGTGTGCCTACATGGACACTTCAGTGTGTTGGGTCATGTATGTGCCACGTAGGCACTAAGGGTGTTAAAATTACACTTTTAATTAGTTCAGGGGTAATAGAACCCCTTTTAAGTTGAGGTGTGTCATATCCTTTTTGGGTATAGTTCAGGGGGATAATTAAGTATTATCTCAAATTATTTTTATGTGGTTATAGTAGGTGTTGAACCCCCTTCGACTTAGGTTTCTTTGAATATTGAACCCCCTTATTTGAAATCTTGGCTCCGCCTCTGTCCTCACTGAGGTCTGATCTGTAGTATTTGTGCTTCTTTTCAGATGCGGAGCCAAGATTTCTACTGAAGGGGGTTAAAATCTAAAAATAAAAACTCATCAAAGAGGTTCAACATCTACAATATATATATATATATAAAAATTATTTTAACCATGTATTCATAATATAATTTTTTGTCGAATAGGATTTAAACGAACCCCCTATTAATTATTAGGTTGGCTCTGCCTCTCCTTTTCTTCACATGCTTGGACCATCTAAGTCTCGCTTCTCGCATCTTGTTTGCCTCTTTCCCACCTTAACCTACATATGTGTATTAATATTAACAATGGAAGAATAAAGTATTTGAAAACAAAAAATACCTTCCTAAGTGTTTTGCGGAAATTTTGACAATTTGAGAGTCGCCACTTAATTTTGAAAAGGAATTAAGAAACCTTTAGAGAGTTACTTCAAACGATCCAAAACAGAAAAATCATTTTTAGTTAGAGATTCTAGATAAGCGGTTCCTATTAACGTTTTAGGATGGTGTTAGGCACCTAAAACGTCCGCTAACTTGCGGTTATCCGGACTGTTTGAAAAATTGTCTTTGATTAACCTTGAAAAAGTTTATTTTTTGAAAAGAAAAGCGATTTTAGGAATATTTTGGTGTTTATGCAAAACCTCTTTTTTAGCGACTAGACTAAGGATTTTACTAGGTTCGCAAAACACACATAAAACAAGTAAGAAAATAAAAAAAAAAAAGGGAGAGGGGAAAAGTAGTGATTTAGGCTTTTAAGCCCAAACCGTCGACCCTGTCCTGATCTAGTTGGGTTTTTGACCCATTTTTTCATCTGTCCTAATTCTATGTTTTCTAGCCCTTTTTGGCTCGATTTGCACTCCACCTGTATTAAATACAACTTTGGCTTCATGGCCCGAATGAATGAATAAAATAAATAAACCAATAAAATAAATAAAGACAACAATAATTAAACGAAATGAAGTAATAAATGAGACTTTTGTCTCTTAGCCGCTTCAAGAACGAGACTTTAACCCATTTCTTCTTCCTTCGACTCCTTGCATTTGCAGGTAACTCGACTTTAAACCTCCTTTGGGCTTGACTCGAAAAATAGGCCACATTGGCCATGATAGATATGCAAAAGGATAGAGCCCATATGGGACTCAGAAAGGGATTCACATGTAAGGAAAGAAATAAAGAAGATCAGCACGCATCCAAACCATACAAATGACATATGAAGGACAATATATAAAGAATGTATGAAAATAATAAATGAGAGAAAGACTATTATTGTCGGATATAAATCAAAAGAGTCAAGACACAAAGATGCAAAGGAAAATAAATATGTTAACTTCAAAAGAAAAAGAGAACACATTCTGTATCCCGCGATCATCTATTTTTATTTAAGAGTCAACAAAACAAAAAAAAATAAGAAAATAAAATAAAAAAGGCTTACTTAACATGATAAAGTTGTGCAATTATGACAATCACTAGTACATAGCAAGAAGAAGAAAGCAACCAGATTTTACGAGAGGTGTTTAAAAGCAACTTTACGAGACCCGAATAAACAGAAATAAAGTTGATTTACGTATTAAATTATACCCACACATTTAGGAGAATAGCGAAATTAAGACATCTTGCCTTTTCCTCAAGGCTGCATTAGCCCTCTCTTAGTACTGTGAACTAAGGGGAACCAAGCAACCGTGGAAACGAAATACTTGGCGTTGCAAAACTGATTACAAATGAAGTCACGCATTCATAAGATTATGACATGCCCAAATAATTTCACCGAAATAACGAAACAAGCAAAGAAAAAAAATCAAATAGCGAAACTCGTTATTTCATCCTCTTCCTCTCTTATGCGAGTCCAAAAGAACCTTGCATATCAAGAAGTCATAGAGGGGTCTTTGAATGAAATATAGCTTTCCATAAAGCCTACTACGTCATTCTCATCTACATTGTGAGTAAAGAAAATTCGGGATAGTCTTTAACACACTCGGAAAGAAAGAAAAAAAATCCCAAAAAAAAAAGCTACCAAAAGTGAGAGAAAGGGCTTTGAATCAGCAAACAGCAAGCTTAGGCTTACGAGGAACGAGATTCAAATGAGCAAAACAGAAAAAAAGAAGGCTGTAGCAGCGGGCTTTATAACCAAAATAGCGGGCTAAGGAAAGCTAAACGAGCGCGTATATGCAAAAAGAAATCGGTACAACAATATTGTTCAAGATATATAACAAAAATGCAATAGTATATGAATAGAACAATGTATTAATATTGTCACTACTTTTGAAAAGGATTTTCCATTGGTCACTTGGCACACCGGATTATGTCAAGTGACGACTCTAAATAAAAAAAATATATAAATAATTCTTTTTCGAAATAAACTTTCATCTTTTGTCACCTTAATAATAAAAACTCTTTCGAACTTAAAATGATATCTTTTGGAGTTAAAAAATAGAGGGTGGCAGTGTTATCCTCTTGGATGCATAATGTGTCTGTCTCTGATTGAGAAAAGCAAGATAATAAAATAGCTTTCTCGTTATATATATTTCACAAATAAAATAAAACATAAACTCATGAATAATTTATTATAAATATTAACCATCAACTAAATATTACATTAGTTATATCAAGATTTTTTTTTATATACATCTAATCAAGCATGGTGCATTAAGCAGTTATGCATAGACCATTTTTTTCTTCTACCAATCAAACCGTTTAGATAGGATTTGCAATGTTTTAAAAACATATTATATATTATATCTTGTTTTACAAGTTGACTGTTGTTATGTAATACAATTAGAGATGAAAATAATTTCCATCATACCAAACACGTCCTAAAAGAGAAAAAAAAAATATTTGTAATTTAGGAGTACTTATTTTTTTACATAATAAGAAGCAATCGATCATATAGATTCACTAATTCAATAATTTGTCCATTTTTTGTTTTATTCATATCAAATATAGGTAGGTCATTTTATCCATTTCACATGACTTATTGATGTGAACCCATAAACCTCATATTCTGGTTTCATTTCTACTTATTGATGTGAATTCATAAACCTCAAATTTTGATTCTGCCTCTACTTATTGACGTGAACCCATAAACCTTAAATTCTGATTCCGCATTTACTTATTAATGTGAATCTATATACCTCAAATCTTGATTTCGTCTCTACTTATTGATGTGAACCAATAAACCTCAAATTCTGGTTCCGCCTCTACTTATCAATGTGAACCCATATACCTTAAATCCTGATTCCGCCTCTACTTATTGATGTGAACCCATAAATCATAAATCCTGATTCCCCCTCTACTTATTGTTGTCATTGATGATATCAACAATGCCAAAATCAAACGTGTCTATTTCCTAACCACAAAATCCTTTTTGAATATTGCAAAATCCACTTATATAAGAAGGTGCATTTGTGAAGAAAACATTAAGCAAAAACACAAAGAAGAAGCATATTATATATTAATATTTAGCAAAAATGACATCTTTCCCCATGAATGCTGGTGATGGTCCTTATAGCTACTCCAAAAACTCCCAATTGGCGGTATATATTAATTTATATGCACCATTTTGAATTTGAATTAGTTATATACAAATTATAGAAAAGTAACATAGGTAAAGCATCTAGTACCTTGAATTATGAACAAATTTGCTACAACATACTTCAACTTTACAAAGTTCTATTGGCTATTATCCCCGAATTAAATTTTAGCGTATTTTTGTAATCTTTTTTAGCTGACATGACACCTTTAACGTGGGTTCCATTTTATGTAAAGGTGCAACATCAGCACAAAAGGATGACAAAAACATGCTAAAATTGAGTTTAGGGGTGTAATAGGACCCCTGTGAAGTTGGAGCGTATCATAGCAACTTTGGTCATAGTTCCGAGCAAAACTAGATGCTTATCTCTGTCATATTAAGGTAACTAAACTTTACCATCTACAATTATAAAGTTACTACACTTTACTTCCTATAGGCTATAAGAATAAAACTCACTAAACATTATTTCTATCCCCCCCCCCCCCCCCCGCCACGCACACACACACATTTTCTTCCGAGGGTTTATCAGAAATAACTTATCTACCATACAAAGGTAGGGGTAATAGGTTGACGTACATCCTGCCCTTCCAAGGCTCTAGATGTGAGATTACACTCACCATATTATTGTTATTGTTGCTACTTTGACTTTACTTTTATAATTTCATGCAGAGAGATATATTAAATGGCTCAAAGGAAGTGGCTAGAGATTCAATTATTCAAAAACTTGACATCAAAAAAATCATGTTATTATCATCTTCAAATACAATACGTATTGCAGATTTAGGATGTTCAGTTGGACCAAACACTTTCATTGCAATGCAACATGTTGTACAGTCTCTAAAAGACAAGCTATTACAAGTCACAAATTCCACAAATAACATTCCAGAATTCCAAATATTCTTCAATGATCATATTATAAATGATTTCAACACCCTCTTTCAATCACTCCCTATCGACCGATCCTACTATGCATTCGGAGTTCCAGGAACTTTCTATGATAGATTATTTCCATCGCGATCGATACATTTTGCATATTCATGTTGTTCTATACATTGGTTATCCAAGTGTCCAGAAGAGTTGTTAGATGAAAAATCCCCAGCATGGAATAAAGGTTTGATTCACTATATGGGTACATCAAATGTTGAAGTGTTGAATGCATATGTTACACAATTTGAAAAGGACATGGAAATGTTCTTAAATGCAAGAGCTAAAGAGATTGTTGAAGGTGGAATGATGGTACTTGTTACACCATTTGAAAGTTATACGCCTCTCATAGAATGTTTTGGTTCAAGTCTTATGGATTTGGTGAATGAGGTAGGTAAATATTTAAGTTATATATTCCGTCAGCATAATAAGAAAGAGATAAGTATCCAGTACACCCTTGAATTATGATCAAAGTTGCTACAATATACTTCAATTTTACAGGTGTTCTTTTACCCCTGAAGTCAATTTTTAACGTATTTTTATCACCCTCTTGTGCTGATGTGGCGCCGTTATTACATAAAAATGGGGTCCACGTCAAAAGTATCACATCAGCTGAAAAGGTTAACAAAAATATGCTAAAGTTTAGTTTGGGGTAATAGGACCCTGTGAAGTTGGAGTGTGTCCTAGCAAATTCGATCATAGTTAAAAATAGTGGTAGATACTTTGCTCTAATTAATCTTGTGTTCAGTTATTATCTTATTATAAAATTCAGAATTTATAAACTTAAAAATACATACATATGACATATTTAAGAAGAAAAGCTGTAAAGTATTTTTGGCACATTGTATATTTCACTCCTTTTCACTTTATCTAAACCTATTTGATTGGGAAAGAAACATTCAGGGTAAAAAATGAAGACTTTTAGAATTATTTTTTATATTAAATGTGTCATATATTATGCGACTTTATGACTATTAATATTGGTGTTCTTAAATATTGTCACTTGGTTGTTAAACGTTCTCATTAAGGTAAAATAAAAGTTTTGAATTGATTTTTTTAAAAAAAAGACTAACTAAAAAGAGAATATTTTTCACATAAATTGAAACTGATGAATCAGAGTGTAAATTAAACTTATGTGTCTATAAGGGTATTCAAAATTCACTAAATATGTACAATTAATAAATTTACGAAATTGATGTTTATTTTTATTTTTTTGATGCAGGAAAAGCTAGATGAATCTTTAGTCAACTCATTTAATTTGCCAATATATTTTCCATCTCTTGAAGACATGACTAAAGTGGTGGAGAAAAATAATTATTTTAGCATTGAGAAAATGGAATTGACATATCCCAAATCAGAAATTATAGATGAAGCTGATGGAAAGAATTTAATGATAAATTTAAGAGCTGTTTTAGAAGGATTATTTATTAATCACTTTGGAAGTAAAATTGCAGAAGAAGCTTGTATAAGGACTATTCTCAAAAGCGAAGAGATTTCAACATGGATGAAAGCGAATTGCGAGAAATTATGTCAATTAGTTGTCGCTCTGAAGCGTAAATGAATTTATATAGAAGATGTACACTATTAATTTGTCTATTTATTCTCATTTAAAAGGAGTCAGAAGTTATTAGTTGCAAATCAAAGCAGTCATATTATTGTTATTATTGTTTGGCATTATCTTATGACTTTTCTTCATAATCCTTTATTGTTGTCACTGTTCTTTTCTCCATTATTTTTAGCATAACTTTTTCACTATTCCTCTCGTCTATCTTTATTTGTTTATGTCTGACTTGGATACACTCTTAAAAAACAATAAATAAAATAATAAATTTTACATTATCACCTCTTTTAGTTATAAGTCATCTAAATATTAGTAAAGGTAAAACAAACACAAAATAATAATAATCTCTTAAATTTTCAACTTAAAACACGTAAAGTTAAAGAACTACTTTTAATATACTAAATAAGAAAAAATGAACAAAGGAAGTTACTAGAAAATGCTCTATTTTCACCTTAAACTATATGCGGAAAGGCTGAGACACATTCGAATTTTAGTAGGGTCCTATTACCTCCTAGACTAATTAAAATCGTATTTTTGACAACCTTAGTGTCTACGTGGACCCTTCAGTGTGTTGTGTCACGTATTGGCCACGTAGGTACTAAGGTTATCAAAAATACGATTTTAATTAGTCCGGGGTAATAGGACCCTCCTAAAATTCGGGTGTGTCTCAGCCTTTTTTCGTATAGTTTAAGGTAGAAATAGAGTATTTTCTCTATTTTCTTGTCATACCTAATGTGCTCTATATATAAGTAGCCAAGTAGGAGTGCAAGAGGATTATTTCAATCAAATCAAAATTTTGTAGTCTCTTCATTTCAGAAAGAATGATCTATTTTACACAGAATTTAAATAAATAAAAAAGATTTTTGAATCATGTGATTTAAAATTAAAGTTATGTCAAATGTATCAAAATTTATTTTAATCTTGTTGTATCAAATTACATGCCACGTCGAGAGTTGAAAATTAAAGTGTTGTCAAAAAAAGAAAAGAGTCATTCTTTTTAAGATGAAATTAAAAAAAAAAATAAGTTATTCTTTTTAAAACGAAAAAAATATATTAAATTGTGTGGGCAATATTTATAATGAAGATAAAGAGATATATAGTATAATTGAATATTTTCTAATTTAAGTGTATAATTAGATGTGACATTGTGAGGACCATTTTCATATACTAGTGGATGGGATTTAGTTTGTTCTTATGGACTCATTTGGTTACAACAACAATATACTCAGTCTATACGTATAAAGTGGGATTTACAAAAAATAAAGTATATATAGTTCGTATCATTATATCAAATGTGAGATAGAAAAGTTGTTCCAAGAGACCCTCTGCTCAAGATCAGGGGCGGAATCACCTTTCATTCAGGGGTTCATCCAAATCTCTGTCGACGAAAAATTACATGTTATATTTATACTATTTTTACATGGTTAAATATATTGTTTATGTATATACAGTAGATGATGTTGAACCCCAATGGCGGAGCCAAGATATTTATTAAGGGGGTTCGAAAGTGCACACATGAACTAGTCGAAGGGGATTCAACATATAATATATATACATAAAAAATAATTTTAACCGTGTAGTAATAGTGTAATTTTTCATCAGAGGAAATTCGGATGAACCTCCTGGATATATGCTAGATCTACTATTGTTGAACCCCCTTCAGCTAGTTCGTATGCTTACTTTTGAACCCTCTCAATAAAAATACTGGCTCCGCCACTGCTCGAGACAAATATATTCTTATGCATTGCACCATATTTGTTCTTATGGAGTCCTTTAGTTCTTATGCATTACACCATAAGAACAAACGTATCAAGATTGAAAAGGCAAGTTTTTATTAATTATTTTCTCCATTTTGATTTGCTAATTTGTCTTTTTTTTTAATTTGTTATTACAAAAATTTAAAGTATTTGTTTTCTTCTCTATTACAACTTGTTTGCACATGTCCCAATCTCAATTGTAACATGACTTGGTTTTCTATCATAAACTTATTGAAGAGTCCAAATTATAATTGAATATTTCCTAATTTGGATAATTAGATGTGACAATGTGATGAGGACCATTTCCATGTGCTAGTTGAAGGATTTTGTTGGTTCTTGCAAACTCTTTTGGTCCATATATATAGGGAAAAAGTTCTGAAATATACTTAAATTTTAACGAAAATTGTTGTAACACACGCTGTAATTTTGCGGGCGTCCTATAACCTCCCAGATCATTTATTACTGTATTTTTGTGACATATATTTGTTTAGCTGGATTACTTCAGACCCTTACGTGCCTTGTGTGTGTATTCATGCAGTGATCCAGCTGGAAAATATATGCCACAAAAGTACGATAAAAGATAATCTTGTAGGGTCATAGGGACCCCCGCAAAGTTGAGGTTTGATACAATCAATCGAATGAAATGATACGGAAGATAGTAATGATGCTCATGTCTAAAAACTCCGATTGGATCCATTTGAAATCCCGTGAACACAATTCAACTATGCTAGTAGGTCAAATTTGATATTCCAGACTCAGTGAAGTAGTCGGAATTTTCAACGATGATTGTTATCAACCGATGTTGGTCGAAGTCAATTCTAGGCCTTAACTTTTCAGCATCTCGTTTAAATGTTGAAAATCACACTGAAAGCATCGAAAATTCGAATCAACCACGCTACCAACCCAAAATTGATGATTCAGACCTAATGAAACTGGCGAAATTTCCATACAACTCTTCGATTTTTTAATATTGACCAAAGTTCAAAACGAGAAATTCACTTAAAACTCAACCAATCGCCTCGAGAACCATGTCGTCCAGTCTGCAGATCACAAACACCAAAATACAACTACGAGAAAGAGATCAAATGATCATAACAAATAAAAATAAAAAATCACAACTATGATTGTTACATTTCTTTTTCGAATTGTATTTTTTATTTATTTTTAAATAGCAAGTGGGACTACAAATCCATTTATATGAAGCCATAAGAGAGACTCACGCAACTAATATTTGTTAGTGACATGTTTAACAAACTTTTTAAAGTAATTTTAGTAGGACTAATACCTAAGTTAGATTCATTCATTGTTAGTATATGGTATAGTTGTGTGGATAATAACTTTGTTATGGTTTTTTAATTATTGAAAATATTGGTTTTCTTCTTTATTTCAACTTGTTTGCACATGTCCCAATGAAACGTGACTTGGTTTTCTATCATAAACTTGAAGAGTCCATATTATAATTAATTCTTAATTTAGATAATTAGATGTGACATTGTGAGGACCATTCTATCTAGGAGTGTGCAAAAATTAAATCGATTAATAAATTGAATCGCTAAAGATGTTATTGGTTTATTGATATTGGATTATTGAGTTAACGATTTTTTAATAATTTTATTAAAAAAAATTATTGGGTTACTGGTTTGGTTTGATTTTTTCTTATTGGGTTATTGGATAAATCGATAACCTAATAAGAATATACTAAATTACTATTTTAAACCTATATATATATATATATATATATATTTAGCTCAAACTTGAGGATTCTCGTAAATTAAAACAAATCATGTAGAATTTTGGTTGTAACTTAAATTCGATTTCTTTTTATGTTAGTTATTATTTTTTCCTATTTTATAAGTATTTTCTTTTCGGTTAAATCGAATCATTAAGAACTAAAAATTGATAAATCAAAAATCGATAAAAAATATCTTATTGATTTGATTATTGATTTAGCATATTTAAAAATCAATAATCGCTAAATCAGATTAATAATACATAAAATCGAACCAAACCAACCGATGCACACTTCTAATTGGATCAAATTTTCTTGGTTCTTTTCTACTCATTTGGTCCATATTATTTTACTTTGCTTTACTACTTTAATATAAACGAGAACAATAGAGTTTTGTACTATTCTTTGAAAAAATTTTATGATGGAAGAGGTCCACCACGTCATAGTTGTAAGAGGGTGTCCATTAATTGACACTTGACGTGGCGGACCCCACATTAATTATTTAAAGCCAATAAAGTGTGAAAGGATGTGTCCAAAATACAAATAAAATAAATTTGAAATGTTAGTGGATGGTGGGGTCCACATGCATTCATTGTTATCCTTTGAAAGAAGAAATTTCTTGAGAAATCAAACAAACACTTGAAAATTCACGCCTTGTTCTTCCTTTTTCTTTTAACTCAAAAACCTTGTTAAAATCAAAACAGACCCACGCTTTATTCTTCCTTTTTCTTTTACTTAAAACCCTTGTTAAAATCAAAACAGTTAGTGTTGCTGCTGATTCAAAGAAAAACGAATTGAGATTTGAAAACGAAGAGAATATAGGAGAAAACCCCTTTCAATCTAATGCAAAAAAGGATCAAAAATTGGGTGAAATCTCCATGGATTTTCTTTTGCTTATTTAATCATCCACAATTTCAGGTATGAAGCTTTCTTCATTTTTTTTATGAGATCTTTATGTTGTCTACACAACTAAATAAAAAAAATTATAAATACATGATAATTTTAATTTTAATAGATTTTCTTTGCATGTTAATTGTAACATCAAAATACAAAAATAGTATTTGTTTGCACTGATTTTTCTGCTAAACTAAGAGTATATTATACAAAAAATCAAGTCCACAATATAATCTCCTTCAAAAATAAAATTGAATTTCTTCTTAAATTTATTTATTTGATCCCTGGCTCTACATGCAAGCTTCAGATTGCAGATTCATGTTTTGAGTCAAAAATTGACTGAAAATACTGGGTGAATCTGCACGTAAATGCGTATTTGATTTTAAAAAAGTAAATTAACAGTCATAAAAAAAGTATATTAAAGTCTATGTTAGTTATATTTAGAAACAGATTAGAAGAGAAATCAAACCTCAGAAATTAATTTCATGAACTGATGTTGTATTTGCTACACCGAGGTTGATTGTGTGCCGAAAGCCAGTGTTGTATTCAAATATTAATGATTTTGTGTTAGTACTGCTCTGTTTTTGAATGTCATCTGTGATGTTTTTTCTTTTTTGCTCACCTTTTGGCTTTATTCTTCCATATCTATTTTCCTTTCCTTTTTTTTTATTGGATCCAAAATTTGATCTGTACACCCTATTACAGAATCAACAGAACTAAATCTGTGCTTATTTTTACCACAATCTCCATTATATATCTCACTTTGATGTTTACTAATCTCGATTCTTGCTTGATACAAATATTTTCTAGCAATTTCTTCGAAATCCTCATCATTTGCGGCTAAAGTCATAACATCAAATGCCTCTTTCATTAACCCATTCAAACGAATTGCCAGAGGATTTTACTGTTTTCTTCTTTGTGGTGTATTCCTCAAATTTGTCTCCATGCTTAGCATTCTTGGACCATCTTTTCAAAATGTATTTCTCAAGAAGGTAAGAAAAACTCAAGTCAAAGAATAGAACTTTTAGTGCGTGACAACATAATCAACCCATGGACTCAAATATATGACAACTACAAATAATTGAATTTTCAAGGGAATTAAACTGGACAACTTTAGTTTGTCCATTTTCACCCTTTAAAATTGTATATTTGGTAGTATTGTCATTAGTTTCAGCACTGAGTGTTCTTTTGGTTGCCTCTTGCAAAAATTCATGTTGGAATCTTGTGTAAATTCTTCTAGTGTACACATTAGCAGCATGTTTTAACATCCCACAATCTTCTATGGATATTTTAGGCATTTCTTGAGATTTATAATCGTCGGCTGCTTCAATATCTCGCATTTCAATTGTTTGCTGCTCATAATGCTTTACAAATTCAGTTATACTCATTGCCTTGCATGTCATTTCTGTGAAGACCCTATTTGTGCTCTCACTTCTTGGAGTTGATTTGATGTTTGCCGAGAAAATTAAACGGATAAATGCAGGACACCACTTTTTTCTCAAGTCATATAACTGTTGAAGCCAAGTATTACTTGCACAATTCCATTCACTTATCATTTTATGCCATACTAAATCAAATTCTGATTTCGAATTGGACCTCCACAAGAGTGTATCAAAATAGTGTCAAAATTTCAACTTAAAGTAAAGCTGAGGTATATTTTTTGAGCATTTCTATTAATATGCCATTCGCATAGTCGATGACACGTGTTAGGAAAGATCTCTTTAATTGCCAAGGCTATGGCAGGAGCTTGATTGGTAAAAATTATCTTTGGTGCTTTTCCCTCCATTGCCTTCAAAAATGCTTGAAGTAATCAACAAATGAACCACTGGTTTCATTGCATAAGAATGCACAACCAAAAAAGATATTTTTTCAGTGGTTGTTCACACCAACAAATGGAGCACAAATCATGTCATATCTATTTGTACAATAAGTAGTGTCAAAAATCATCACATCCCCAAAACACTCGTAGTGCAATTTAGATATACTATCTCTCCAAAAAAAATTGCACAACCTACCATCTTCATTAACTTGAAAAGAATAGAAGAAGTTTGAGTCCTCTGATTGCAAATGCATAAAATGATTTATCAAAGTTTCAGCATCTCCACTACTAATCATATTTCTCTTATGTGCTTGAACAAAGTTATGAGCATCTTGTTCAATGAATCCTACATTTTCAACTCCACCCGCTTCATTCTGAAGATATCGAACAACTTTTTTTTGTACGAATATCGGCATCAATCATAGAACCAAGAATATTTTTAGTAGAATTTGTAAGCCTACAACTAGAATATATGAAATGTTTCAAATTATCTTCTATCATGGGATGACTATGCACATCATTGAATTCACAAACTTCCCATATTCCATTTGAAATTTTGAATTTTATACGAGCCATACAACCACATCTATATTCTAATCTTTGTCGCTTTCTTTCTTGAAAAGGAGAAAGTTTATCCGATTGTCCTTCACAAGAACAAAGAAATAAACGTCTTGTTGTCTCTCCTTTTACATTATTAGTCTTTCCTCCCTTTCGAACACCAAAACCTCTTGCCACGGCATATGAATTATATGCATTGTATGATTCCTCTTCCGAATTAAAGTTCATGCCAATCTCAAAAACAAAATTCTTGCTAGTGTTACAAATATTAGGCTCGTTAACGCTGAAATCTACAATAATAATTTTTAATTGTAAGTATCAAAATTTAATAAATAGATAAATTATAGATAGTATTTATTTATTAGAGATCTCTACACTTAAATTACCTTCTTGGGCAGAGGAGTCTTTGCCTTTATCACCATGGGCATCTTCCATTTTTCTATTTCAAGCACAGTCTGCATAAGACAAAATTTACAAAAATTATTTTTTATGTTGACAGGATCAATTGACCATGAAGATCATTCAATGAATGATACACAAGATATGGACACAATGAAAAGGAAATATTGAGAAGTGAATGACAAATGTTAACATTAGATATTTGTAAACGAAAATAAGTAATAGCATTACATATGTATATAAAATAAGGTGATTGTAAAAATATAAATAATAATGAAAGAAGGAAATAAAAGAATAAAGGTCATAGATGGATACATCAAAAATATTTCTTCTAAGTTTTGCTTGAGTGAGAATGTTGTGAGAGCAATAAGTGTAAAACTACTTCAAAAGTTTTGCTTTAGTTTGTTTAGATGTAGTAGAAAGAAACTAATTAAGGAGGGGGAAAAGTATTCTCTTTTCCTCCATATTTATTGTACTATATATAGTTTTAGTCTTTTATTGTATTGTATATGCAGTCTTTTGTCATTGTATTTAATATTTATTTAGTTTCTTTTGCAAAGTATCAAGATGGACCCCACTTTTCAAGTGTCAATCAATAAATAAATCCTCTCACAAGTTGTATCGGTTGGACCTCTACAATAATAAAATTTTCTCTATTCTTTGGAGCCTATGACTATGAGATTGGTGCATCTCAGTTATTTCGAAATAATTAATTTAAAATTAATTATTTTAATTTTATTATTATAATATAAATAGTGAGATAAATAATTCAATATTATAATTCCTTAAATTAAATATAAGATAAGATATTTTTTCTTTTATTTTAAAATATTTATCTCTTCTAGGTCACACTAAATATATATATATATATTGACAATTTTCACCTGGGCTATTGTAAGTGGACAATATTGACATCACATGTGCCTGCTACTTTTGCTCCTTTTTATTACTTTACTTTACTTTATTTTATTACTTAATATAAGCAGGAATAATGGAGTTTTGTCGTCTTCACATTACAAGTGGTTGCTTTTTTCTTTCCTTAGAATTTATTTTACGTAACTTTACTTTTATATTTTTATAAGAAATTATTTTCATAATTTGAATTCATAATCTTCAAATCTCTTGACATTAATAAGATACATATGATATAAAATTTTTGAATAACTTATAAGTGTGATCTCCAGAGAAATGAGGCAATACGGAGTCGTTTGGTTGGGAAAGAGTTATCCTAAAATAATTAATTCAGAAATTAGTTATCTCGAGATTAATTTTTTTTGTTTGTTTTTGATTTTTCATTCGGTATTTGGTATATGCATTGAAATCCGATTAATTTGAATTCGCACCGCATAGGGGCCTCATTTGAGGGGAAGCGCTCCCTACCAAGGCTCGAACCTGAGACCTTTGATTAAGGAAGGAGCAGTCTCATCCGCTGCACCACATCCTTTGGTGGTATATTGAGATTAGTTATTCCAACATATATATGAGATAATTTATTTCATGATCACTATAATATAAATAACGGAATAAATAATTTCGATACTAACTAATACCTCACGACAATCACATTATTAAATACATCAACAATGGTAAAATGAAACGTGTCTTCTCCCTTGCCACACACAAATCTTGATTTGACAAAAGGTAGAATATTGAACAGTGCAAAATTTACATATATATATATATATATATATATATATATATATATATATATATATATATATATATATATATATATATATATATATATATATAAGAACATGCACAATGCTTTGTGTGAAGAAAAACATAGAACAAAAACTCACAGAAAAAAAAAATACTTATATTATATTTATTACTAATATATAGTTTATATTTAGCAAAACTGACATCTTTCCCCATGAATGGTGGTGATGGTCCTTATAGCTACTCAAAAAACTCCCCATTGGCGGTATATATTAATTTCTTGCACTATATTATATATTACCATTTGAATTTGACTTGGTTTATTTACAAATTATTATATAGAAAATCACATAGTATATAGTTGTGTTTTGTCATATTAATAATTTGTATTCCACACACATACACTTTCTTTCGATCATGCTTTAATTACATTTCTTTTGAGTCGAGCGTCGATCAAAAATAATCTATCTGTCTTACGAAGGTAGGGGATAAGATCTATGTATATTCTGTACCCTTCCAAGCAGTGGCGGAGCAACCTTGGCTACAGGGGTTCATCCGAACTCCCTTCGACGGAAAATTATATGCTTATATACTATTTTACATAATTAAAAATATTTTTTATGCATGTATAGTAATTGTTGAGCTCCCTTCGACTAGTTCGTATATTTACTTCTGAACCTCTCAATGAAAATCTTAGCTCCGCCACTGCTCCCAAGACCCGTATGTAAGAAGTGGTGGAGCTAAAATTTTTACTAAGGGGGTCAGAAGTAAACATAGATCTAACCGAAAAGAGTTCAACGTCAACCACTGGCGGATCCAGCTCATAATAGGGGAGTTCATCCGAACCTCCTTCGGTGGAAAATTATACTATGTATACAAGCTTAAGATTATTTTTCGTGTATATATAGTTAACGCTGAACCCCTTTCGACTAATTATTTCGTTCACATTTTTTGACTTCGAACCCCCTCAATTAAGATGTTGGCTCCACCACTGACGTCAACTATATGTACATAAAATATAATTTTAACAATGTATAATTAAATTAAATAATTTTTTGTTAAAGAAAATTCAGATGAAACCCAAGCTAAAGGTGGCTCTGCTCCTGTGATCACACTAGTAATACAAGTTGTTGTATACAAAAAAGTATATATGTCCTAAAGGTGTCAAACGGGCCGGGCTGACCCGGCCCGAAACACCAAATCGGACCGGTTTGACCCGGCCCGGAAAGCCCTAGGGCTTTAGGGTACCGGGTCCCGGTCCATTTTTTTTTAAAAATTGGGCCCGGTTAACCCGGCCCGGACCAGCCCGGTCCAGGCACGCCGGTTAACCGGCCCGGCCCGGTACCAAAAAAAAATTAATTTTAATATTTTGGGCCAAACTAGCCGTTGGCCCAACGGTAATATTACCGTTTTTGGGTCCAAACGGCTAGTTTGGGCCCATTTAATTAAAAAAAATATATATATATAAAAAATATTTTTTAATCCTCAAAATAAATTTATAAATACCCTACAACTTCAAATCATTTATCACACAATTTTTCACTCTCTCAAATCTCAATTCTCAATTCTCAAATATTCAATATATTTAATTTCTTAAAGTGTTCACTTTAATTTTTTAATTTTTCGTTTACAAAGTAAGAGCGGAAGTTTCTAAAGTCGCAATCTTCGGATACTTCCAAAATTTGGTATTGTCGTTCCATCTCTTACGTTTAATTTTTATTTATCGTATTAATTGTTTAATATTTAATTTTATTATATTTGTGTATTTTGAATATTTTTAGTTTAATTTAATTTATATTATGGATAAATTAAAAAACCTCGCTGCTAAAGGTGTTAAAATTTTTTGTCCCGAAAGCGGTAGTGATAGTAAAAAGCGAATTATTAGCGGTAGAGGTAGTTCAAGTAATAGATATACCCGTGTGACTTCGCCTCCGGTACCGCTTGGTACACCTTTTGAGGAAGAAATAGGTGTAGGTGCTCACGATATGGATTATGTAGAATTTCAAGAAAATTACGGTATAGAAGAAGAAAATGAAGTAGATGCAGTTAATGTAGACGAAGATGATGAAAATATTGCTGAAACACCCGCAGTAGGAGATGCTAACGTTAGATCTGAATCAGTTAATCTCCCTTCCCGTCCTCCCAGTGCCCCAAAACCCCGTAAAAGAACTAGTATTGCATGGCAATTTTTTGAACGTATATCAGATATTGAGGTGCAGTGCAATATTTGTCAACAAATATATAAGCATAAAAGTGGCGGTAAGCAAGGGGGTACGGGTACGTTAATGAGACATATAGCTGAAGATCACAAAAGAGAGTTAAATATTGCAAAAGGTGGTGGGGATGTTGGTGGGTCAACGCAAACTAGAATGGACCCAACAACCGGTCAAGTAGCGAAAAAGTATAATAAATTGAGGGACCGGGAAGAAATAACTAAAATGGTAGCTGTGGGTTGTTTGCCTTTTAGTTTTCCTTCTTCTGATGCTTTTATCCGTTATATACAAGCAATTTATAATCCTATGTTTAATGGTATTCCTAGAACTACTTGTCGGTCTGATATTTTTAAACTCCATTCACAATATTGTTTTTATTTATCAACATTCTTAAAAAATATTCAATGTAGATTGTCCCTAACTTCTGATCTTGGTCGTGCTGTTAATAAAAATGATTATTTAACCGTTACTTGTCATTGGATGGATAGTAATTTCATAATGCAAAAACGTATTCTTGCTTTTTTATATGATGAAGATCGCAAACATACTGGACAATTTATTGCTGATTCTATTATTAAAATTGCCGGATATTATGGTATAGAAAATAAAATTTTATGTATTGCTTTTGATAATGCTTCTAACAACAAGAATGTTATAACAAAAATAAAATCTACGTTATCTCCACCCTTTCCTGAAATTTTCCATATTAAGTGTGCATGTCATATCTATAATTTAATTGTAAAAGATGGTCTTGACTTTTTTGAGGTTTATATTAAAAAAATTCGTCTTGCCGTAGGTTTCATTCAAGGAAATAATCGTAGAGTGAGAATTAAAGAATTTAAAGTTAAATGTCAAGAAAATGGACTTACACCGATTTTAATGCCTGAGGAAATTGATATTAGATGGAATTCTACGTACGAATTTTTAAAAACTTGTTATAAATATAGAATTCCTATTACACTAACTTTTAACCAACACTGTGGTTCTTTTGCTGATTCTGCTGATTGCATGTTACATAATTCTGATTGGGTTATAATTAATGATCTTGTTAAGTTTTTAGAAAAATTTTATGTAGCTACGGTTGAATTTTCCGGTGCATACTATCCTACTGTTTGTAATATTTTGGCATATATAGCCGATATTTCTGGTTTGCTCCAACAATATAAAAATAAAGAAGGTTATAAAGAAGCTGTTGACACTATGTTTACGAAATTTAAAAAATATTTCTTCCTGATTCCCCCTATTTACTTGGTTGGTGCTATGTTAAATCCGTGCATGAAATTTAATCATATGTGTCACTTTAGTACTCTTATTTATGCTAACTTAGAAATAAATACTAACCGTGAGTCTGAACAAGAGCAGCCTGATTTGTGGACGGCTACGGCTGATACAAAAGATTATATAGAAAAATTATATAATCACTATGCTGATTTATTTGATTCAGCCGTACCTACAAATATCAGTCCAACTGTCGCTCCTCATCCTCCCGAGGAGCCATCATCTTCTAAAAGGCCGGCACATAGTGGTTTTCCTGATTTGTTTTATGATTTAACTTGTTGGAACAGTGTGGATGAGAGAGCTTACACATCAACTTATCGGGAAGAGCTGAAATATTATCTGCGGACGCCACCAGAGGATCGCAAACGACGGATCAACTCGCTGGATTGGTGGAGGAATAATGAATCACAATATCCTGTACTTTCAAGATTAGCCAGAGATATCTTGAATGTTCCAATGTCAACCGTTGCATCAGAGAGCGCCTTCAGTCAGGGACGACAGCAGCTTGGAGACAACCGACACTCATTGGGAAGCAACGCAATGAATGTTTTAGTTTGCCTTAGAGATTGGATTAGAGCAGAAAGAAGAAACCAAGGAATGGAACCAGAGCCAAGCGATGACCTCAAACTTGAAGAAATTATGACTTCACGGGAGAACTCAACAGAATCAAGTCCAATGCATGGGTTTGCCCCCGTTGACTTCGACTATCCTATGCAAATTCCAATTAATATTAACATGAATGAGTTGGAAAAAATGATGCATAATTTATAGATTTTTCATTCATGTAAATTATAAATTTTGGATCATTTTGCAATCAATAAAATTCCACAAATTCATTCACTCCTTAGTCGTTGTTTTTTATTTTTTTTTATTTATCAATTTAAAGTTTTAATATCTTCTATACAACTGTATATTTAATGTATACATGTGTATATGTTTATATATCTTATATAGAAGTGTATATTTAATGTATACACGTGTATATATCTTCTATAGAAGTGTATATTTAATGTATACATTATATATATCATCTATAGAAGTGTATATTTAATGTATAAACGTGTATATATCTTCTATAGAAGTGTATATTTAATGTATACACGTGTATATATCTTCTATAGAAGTGTATATTTAATGTATAGATTGTGTATATAGAGTATATATAGTGTATATTTGACCGGTTTTTATCCGGGTTTGACCGGTTTGACCGGGTTTGACCGGGTTTTAGCGGGTTTGACCGGATTGGGTTAAGTGGGCCGGTTCCGGGTGGGTTTTATTTTTTTACTGTGCGGCCCGGCCCGGATCGGTTAAGGCCAAAACCGGCCCGTAACCGGCCCGTAACCCGGTAAGAGAGAGGGGGGCCGGTTCCGGGTTGACCCGGCCCGGCCCGTTAGACAGTCTTATGTTCATCAATGTGACTTTATTATTATAATTGCATGCAGAAAGAAGCATTAAATGGTGCAAAAGGAATGGTGAGAGATGCAATTATTCAAAAACTTGACATCAAAAAAATCATGTTATTATCATCTTCAAATACAATACGTATTGCAGATTTAGGATGTTCAATTGGACCAAACACTTTCATTGCAATGCAACATGTTGTACATGTTCTAAAGGAAAAATACCATAATAACAACATTCTTGAATTCCAAATATTTTTCAATGATCATGTCACAAATGATTTCAACACCCTCTTTCAATCACTACCCATCGATCGATCCTACTATGTATCTGGAGTTCCAGGAACATTCCATGGTAGATTATTTCCATCGCGATCGATACATTTTGCACATTCTATCAACTCTATACATTGGTTCTAGTCTTATGGATTTGGTGAATGAGGTAAGTAAATATTTTCCTCTATTTATTTGAGTTTGAACATGAGTCTTGAAGTATTCGGTAAAATTGTTATGTGATCAGGAAGTCACGGGTTTGTCGAGCCTTGAAAACAGTTTCTGCACCTCTTGCAGAAATGCAAGGTAAGGTTGCGTACAATACACTCTTGTGGTGGACCCTTCCCCAAACTCTGCGCATGGCGGGGGCTTTAGTACACTGAGCTATCCTTTTTTTTTTCTTCTATTTATTTGAGTTTAATTATATATATCGTCACTATAAAGACAAGCTAAGGGATCTACCATTAAAGTATCAACATAAGTTTGGTTCAAATCTAATATTTGTGATATGAAATATGTCATGTACATCTAATTATTATCTTATCATAATGTTCACGTAAAATGAAACTGATGAATCAAAGTGTATATTAAGCTTATGTGTCTATATAGTTGTTTCTTTCGATAAAGTATCTTTGGCTGAGACCTATATATATATATATATATATATATAGTTCGGTGCACTAAAGCTATTGCTATACACGGTGTCTGTAGAAGGGCTCACCACGAGGGTGTATTGTACGCAGTCTTATCTTGCATTTTTGTCAGAGGCTGTTTTCAAGGCTTGAACCCGTGACCTCCTGGTCACATGACAGCAACTTTACCAGCTACTCCAAAGCTCAGACCTGTATATGTGTTTAAAATTTCACTAAACATTTACGATTAATAAATGTATGTTTTTTCTTTTTCTTTTTTGATAGAAAAGTTAGCCGAATCTTTAGTTGACTCGTTTAATTTGTCGTTGTATTTTCCTTCTCCTGCAAAAACCATTTTTATTTTGATTTTGGGCTTTTTAAAATTTTTGGAAATGCACACTATTTTATAAGTATTTTTTTTATAAGACTTTGGCCTGGAATATAAGCCATTTTTAAGACTTTAGAGATGGAGAATATTTTGTACTATCTATGTTTCATTTTATGTGAAACCATTTAATTTGGGCAGTGTTTAAAAAGAAAAAAGAAAAAAAAGACTTCAGCCTTTTTAAAGTTTGTGGTGAGCAATTCTTAGATAAATTGAATAACTATAAATTATTTTATTAAAAATAAAATAAAAATTACAAATATTATTTCACTAATTTGAAATACAGTTTTGAAAAGCAAAGTTTACACAAATAACATTAGGAGTTTCTAAACTCTTTTACATGTCAAAAGATATAGCTGTCTTTAAAGAAGTTGTTTTTTATATATATTTAAAGAAATATTTAAGTATATTGTTGTTGTTTTTCAAAGATATTGAAATAAATATTTTATTAAATTACCGACACTGAAAAAGCAGACAAATATAAAAGTGGTAACATGAAGGTATATGATTGTGATAGTAAAGCTCCACTATTTACACTTCAAAACAACAATAGTAATTTTCTCCGTTTTAATTTATTTGTTTTATTTTTTATAGTTTGTTAAAAATTAAATATATTTTTATTTTAAGGAATTATTTAATTTTAGTTTTTCACATGACATATTTAAAATAAAAAAATAATTTTATTTTATTTTTTAAAATTCTATGCCAAGTCAAAATAATTGAATCAATTTTCCATAAGAAAAAACATATTACACTTCATAACGTCAATAATAACATATTGCACTTCATAACAACAATAATAACATATTATACTTTCAAATAACTATTATCATTTTATTTATAGAATATCAGAATCAGACCTATTTAAATCTTTATTTATCAACATTGAGCATTTATATTATATCGTTTGCGCTTTAGTTGACGAGGTCTAAATGTGTGGAAGAATATTAATAGTTTCACATTGAATATAGAATGGGTAATCGCTTTCTTTATATGATTTTGGAAGATAATCCTTAATATTCATTTTTCAATATTTAAATGACTTATAATTAATAAGGACGATATACTAAAATTACTCTTTTATTATTATTTCTTAAAAAATGTGCCAAAATCAAATATAGAAAGGTAAAAAACGGATTGCAAAGAGTAATTGCTTTTCTCTTTAATTTGTTTTATATTTTTTTAAGAAAATAATTATGTCTTAGTTTGTTGTTTTTTCAAATGGAATAGATCAAAGGGATTCTAAATTTCTTGATTGGGCAAATTCCTTAAATAATCATCCAAATTATAAAAATAACTCAATAAATTCACTTTCATGACTCAATAAATTAAGCATTTCTAATTTATTCTCCTCTTATTGTTGTTGGCTACGTGTTATCTCATTTAAAACTTTAAATTATTAAATGAAATGTGATCACGCATTTCAACATATTATCATCAGATATTACGATCAGATAATAACTCTTACATTAAATCTCACGGTTACTCATTATCAAAAAGAATAAGATCGATCCATAGAAAAAAGATGTTAAAAATAAAACTTAAATTTTTCAACAAGATGATATGTCACACACTTCAACAAACATTTCTAGAATTAAAAAGGCTCCATATTTTACATGACCAAATACTTTTAGAAAAAAAAAGTACACTCAATAGTAACAGTACTTAGTAGCCTTTGTGCTGCACTTTATTCAATAGACATACAACAGGCAGATAAGCAGGCATACAGACAGATAGATGGAAGCCAGCCAGCCAAGCAGACATAGATATACATAGATAGATTTTTAACAGTTTCGAGTACAAAAGCAACGGCGACGAAAGCCTTCACATTTACCAGTAGGGAAGCCCTCAGTGTTGCAAAAAGAGGCGCAGTTGCTATTTCTCACACACAACCCTTTGAAACTTTAGCTCGACGACCCGCAAGTCCTTGCCTCTGCTAGCTCGATATCTGCATTTAGAAATAATTTAACTTTTCAACTTTATAATTATTTTGAGTTCAAGTTATACACAGACAGTCAGAAACGGTACAAAATAATTTTGTGTGTTCATCAAGGAGGGATGAAGTTTAACCAAGTTTCGTTTCTATCATTGCACCAAGATATTTTTTTTATACTAAGTTCTCAATAAATAAAAAAAAGGGCAGTCCGGTGCACTAAAGCTATCGCTATGTGCGGTGTCCGGGGAAGGGCCCCACCACAAGGGTGTATCGTACGCAGTCTTACCTTGCATTTCTGCCAGAGGCTGTTTTCAAGTGTAGACATCTAAAATTTGTGGACTCTTCAATAAGAATCCAAATTCTGTTAGAGTTCTAGAAGGCTACTTTACCCTAAATCTCGCATATTTAAAGGGTAACATGTTCCCTAAAACAAACATCTTGAATATTCCATAAGCTGATGGGTATTCGTAAAAAGATCGGGATCTCCAAATCCCACAAAAAATCATGGGATATTCATAAAAAAATCATCCTATATTCGAGAATAAGCCACTAACGACCCTCGAATTACGAAGAAAAATCAAGAGAGAAGAATCAAGGGAGGAACAGATTTGTAACCACAATCGTTTATCAATAAAAAAAATTTTGTTTCTTCATATTTTTGTTTGTGGTAAAAATTTATTTTCCATAAATTTAAATTATGATGCAAACAAATTGGCACGCTCAGTGGGACGATCTCTACCTCTCATCTCAACTTTTCATACTTCAAAATTTAAGAACAACGAAATGAATTCCAAGAAGGTCAATTCTCAATCAACTGCTTCCAAGGCTGCAGATTCAAAGTTCTCTGCTGAAGTAGAAAGCATCCTTTGTGTTACTTTCGGAACCTTGGGAGCTGTCACAAAAAGCAAGGCAGGCTTGCTAGGACAACAAACATATCCAGTGTCGTCCGCTCCAGCTTCAGTTTTGGGATCTTCAACCTCGAAAGGAACAAAGTCCAATACAAGTGCTTCAGAAGGAGGAAACAGTGTGGCCGAATCGCTGAAAAAGGCTCTAGCTCTACTTGAGCATTCTGGTTCCAAATACTCTGGAGCCAAGAGCGATGGTCGTTCAACAAATGTGTTATCTCCACTTACACCACATAAGCTAAGCACTTCAAAGATCAACTTATGTGATAATTCGTGTTACTCTCCGACGTCTCCAGTGATCATGCAAGCAATGGTAACTGATACCCCGTCTATGGAGGAGCAACTTAGGAATCTGACAAAGGCAATTGAAGGCCTGACCAACTATGTTCAGAATCAAGAGGCTAGGATTGATAAGATAGTGAATAGGGTAGAAGACTTGATAGACGGAGAATCTAGCCATGCACCGGGAAAGGCTCCAGAGATTCATGATATAGAAAATCCAGTGAAACAAACACCATCGACTAAAGAGGTGCAAATTTCTGCTGGGGGAATGATCTCGATTGGGCAATTGAGGGAATTTATTGAAGGGACCCTCAAAGACAAGTATGATGTTGTCACCAAGTCTTCCCTTCCATATGCCAAGTCTTACACTGCAAGAATAGATAGCCTCAAAATGTCTGCTGGCTACCAACCCCCAAAATTTCAACAATTTGAGGGCAAAGGTAACCCAAAACAACATGTCGCACACTTTGTCGAGACATGTAATAATGCTAGAACTTACGGTGACTATTTTATCAAATAGTTTGTTCGTTCCCTAAAGGGAAACGCCTTTGATTACTATACAGACCTCAAGCCTAACTCCATCGACAGTTGGGAGCAATTGGAACACGAGTTCCTAAATCGATTTTATAGCACAAGGCGTACAGTAAGCATGATAGAGCTCACAAATACTCGGCAAAGAAAGGATGAGCCAATCATCAACTTCATCAATCGATGGAGAAATACGAGTCTAAACTACAAAGATAGGCTCAGTGAAGCTTCTACAATAGAGATATGCGTCCAAGGAATGCACTGGGGCTTCTCTACATTTTGCAAGGAATTAAACCAAAATCCTTTGAAGAGTTAGCTACTCGTGCTAACGACATGGATTTGAGCATGTCTTCTGCTGAAAAGAAAGGAGCGCCTATTCATGACCCTTGAAGGGGAAAGTAAAAGCAGGAACCCAAAAGATGGGGCAAGTTTCTTCTCAAAAATGAAAACAAGGAGTTCATGAATGTTGATGTGTTTCCTGTGAAGGTCACCACAAAAGGTAAGCAAGAAGCAAAGTGTGAAGACGACTTCTGGAGCACGTCCGAATCAGAAAACTTTAAAGGAGATGCAAGAAAAGTAATATCCCTTCCTTGATTCTGATGTTGCTGAGATTTTTGATGAGCTCCTTCAGCATAAACTCATCGAACTCCTAGAGATGAAGCATCCCAACGAAGCTGGAAGGACCAATGATCCTAATTATTACAAATATCATAGGCTTATAAGTCATCCTCTGGAGAAATTCTTTGTCTTTAAAGATAAAGTCATACAACTGGCAAAAGAAAAAAAAATCTTCTTCGACGATGAGACAACCGGTTCTCATCAAATATCTATCACTTTTGGCTCGCTCGACCCGATTCAGATTTATGTCAAAGAGTATAATAAGAAGATATTAGAGCCTGACAGGTCTTCAGTTGACGAAGACGATAATGAAGGTTGGACGTTGGTAACCAGACGCAGACACAAGAAGATGAGTCTGTGAAAGGAGATGTACGAGCAGCCAACTAGAAGAAGAATGGTAAAGAAACCAAGGAAACATAAGTTGGTTGGATTCCCAAAGAAGACGAGGGTGACGGAGCGTCACCATCAAAACCTTCGGTGTCTGGTGACTTTAGAGAAATTCTTACCGAGTTGGTTTCGTGTAAAGACGACCTAAGTTAACCTTGAGGTGTCTTGTTTTAATACCGCCAAAGAGGGGGCAAAGGGTGAGAATCTACCCATGGAGGTTCCTTCACCTTCCGAAAAGCTTGCTGAAACTCTTGGAGAAGAGACACATGTGTGTGATACAAAAATCACATTCACAAATAAAGATTTTTTTCTTGGTGAGACCCTACATAACCTTTTCTTATACATGGTGGGTTAAATTCTAGGAAAGAAGATCAATAGAATTTTGATAGATGAGAGATCTGGAGTCAATATCCTGCCTATCCGTACAATGAAGGATCTTGGTATCGCTACTAGAGAAAGTCATATAATGATCCAAGGCTTCAACCAAGGGGGACAGAGGTCCATGGGATGTATCAAGATGGGGATTCGTATGGATGATTTTCAATCAAACCCATTGATGCATGTGATTGATGCCAAAACAACATACAATATATTGCTTGGTAGGCCTTGGGTGCATGGGAACAAAATTATCTCCTCCTCTTACTATCAATGCTTGAAGTACCTTGAAGGTGAAGTGGAAAGAAAGATAGTTTTCGATGACAAACCATTCACTGAAGCTGAGTCACATTTTGCTGATGCAAAATTCTACTTAAAAAAGCATGTTATGGATGAGAAAAGAGTTGAAGATGTCACCAAGACCAAGTGTGACGATCGTGTATCTAAGAAGGTCACGGTGACTGTCGAAAAAGTTGCCACCAATAAGCCTCTCCACTTCAAATAAAGAAGGTGTCGCTTCTACGAAAAAGAAGACAACTCCCATTCTTCGTTACGTACCAAAGGTAAGGAAAGAACAAGATCACCCATCAGATTCCCAAGATAATATGCTGAAGGGGGTTAACTTTACCTATCAGGAAGATTGATGGAATAAATCCATCCTCAAGACTTCTTGAAGAGTCAATGGCTCAAAATCTGCCACAAGATATGACACTCCCTGCGAAGTGTACGAAAGAAGGCTTTGACCCAAATGCATATAAGTTATTTGTGAAGGCTGGATACAATCCTACTGAGCCATCAAGGTTGGGCAAACTTCCGTCAGAGGGTACAACCAGGCAGGTACATGAAGTCCTAGGATACACGCAGCCACCTCCAATTCGCATCTCCATAAGAAGGGCAGTCAGTAATTACATTACCGTGGAAGAAGAATCCACTGCTGCTAATAAAAGACCCTCTGTATTTGACCGACTTGGAGGGTCAACTACAAGAAATTCTGTGTTTGAAAGGTTGGGACCTCTAAATAAGAAGAAAAGCAACAAGTGTAAGAGGAGTCATCTAAGCACGATAATGCACTCTTCACTTAAAATACAAAAATATTTTCAAAGTTTGATTCCTTCTAGAATGAAACAACAAACGAAACTGGTACTTTCATGCAATGAGGTGCTAAAAGCAAAAGTGCATACCGTGTCTTATACCAAGCAATGAGAAGAAGATAAAGAGAGTGGTTTATACCAAGCAATGATATGTTTAACTCATATCATGTTATGACCCAAAATGAGAATAAGGCCTCGTCTCAAATGAAGGTTGATGAAGAGATGAAAGACGTTTTCTGGTGTCACCACATAGCCATCAACGATGGTAATCCTCAAGAGGAGAAAGATGCTGGAGATGCTCCATCACAACTTGAAGAAGGATTAAAAGCCACAATAGATCCCCTGAAGGAAGTTAATCTTGGAACTAATGAAGACCCAAGACTAACTTACCTGAGTGCGTTTCTAGAAGTAGAGGAGGAAGTCGCTTATATAGATATACTCAAAGAATATATGGATATATTTGCTTGGAGCTATAAGGAAATATCTGGCTTAGATCTGAAAGTAGTAGTCTATCAGTTGGCGATCAAGAATGGTGCTCGTCCTATTAAGCAAACTCAAAGGCGCTTTAGGCCGGAGTTGGTTCCATTAATTGAAAATAAAGTTAACAAACTCATTGAAGAGGGATTTATTCGTGAAGTCAAATATCCCACATGGATTTCAAGTATTGTTCCAGTACGGAATAAGAATAGACAAATTTAAGTTTGTGTTGACTTTCGGGATCTCAACAACGCCTGCCTTAAGGATGACTTTCCAATCCCTATACCAGAGTTGATGATTAATGCCACCACTGGTTATGAGGCAATGTCCTTCATGGATGGTTCATCCGGCTACAATCAAATCTGTATGGCGCCAAAGGATGAAGAACTCACTGCATTTCGTATGCCCAAAGGTATTTATTGCTACGAGGTGATGCCTTTTGATTTGAAGAACGCTGGTGCCACTTATCAAAGGGCTATGCAGAACATCTTTGATGGCCTACTCCATAAAAACATTGAATGCTATGTGGATGATCTAGTGGTGAAGTCAAGAAAGAAAGACGACCACTTAAAAGACCTAAGAATGGTATTTGAGTTACTTCGAAGATATCAACTTAGGATGAATCGATTGAAATGTGCCTTTGGAGTTACTTCTGGAAAGTGTCTTGGCTTTATTGTACGACACCGAGGAATTGAAATTGATCAAGACAAGGTCGATGCAACTTTGAAGATGCCTGAGCCTCAAAATATTCATGAGTTAAAAATCCTTCAAGGAAGGCTAGCATATTTAAGAAGGTTCATCTCAAACCTGGCTGGAAAATGTCAACCATTTAGTCGTCTCATGAAGAAGGACACTCTCTTCGAATGGGACCAAGCTTGTAGTAATGCCTTAGAGAGTATCAAATCATACTTAATGAAACCACCAGTTCTTGCGGCACCCATACCTGGGAAATCATTGATACTCTACATCACGGCAAAAGAGAGGTCAGTTGGAGCACTACTGACTCAAGAAAATAGTGAAGGCAAAGAAAACTCACTTTATTAGCTGAGCAGAATGATGACACCAAATGAGCTGAAGTATTATCCAATTGAAAAGTTATGTTTAGCATTGACTTTCTCTATCCAAAAGATAAAACACTACTTCCAAGCTCATATTGTCCGTCTCGTGTCTAGGGCAAATCCCATCAAGTTTGTGATGTCAAAACCAGTCTTAAGTGACCGACTTGCAAGGTGGTACCTTTAATTTCAACAGTTTGAGATCGTGTACGTTACCAAAAAAACTGTAAAATGACAAGCATTGGCTGACTTCTTGGCAAATCACCCAATACCTGATGACTGGGAGCTGAGTGATGAACTCCCTGATGAAGATGCAATGACTGTTGAAGTTAGATCCCCATGGAAGATATACTTTGATGGTACTGCACATCGAGATGGAGCTGGTGTTGATGTAGTGCTTATCACTCCACAAAAAGAGGTCATCCCCTACTCTTTTACCTTGACGAATCATTGCTCCAATAATGTTGTTAAGTATCAAGTGCTCATACTCGGATTAAAGATGGTTGTTGACATGAAGCAAGTGCAATTACAAGTTTTTGGCGACTCCCAATTAGTGATAAAACAGCTGTTGGGAAGTTATGAAGTCCGGAAGCCTGAGTTAAGGCCATATCATGAATATGCACAAAAATTGATGGGATGGCTTGGAGGAGTAACTCTCCAACACGTGCAAGGAGAGAAAATAAGCAAGTTAATGCCCTAGCTGCTTTAGCCTTAACCCTAACTCTTCCAAATCAGACCCAAGTTACTGTCCACCAAGAATGGGTAGTACCGCCGTCAGATGAAGATGTAGAAAATAAGTCTGAATACCTCGTTGTCGTGTCTGTAGCTGTAAAAGAAGATTGACAACAACTTATCATTGATTACTTATGTTATGGGATACTTCTAGAAGATCTAAGGAGAAAGAATAACATTCGTCGTCGTGCACCTCGCTTCATTTACTACAAAGACACACTGTACAGAAGATCATTTAAAAGAGTACTCTTACGGTGTTTAGGAAAGGAAGAAGTAATTCAAACTTTGCAAGAAGCGCACTCTGGAGTTTGTGGATCACATCAGTCAGGACCGAAGCTCCATTTTCACATCAAAAGAATGGTATATTATTGGCCAACGATGGTGAAAGATTGCTTGGACTATGCTAGAAGATGCAAAGCTTGCCAATTTCATGCAAACTTTATACATCAACCCCCAGAAGTACTACATCCAACTGTAGCGTCTTGGCCATTCAATGTTTGGGGAATGGATGTTGTTGGTCCACTACCAAAGTCTCCTGGTGGACACTTATACATCTTGGCCGCAACAGATTACTTCTCAAAGTGGGCCAAAGTTGTTGCTCTTAAGGAAGTAAAGAAAGAAAATGTTGTGAACTTCATCCGAGTAAATATCGTCTACCGCTTTGGAATCCCTCAATATATAATAACTGACAATGGCAAGTTGTTTGATAACAAACAGATGAATAAGATTTGTGATCTCTTTGGTTTCAAGCAACGCAAGTCTTCTATGTATCATGCTGCCGCCAATGGCCTAGCCGAAGCATTCAATAAGACTTTATGGAACTTGTTGAAGAAAGTCTTCTCCAAATCCAAACGAGACTGGCATGAGCGGATGGAAGAAGCTTTGTGGGCGTATAGGACAACTTACTGTACCCCGACGCAAGCAACCCCATACTCACTTGCTTTTGGAGTTGAAGCAGTTCTGCCACTTGAGCATCAAATACCTTCTTTGAGACTGACCATTCAAGAAGGGCTCACTGATGAAGAAAATGCTAAGTTGTATTTTGCGGAGTTAGAAGCTCTTGATGAGAAGAGGCTGGAGGCTCAACAAAATCTTGAATGTTATCAAGCCCAGCTATCTCGTTCTTTCAACAAAAGGGTTCGCTTAAGGTGCTTTCAAGTTGGAGATCAAGTCCTTGTAGTAAGAAGGCCCATTATTATTTCTCATAAGTCTGGGGGCAAATTCACCTTGAAATGGGATGGGCCGTATATCGTACAAGAGGCATATTCAAATGGTGCTTACAAGCTTGTCGATACAGATGGCATGAGGGTTGGCCCCATCAACGCCAAGTTCTTGAAGAAGTATTATCCTTCAAGGAAGATGACACTCCTTAAGGCACGAGTATAAACTGTATGTCCACTCCTGGCCCGCATGAATATAAACTGTGTACAGCTAAAAAAAATGATGAAAGTCCGCTAGGTTGAAAACCTCAAAAGAGACGGCCTGGGAAAAAGTTAGGACACAAAAAAAAACACTCACCCAGAACTACGTTGTGACTTGATCCTCTTTACTGAGGTACGTAGGCGCTTGGAATTTCATTCTGAGTTCAGTTGCATGGCTGTCAAAAAAAAATATATGTTCCTGCAGTATCTACCATATTGATACCAAGTATGAAACTATTCTAATTAAATTTTGGACTTACTCTAAAATTTGTGGACTCTTCAATAAGAATCCAAATTCTGTTAGAGTTCTAGAAGGCTACTTTACCCTAAATCTCGCCTATTAAAAGGGTAACATGTTCCCTGAAACAAGCATCTTGAATATCCCATAAGCTAATGGGTATTCGTAAAAAGATCGGAATCTCCAATATCCCACAAAATCATGGGATATTCATAAAGAGATCATCCCATGTTCGAGAATAAGACACTAACGGCCCTCGAATTACGGAGAAAATCAAGAAACAAGAATCAAGGGAGGAACAGATTTGTAACCACAATCGTTTATCAATACAAAAATTCCTATTTCTTCATATTTTTTGCCCTTCATCTCTTCTCAAATCTACACTTCGACAAGCCTTGAAGTAGGGGGCATTTGTAGACATCTAAAATTTGTGGACTCTTCAATAAGAATTCAAATTCTGTTAGAGTTCTAGAAGGCTACTTTACCCTAAATCTCGCCTATTTAAAGGGTAACATGTTCCCTGAAACAAGCATCTTGAATATCTCATAAGCTGATGGGTATTCGAAAAAGATCGGGATCTCCAATATCCCACAAAAAATCATGGGATATTCATGAAAAGATCATTCTATATTCGAGAATAAGCCACTGATGGTCCTCGAATTACGGAGAAAATCAAGAGAGAAGAATCAAGGGAGGAACAGATTTGTAACTACAATTGTTTATCAATAAAAAATTCTTGTTTCTTCATATTTTTGTTTGTGGTTAAAATTTATTTTCCATGAACGAAAATTATGTTGCAAACAAATTTTGAAGAGTCCACAAATTTTAGATGTCTATACCAAGGCTTGAACCCGTGACCTCCTGGTCACATGGCAACAACTTTACCAGTTACTCCAAGGCTCTCCTTCAAGTTCTCAATAAATACTTTTTCTAAATTTGATGAATTCCTTAAAAGTCAGTTTTGGTAAAGTTATTGTTATGCATGTGATGAGTAAAGTCATTGGTTCAGGTCATGAAAATCACCTTCTTGCATAAATACATGGTCAGACACATTGCATACAATGAACCCTTGCAGTTTGCTCCTTCCTCAATCCCACTCATACCGAGATCTTTAGTGGACGAAACTGCTCTTTTTATATTTGATAAATTCATTAAATATAAATACAAAATTCACGAATATTATTGACTTTTTAGAGATTCGCAATCTCCCACTACCCTAGACAACCCTTGCAATTAGTATAAAAAATATTTATAACATCATATCACCTTTATCACGTTACAACAAATAACTTATTAATACTGTGGATTTTACATATTAAGGAGGTTTATCTACGAATAATTTTTTATGACATGATAGTGTAAAATACGTTTGATTATAAAATATCTAAATTTATGAACTTAAAAGATGATATATCGAAAAATAAAGTTAGAAAGAATTTTACCACTGGCAAAGACAACCCATTAGCAAAAGTAACGCAATTGCAAACAAACGCATAGAGTGCCCCATTATTTTTGTGTCACTCAAAGGGAAATGTGATGAGCATATGTGGAAGGTATAGGGTTATTATATAGGAATATTTTCATGAGAAATACTTAAAAGACATAATTGCCCCTTAAAAAAATTATATTCTTTCGACCATATTTTTAGGATTTTATGGTAATCGAGTAGCTTTTTTAAAAAATTATGCAATATATGTTATTTTAAATATACTAAAATAAACACTTGCATAAGAAATATATAACTACTGCAAATATTACTAATACACCATATTTTGGATTATTTTTAGCATCCTACCAAACAATCAGGCCGGGGTGAAGCCATCCTTTAGCTAGCTGAACCCCTTTCGATGAAAAAATATTATTTATACTTTATTAAAATTATTTTTTATGTATATATAGTAGGTATTGAATCTAATTCAACTAGTTTTTCTTCAAATATTGAAATCCTGACTCTGCCTCTGCAACAATCTCGCATGTGAGTTGAATGAGTGACTGAGAAGAAAGGGTCAGGGTCAGGATTGTTGGGGGGGGGGGGAGGGGGGCTAAACAATATCTACATAAAGTATGCACAACGATAAACCTAAGGTTGTTTTAGAAGTATAATTGCATAAGAATCTTGTATGTGTAAAGACTATTTTCAAAAGTGAAGAAATTTCAGTCTCAATCAAAGCTAATTACATAAAATTATGTCAATTATTTATTGCTTTGAAACGTAAATAAATTTCTCTAGATCGGAGAATCTATATATCTCTCTATTTATATATTTAAACATATTCTTTATTTTCAAAGACAAAAGAGAAATGTCAAAGAAATTGGAATAAATTTAATTATTAAATTTGCGAAAATGAAAACAGCAAACAAATACAAAAAATGGTCACGTGAAAATACATGATTGTGCTAGTAGAACTCCACCATTTACACTTAAATAATAATAATAATAATAATAATAATAATAATAATAATAATATGATGATGATGATGATGATATATTCATTTCATTTTATTATATCTAGCTCCACTATTTATGTTTCAAAATAATAATAATAATATATTCATCTTATTATATTATATCGTTATCATTTATTTCAAAACAACAATGATAACATATTTATTTCATTGTATTATATCAATGTTCATTATTGACACTTTGAAAAAACAATAATAATTTATCCTTTTTATTGTATCATATCAAAATTCATCATTTCCATTCAAGAAAATAATAATAACAAATTCATTTCATCGGATCATGTTAAGCTCCATCATTTAAACTTCAAAATAACAACAGCATAGAGTAACATATTAATTTCTTTGTATCATATCAAGCTCCATCATTTACACTTTAAAAAAACAATAATAAAATATTTATACATTGTATCATATTGAGTTCCACCATTTATACTTTAATAATAATAATAATAATAATAATACAACAACAACAATAATAATAATATATTCATTTCATTATATCAGATCAAAGCTCCACCATTTACATTTCAAAATAATTATAATAACATAGTCATTTCATAAAGTGATATCATATTTTCCTTTTTGTACATTATGTATGTGTTAGATTCAGTATAGGCTTTTCATTATAACTTACTAGTCAACCTATACAACACAACCAACAGGAATTATGGTGGGATAATTAATAATTGAGATTTTCTCGTTTTTAATTATATATCTGAATTTAAACTTAAGAAACTTTTAAAATTTTTATTAAAATTGTTGCCCTAAAAAAGGGTCCTGCAATGCGCGAATCTAAATTATTCGTGACTGAAATACGTATGTCATAGAGCGATTGAACAAGGTGAAATAGCGTTTGTTAAGAGGGGTCAGCAAGTGCGCCAACCGGGGGGGGGGGGGGGTATTGGTGTATGATGCTTAGGCAAAGTCTGTATGTCTCATTTTGTTTTTGTTGAGTCTTGTTTTCCAACTAATATTTCTGCATTTTTAATTGTAATTGAACTTTAGAACTAAGCATTTTTTTATTTTTGCTCATGTTAATATTGTTGAGCTGCATGACTGTCTCATTGATCTAAATACACTTCAACATACATCAATAGCTAAAAGGTCTCCATATATAAGAACTTGATATCAAAACATTTATTAAGGAAACATAAGTCATTTGAAAATAATTATGAAGGAAAAAAAAATGGTTCATATATATTTTAGCAATAAGCATAAGAAATATTGATCATTTTTTTCTTATGATTTTTTTTAAAGAAAAAATATAAAAATATTTTACTATAGAAATAATCAATTATTAGTTTTGTTTCAAGGTTAATCTATTCATTATTCTTGAAAATATTTTATTTAATAATTTAGGAATCAAGTCATCTATCTATCACCTAAATAAAAATAAATGACGTTAAAGATTCGATACTCTATATTGACTTGTATATTATACAATGACAACCAATTAAACACGTTATACAACTTTTTGAAAAATATTTTAATAAGCAAAAGAAAAAATAAAGAAAGTAAAAGCAAAAGTGTATATATATATATGATATAATTTAATAATAATTGATCTTATTGATATTGAAGGAGTTACAGCTGTATATAGAGAGAACTGAAGAATAACTAATTACAGAATAACCCAGATGTATTTAATAATTATATATGTAGTCTATTATCCCCCCGCAAGCTGATCAGCGGCAACGAGGGGCAGCTTGGAGCAGAGATACTGAAAAGGCTGTAACGGAAGAGGCTTGGTGAGAATATCAGCAAGCTGGTCAGTAGATGGGACATAGTGCGTGACCATCGTTCCTGCAAGTACCTCATCGCGAACAAAGTGACAGTCGGACCCAACATGCTTCATACGATCATGAAGGACTGGATTTTTGTTAACACAAATAGTGGATTGATTGTCACAATAAATCTGTGGTTTCATCGGGGGAATGCCAAGTGCATCTGTAAGGTATCGTAACCACATGGCTTCAGCAACACCCGCAGCCATGGCACGATATTCTGCTTCTGTGGAGGAACGGGACACTCGCGTTTGCTTCTTGGTGCACCAGGAAATCAGATTCGGTCCCATCATAACAATATATCCAGTAGTGGACTTCCGATCATCTTTGTCGTTAGCCCAATCCGAATCAGAAAAAACAGATATATCAAACGAGCCCTTTTGAAATAAAATTCCACATTGAAGAGTACCTTTAAGATAGCGCAGAATGCGTTTCAAGGCCTGAAAGTGTTGTTCTGTGGGAGCATGCATTGATTGGGAGACTCGATTGACTGCATATTGGATGTCCGGACGAGTAACAGCAAGATAATGAAGTCCACCGACGAGGCTCCGATATAGTGTAGGATCGGCAAAGGGAGTATTCGGCCCTGGGGATTGGCGGACTGCCATGGGAGTGACCGCGGGTTTGTAGTCTGTCATTCCAACTCGATTTAGAAGTTCAAGGGTATATTTTGTCTGATGCATCAATATGGTTCCCGATTTGCGGATGAGTTCGAGGCCAAGAAAGAACTCCAGAGGACCAAGGTCCTTAAGTTTGAAGTCACGATGCATAGCCTCAGTAATTTCAGTGATGAGTGATGACGAGCTGCCTGCAATAACAATATCATCCACATAGATAAGAATGATGATTGTCCCTCGAGAACAGTGAAGGGTGAAGAGGCTGTTGTCATAATGGTAGGTGCGAAAACCAAGACCCTGCAGAAAAGTAGAGAGGCGTATGTACCAGGCACGTGGGGCCTGTTTCAGGCCATACAGTGATTTGCGAAGCTTGCAAACATAGTGAGGACGGTTGGGATTAACATATCCCGGTGGCTGAACCATATAGATGTCTTCCTCAAGATGACCATGAAGAAAGGCATTGCTGACGTCTAACTGATGAAGCGGCCAATCATAGTGAAGAGCAAGAGACAAGACCAGACGAATAGTCTGTTGCTTAACAACAGGGCTGAAGGTCTCCTTATAATCCACACCATACTCCTGATGATACCCTTTTGCAACCAGACGTGCTTTATAGCGAGAAAGAGATCCATCTGAATTTCGTTTGATACGAAACACCCATTTGCACCCAATAGACTTTCTGTTACTAGGCAGAGGTACCAAATCCCATGTACGTTGTTCATTCAGAGCCTGAAATTCCTCATCCATAGCTTGGCACCAGAAACTATTTTTGGAGGCTTGGTTGTAGGTAGTAGGCTCAGTTATGGGATGTGCATCAAAGGGTATTTGAGTGTGGTAGACTTTGGGTTTGAAGGTACCGGCCTTGGCTCGGGTTGTCATAGGGTGAGTGTTGAGTGGAGGGTGATTAGGAAGGGGTGGTGGAGTTGTATGATGTGTGGACGGGGGTTGGGTGGGGCTGCCGTGGGAGCTGGGATGAGCAGCGGTGGATGGGGTGGCTGTATGTGTGTTAGGAGTATGATGTAGGGAAGTGGTGGGTTGTGTGGCAGTCGGTTGGGTGTTCGGGTGGGGGGTTTGGGGGTTCGGGCGGATGGGTGGTTGGTTTGAGTGGGTAGTGGCGTAGTGGGGTACCGGGTTAGGTGCCGAGTGAGCCGGAGCATGAGCGTGTGAAAAGGACGGAAATAATGGCACAATGCCAAGTGGATTGGGGGAGTATGGAGTAGAGGAAAGACTTGTGTAAGGAAATTGTTCCTCCACAAAACGAACATGACGGGAAACATATGTTTTCCAGAGATACAGGATCGAAACATTTGTAACCTTTGATAGTGGGATGATAGCCTAGAAAGACACAAGGGGTGGACCGAGGTTGAAGTTTATGTTGAGTGTGTGGACGCAACCAGGGATAAACCAGACACCCAAACGGGCGGAGATGGATGTAGTCGGGTGGATGATTGTAGAGACGGGCATATGGAGTGGAGTTGGAGAGAGTGTGAGTGGGCATGCGATTTATGAGGTAGTTGGCAGTAGCAAGGGCATCAACCCAAAAGGAAACAGGTAAGGTGGAATCATGGAGGAGCGCAACAACTGTTTCTATTAGGTGACGGTGTTTGCGCTCAGCAACGCCATTTTGTTCAGGGGTATATGGACATGAAGTGTGATGAAGAGCCCCTAGACTTTGAAGAAAAACACCAAATGCATTGTTGACAAATTCTTTGCCATTGTCACTTCGAAAAATTTTGATTTTGGCATTAAATTGATTTTGAACCATTCGGTCAAATTTGACAAAAACAGTATAAGCTTCGGATTTAAATTTCAGAGGATAAAGCCAAGTGAATTTACTGTAATCATCAACAAAACAGATATAATAACGAAAACCTTGAACAGAAGGAACTGAAGTTGGACCCCAAACATCAGAATGAATTAATTGAAATGGCGCAGTGGCCTTGTGTTCAGACAGTGAAAAAGGTAAACGACAAGATTTAGACACTGAACAGGACTCGCAATGTAATTTCCCTGAAAAATTAAAACCTAAGGAAGATAAAATGGATTTGGTGATGGCGGATGATGGGTGCCCAAGCCGGCGATGCCAGGTGGACGAGAGAATGGCTTGACTCACAACAGACGGAGACCTGGATGGAAGAGTGTATAGCCCATGCTCACAGCGGCCCGTGTACCGCACCCGGTTCGTGGTATTGTCCACTATCTGGAAATTGGTGTCATTAAAAATGAGGGTGCAGTTATTTTCTGTAGTAAAGCGATAAACAGATAAAAGATTGGATGTGAGGAAAGGGACGTGGTGAAGGGTTGAGAGATGAAATTTACCATTTGGGGTATAGACATACCCAGAGCCGGTGTTTGTGATGGGAAGGGATTGACCATTGCCTACTGTAATAGTTTCTGAGCCATGATACGGATGAGGAGCTTGAAGTTGTGAATAATCCGACGTCACATGGGTGTTAGCACCTGTGTCTAGATACCAATCGCCAGATTGAGCGTTTGTGGACGCATGCATCGCCCTTGATTCGTCGGACATTGCGATTTACATTCTGCGAGTCATCATAACGATACCAGCAATTAGCCGCAGAATGGCCCCGTTTAGCACAAATTTGGCACGTCGGAAGATCTCGTGTGGGCCCCCGCTGGTTTTCTCGTCCCTGTCCGCGGCCTGACTGGAAGCCGTCCCTCGGTGGAGGCCCGCCTCTGCCTTGCTGCCCGGCGTTCCGACGGTCACCGCCGCCGCTGCCTCGCCCTTGGTTACGACAATCGTCACCGCGACCCCTGGCCGAGCCCCCGCTGCCAGCCGAGTAAAGAGCCGTGACGCCAGGGGTGGAACTGGCTTCTCCGAGCAGTAATTTGTGTTCCATGTCTAGATTCAATTCTTCTGCATTAAGCCATCCAGACAGTTGATTCAGAGTGATTTCGACAGGTGAGAAGCGAATATGCTGTTTGAGAGAGGAATAGCTAGACGGAAGACCACGTATCACGGCATTCACCACGTCTCGTTCAGGAATAATCTCGTTCACAGCATCTAGGTCAGACAGAATAGAGGCCACATCATCAAGGTATTGAGTCATCGTCTTCGTTCCCTTCCGAAGACTATGCAATCTGTCACGCAACTGAAAAATATGAGCCGTGGACACAGAGTTGTACCTTGTGGCTAGTGCGTCCCAAAGTGAAGCCGATGTGAGAAAACCCCGGGCGTGTTTGTGCACAGAGGGGCTAATAACGGCGAGAAGACAGGCTCGGATCTGAGTGTCTACGATCATCCACGGAAGGTAGTCGGGATTTGGGAGCATGACGCCGTCCTCCTCGGCTGTCTCAGGCGGCGGCTTCTCCGCACCGTCAATCCATCCGAGCAGCAAGTTGGCTGCGAGGGCGGTGCGGACGTTAAGTGCCCAGGCCGGGTAGTTGTTGTCAGATAATTTTTCGGGGATGAGATTGTGGAGATTCCTGAGCAGTAATTTTACTCCAGACGGTAAATTTGACAGAGAATCAACAACCTTGTCCATGGCGTCGACCTACAGCGGAGGAGGGAGGCCGTGCGGCGTGGTGTAGACGGTGGCGGCGGCGCACACACGTCGGAAAAGAGGAGAGATTAGGGTTTGGACGGAAGAAGAAACCCTAGCTTTGATACCATGATATAATTTAATAATAATTGATCTTATTGATATTGAAGGGGTTACAGCTGTATATATAGAGAACTGAAGAATAACTAATTACAAAATAACCCAGATGTATTTAATAATTATATATGTAGTCTATTAATATATATATTCGATGTAAAGTCATTCCGAGTAAGCATCTTTCGACTCAGCACAGGCTTCTGGTGATGGACTTGTTTATCAAGAAGAGCAGGAAAAGTAGGGTCGGAGAGGGTCAACCTAGAATCAAGTGGGGTGGTTTG
This sequence comes from Capsicum baccatum var. pendulum, assembly GCA_030864225.1. Taxonomy (NCBI): domain Eukaryota; kingdom Viridiplantae; phylum Streptophyta; class Magnoliopsida; order Solanales; family Solanaceae; genus Capsicum; species Capsicum baccatum. The sequence continues at coordinate 279,032,647 of CM061550.1, forward strand.
ACGCCAGTCAGTGCGCTGGAGATAGGGGTGAGGGTGGCGGAAATGGGGACATGGGAGTGTAGGGGGGACATGGATGGTATGTAGGATAAGGCTATCAGCTGCATCAAGGAGACGGCTAAAGAGGTGTTGGGTGTCTTGAGTGGTCGGGCAGGTAGACATAAGGGGGACTGGTGGTGGAATGAAGAAGTTAAGAAGAAAGTGGAGACTAAGAAGGAGGCATATGTTAAGATGATCGAGAGTAAAGATGAAGAGGAGAAGCAGGTGAATAGGGAGGCTTACAAAGTGACAAGAAAAGAGGCTAAGTTAGTTGTTACGGCTGCTAAGACAACAACTTTTGAGAGCTTGTACGCGGGGTTAGAGGAGAAAGACGGAGAAAAAAGGTTGTATAGGCTTGCTAAGGCTAAGGAGAGGAGGGGTCGGGACCTAGATCAAGTGAAGTACATTAAGGGGGAGGACGGAAGAGTTTTGGTGGAGGATGTTCACATCAAGAAGAGATGGCAGGAGTATTTTCATAGACTTTTAAACGAGGAGGGAGATAGAGGCATTATGCTAGGGGAGCTGGAGCACTCGGAGGAGAGCCGTGATTTCAGCTACTGTAGACGTTTTAAGGTTGAGGAGGTCAGAGAGGCGATTCATAGGATGTGAAAGGGTAGGGCGACGGGGCCGGATGAGATTCCGGTGGATTTTTTAAAGTATGCTGGTGAGGCGGGTTTAAGGTGGTTGACAGATTTGTTTAACGTCATTTTCAAGACTGCGAGAATGCCTGAGACTTGGAGAAGGAGTACGATGATTCCGTTATATAAAAACAAGGGCGATGTTCAGAGTTGCAACAACTATAGGGGTATTAAGTTGTTGAGTCATATATAAAGATTTGGGAGAGGGTGGTTGAGCAGAGATTGAGGAGAGTAGTGTCCATTTTGGAGAATCAGTTTGGTTTTATATCCGGTCTCTCAACGACAGAGGCAATCCATCTGGTGAGGATATTGGTAGAACAGTATAGGGAAAGGAAGAGAGATTTGCACATGGTGTTCATCGACTTGGAGAAGGCGTATGACAAAGTCCCTAGGGAGGTTCTTTGGAGATGCTTAGAGGTGAGAGGTGTTTCGGTGGCGTACATCAAAGATATCAAGGACATGTATGATAGAGGAAAGACTCGGGTGAGGTCGGTAGGAGGTGATTCAGGGCATTTTTCGATCGAGACAGGTCTGCATCAGGGTTTGACTCTTAGCCCTTTCCTTTTTGCGGTGGTGATGGATGTGTTGACGCCGAGTATTCAGGGTAAGGTGCCTTGGTGTATGTTATTTGCGGACGATGTAGTGTTGATTGATGAGACGCAGGGGGTGTGTGAATGAGAAATTGGAGGTTTGGAGGCAAACCCTGGAATCTAAGGGGTTCAGGTTGAGTAGGTCCAAGACGGAGTATTTGGAATGCAAGTTTAGTGACGCGAGTTAGGAGGATGAAGTGGTGGTGAGGTTAGATTCCCAGGTTGTTTGTAAGAGGGATAGTTTTAAGTATCTTGGGTCTATTATCCAGGGGAATGACGAGATTGATGAGGATGTCTCTAAAAGTATTGGAGCAGGGTGGAAGAAGTGGAAGCTCGTTTCGGGAGTGTTGTGTGATAAGAAGGTTCCCCTTAAGCTTAAAGAAAAATTCTATATAGTGGCAGTCCGTCCGGCCATGCTGTATGGAACGGAGTGTTGGCCAGTCAAAAACTCCCACATCCAAAGACTGAAGGTGGCGGAAATGAGAATGTTGCGATGAATGTGTGGACTTACTAGAGGGGATAGAGTTAGGAATGTGACTATTCGAGAGAAGGTGGGAGTGACTTCGGTGGAGGATAAGATACGAGAAGGAAGGTTGAGATGGTTTGGGCATGTGATGAGGAGGGGCACGGATGCCCCAGTTCGGAGGTATGAGAGGCTGGCCTTAGATGGCTTTAGGAGGAGTAGAGGTAGGCCAAAGAAATACTAGAGGGAGGTGATTAAACATGACATGGAGCATCTGCAGCTCACTGAGGACATGACCCTAAACAGGAAGGTGTAGAGGTCACGGATTAGGGTAGAAGGTTAGGGCGAGTGTATGGATTATGGCTAGGTGTTAGGAGAGCGAGTGCGTATCTGGGCCGTAATCCAGGCCTGTGTCCTTGAGTAGGAGCCTTTAGCCAGGTGAGTTCGGGGTGGGTGGGTAAGTAGGTGTCCTAATTCTTATTTCTTATTTCTTATTTCGTATTGCTCGTATTTCTCTTATTTCGTACTTCACTGATATTTATTTCTATTATTTCTTATGTCTGCATGCCAGCCTTTCCTGTTACATGTTCCAATACGATCTTGGTGTATTATTCGAGATTCTAAGCTGGGGGTCTATCGGAAACAATCTCTCTACTTCTTCGGAGGTAGTGGTATGGATTGCGTATGTTTTACCCTTCCTAAACCTCACTTTGTGGGAATACACTGGGCCTGTTGTTGTTGTTTAATATATATTTTTAAATTTGCAACAAAAAGCCCCACTTTTACAAATAAAATGATTTCTTATAGTCAAACGAAAAGATAAAGAAAGTAAAAGTAAAAGTGTGTATATATATTTTTTTATTCGATGTTTGATATATACGTTTAGATTTGCAATGAAAAGCCTCACTTTTACAAGTAAAATGAGTTTTTTTCAAAGACGATTATATACTAAAGTTTAAATTTGAGATCTCTAACTAAAAATGACGTAAATTATATTAGAGAACTAGTTCGTGGGAGTAAATCGTAGGTAGCAGATATGATTGTTTTGGTGTACTCGTGCTAGTAATCGTAGGGTTGTGCTGTAGATTAAAGATTCTTGTTCGGAGGAATCGGAGTAGGTGTGTGCTTTCGGTTAGATAATGTATAGTACTACTCTGTGGAGGTCCTATTTCTGTTATCTCATTGTATTTCGTTGTTATATAATGTCATACATTAAGAATTTGAAGGATAAACATATAATAAAAATAAAGTATATGATAGAGCTACCTTAAAAATAATCATTTGAAAAATAATATACAATTCATTACTAATGCTGTCACACCTAATTGATAATTAAATAAAATAAATATTTTTTCTTATAACAACGAATATGATAATATAACATAGTAAAATAAAATAATAATTAAAGTAAATATTATATTTAAATTAAGGCGGTGACAACTATTAAAAAAAATTTAAGTGTGAATGGTCCCCACATGGCCATTAAAATCTTTATAGAGTTGACTCAAAATCCTTAAAAGGCTAATAACATGATATGTTTTTAGTTGGATAATATTATAAAATATTTATTTTTGATATAGTAAAATTCACTTTTAAAATTATTGATGTATGAAATCATATAAAAATAAAAATAATATCATTAATTCAAACTATAAATACATACAATTCAACACAATATTTTATAATATTATATATTATAAAATTATATAAAAATCACTCTTATTAATATCTATTTTTAGTATAGTAAAATTTATGGAGGGAATATTTATTTCATTTACATTTTCATCTACTCTCTTTCTCTCCTCCGCTATTGATAATCAACTTCTAACATCATAATCATATTTTTTTTTTCCACAAAAAAAAAATAATAATCATCAATCCAAAAAACATCCATTTTTACTCAAGAATCAAGATTATCTACTCTACTCAAATTTCAAAAAAAAAAAAAAAAATTCAATTTTTTTCGGTTGAAAAAAAGATTGAATTTTTAAGGTGTAAATGGAATCAAATTCACTAAGACTAATAACCCATCAATCATTTTTCAAAGCAGTTGGATGTGGAGATCTTGAGTCATTGAAAACAATTATCAAGAATGAAGAGTTTGATTTATCTTCTTTATTGAGTTTACAGAATGATGGAGGGGAAACTGCTTTGTATGTTGCTGCTGCAAATAATTATGGGGAGATTGTTAGTTACTTGCTTGGGTTTTGTGATTTGGAGGTTGCTTTGATTAGGTCTAAAGCTGATTTTGATGTTTTTCATGTTGCTGCTAAAAGTGGTCACTTGGGTATGTTTGTGTTACTTTTGGTGTTTTTTTAGTATATGGTTATAGTGAATTATGTTCTTGTTTAGTGATGTGTTTAGTGAATTATGTTCTTGATTAGTGATGTGTTTAGTGAATTATGTTCTTGATAAGTTTTGTGTTTGGTGAGTTATGTTTTTAATTTGTCATGTGTTTAGTGAATTATATTCTAGAGTAGTGTTGTGTTTGGTGAATTATGTTCTTGATTTGTCATGTGTTTAGTGAATTATGTTCTTGATTAGTGTTGTGTTTGGTGAATTATGTTCTAGATTAGTGTTGTGTTTGATGAATTATGTTCTTGATTTGTTATGTGTTTAGTGAATTATGTTCTAAATTAGTGTTGTGTTTGGTGAATTATGTTCTTGATTTGTCATGTGTTTAGTGAATTATGTTCTTGATTAGTGTTGTGTTTGGTGAGTTATGTTCTTGATAAGTTTTGTGTTTGGTGAGTTATGTTTTTGATTTGTCATGTGTTTAGTGAATTATGTTCGTGATTAGTGTTGTGTTTGGTGAGTTATGTTCTCTGATTAGTGTTGTGTGTAGTGAATTATGTTCTTGATTAGTTTGTGTTTAGTGAATTGTGTTCTTTGATTAGTGTTGTGTGTAGTGAATTATGTTCTTGATTAGTTTGTGTTTAGATAATTGTGTCCTTTGATTAGTGTTGTGTGTAGTGAATTATGTTCTTGATTACTTTTGTGTGTAGTGAATTATGTTCTTGATTAGTTTTGTGTTTAGTGTATTATGTTCTTTGATTAGTGTTGTGTGTACTGTGTAGTGAATTATTTTCTTGATTACTTTTGTGTGTAGTGAATTAGGTTCTTGATTAATTTGTATTTAGTGAATGGTGTTCTTGATTAGTGTTGTGTTTGGTGAATTATGTGTTTAGTGAGTTATGTTTTTGATTAATGTTGTGTTTAGTGAATAATGTTCTTGATTAGTGTTGTGTTTAGTGAATTATGTTCTTGATTAGTGTTGTGTTTGGTGAGTTATGTTCTCTGATTAGTGTTGTGTGTAGTGAATTATGTTCTTGATTAGTTTGTGTTTAGTGAATTGTGTTCTTTGATTAGTGTTGTGTGTAGTGAATTATGTTCTTGATTAGTTTGTGTTTAGTGAATTCTGTCCTTTGATTAGTGTTGTGTGTAGTGAATTATGTTCTTGATTACTTTTGTGTGTAGTGAATTATGTTCTTGATTAGTTTTGTGTTTAGTGAATTATGTTCTTTGATTAGTGTTGTGTGTACTGTGTAGTGAATTATTTTCTTGATTACTTTTGTGTGTAGTGAATTAGGTTCTTGATTAATTTGTATTTAGTGAATGGTGTTCTTGATTAGTGTTGTGTTTGGTGAATTATGTCTTTAGTGAGTTATGTTTCTGATTAGTGTTGTGTTTAGTGAATAATGTTCTTGATTAGTGTTGTGTTTAGTGAATTATGTTCTTGATTAGTGTTGTGTTTGGTGAGTTATGTTCTCTGATTAGTGTTGTGTGTAGTGAATTATGTTCTTGATTAGTTTGTGTTTAGTGAATTGTGTTCTTTGATTAGTGTTGTGTGTAGTGAATTATGTTCTTGATTAGTTTGTGTTGAGTGAATTCTGTCCTTTGATTAGTGTTGTGTGTAGTGAATTATGTTCTTGATTACTTTTGTGTGTAGTGAATTATGTTCTTGATTAGTTTTGTGTTTAGTGAATTATGTTCTTTGATTAGTGTTGTGTGTACTGTGTAGTGAATTATGTTCTTGATTACTTTTGTGTGTAGTGAATTATGTTCCTGCTTAATTTGTGTTTAGTGAATGGTGTTCTTGATTAGTGTTGTGTTTGGTGAATTATGTCTTTAGTGAGTTATGTTTTTGATTAGTGTTGTGTTTAGTGAATCATGTTCTTGATTAGTGTTGTGTTTAGTGAATCATGTTCTTGATTAGTGTTGTGTTTGGTGAATTATGTTCTTGATTAGTGTTGTGTTTGGTGAGTTATGTTCTCTGATTAGTGTTGTGTGTAGTGAATTATGTTCTTGATTAGTTTGTGTTTAGTGAATTGTGTTCTTTGATTAGTGTTGTGTGTAGTGATTATGTTCTTGATTAGTTTGTGTTGAGTGAATTGTGTTCTTTGATTAGTGTTGTGTGTAGTGAATTATGTTCTTGATTAGTTTTGTGTTTAGTGAATTATGTTCTTTGATTAGTGTTGTGTGTACTGTGTAGTGAATTATGTTCTTGATTACTTTTGTGTGTAGTGAATTATGTTCCTGCTTAATTTGTGTTTAGTGAATGGTGTTCTTGATTAGTGTTGTGTTTGGTGAATTATGTCTTTAGTGAGTTATGTTTTTGATTAGTGTTGTGTTTAGTGAATCATGTTCTTGATTAGTGTTGTGTTTAGTGAATTATGTTCTTGATTAGTGTTGTGTTTGGTGAGTTATGTTCTCTGATTAGTGTTGTGTGTGGTGAATTATGTTCTTGATTAGTTTGTGTTTAGTGAATTGTGTTCTTTGATTAGTGTTGTGTGTAGTGATTATGTTCTTGATTAGTTTGTGTTGAGTGAATTGTGTTCTTTGATTAGTGTTGTGTGTAGTGAATTATGTTCTTGATTACTTTTGTGTGTAGTGAATTATGTTCTTGATTAGTTTTGTGTTTAGTGAATTATGTTCTTTGATTATTGTTGTGTGTACTGTGTAGTGAATTATGTTCTTGATTACTTTTGTGTGTAGTGAATTATGTTCTTGATTAATTTGTGTTTAGTGAATGGTGTTCTTGATTAGTGTTGTGTTTGGTGAATTATGTGTTTAGTGAGTTATGTTTTTGATTAATGTTGTGTTTAGTGAATCATGTTCTTGATTAGTGTTGTGTTTAGTGAATTATGTTCTTGATTAGTGTTGTGTTTAGTGAATTATGTTCTTGATTTGTCATGTGTTTGATGATGTAGAAGTGTTTTTTGGGGTGTTTGTGGGGTGGGTTGGGGATGGGGGGTTGGGGGCGTGGGTTCGGGATTTGAAGCTTATAGATTTAAGAATATTAGTCCTTCTAATTTAGTAGGTGGAGGTAAGAGGTAAGGTCTGTGTACACGACGTTGCTCCCCAGACCCTACTTGTGAGATTACACTGTGTATGTTGTTGTATTTTTTAAGACTTTTAAAGACAAATATAGAGTTTGGACCGAAAATACCGGGGTGTGTCAAGCCTAGTCTAGCTCCGCCCGTGGATGGAGGGAGGGTGGGGTTTAATCACGGTTCTTGACTTTGTTGATCAACAATGATCAAATAAGGCAGAGACGGGGTTTGAAACTTATAAGTTTTAGGATTTAACGATTGCAATAAAGATTGAATTTTTAAGGGGTACATGGACTCAAAATTTATCATTAAGGCTAATAACCCATCAATCATTTTTTACAGCAGGTCGATGTGGAGATTTTGAATCTCTTAAAATAATTATCAAGAATGAAGGGTTGATTTTTGTCTTCTTTATTGAGTTTACAGAATGATGGTAGGGGTGGGAGACGCACAACCGGGATTTGAAGCTTATATAGTTTAGGATTTTAATAATTAGTCCCAAAAATACTGGGTTGAACCAAACATTTAAGCTATAGTCTAAGCTTCGCCCATCTAAGCAGCCGGGATTTGAAGTCATAGGTTTAGCTTTTTAGTCCTTTTAATTTAGGAGGTTCTAAGCTAATATGGTGTACCAAAAATACTGGGTTCGGTCAAACATATAAGCTATAGTCTAGCTTCACCCTTGGGTGGAGGGCCGGTGTAGGTTTGAAGCAAAACCATGGATTTTAAGTTTAGGCTTTGATGCTAGCTTGTATAATACGTAAGGATAGAGTTTGGACAAAAATATTGAGTTCGACCAAAACTGTAAGCTATAGTCTTGCTCCGCCCATGGGTGGCGGGATGGGGTTTAATCACGATTCTTGATTTGCTTATCAGCTATGCTCAAATAGGGTAATGGGTATGATAAGGTATTTAACAGAAATATAGAAGGCTTACAGGTTTAACGTGATTAGAAGCTTATAGGTTTAGGGTTTTAGTACTTTTAATTTAGTAGGTTCTTGTTAGGCTCAAGATGGTTCTTTATCATGGTATCAGAATCACATCCATCTCAATTCATCGTTTTCAATGTTGCCCCCCCTTCCCCCGATCTTATATTATTCACGTTGGATGTGCAGTCCTGGGCTTGCGGGAGTGTTGGAGTCCCACACGTTCATTTAGGGATAGGAAAGTCTCTTATATGGTCTTGGGCAATCTTCCTCCTCGCTATAGTTTTTGGGATTGAGTTACGCCCATGATCCATTTATTTATCAAAATTAATAATTTGTACATATTGAATGAATTTCTTAAGACAAATACACTATTTGGACCAAAAATATCTTTTTCTCAAAAGGAAAAAAAAAGGTTTGGACCAAAAATACTAGGTTCGGCCAAACTTGTAAGCTATAGTTTAGCTCCGCCCCTGGGTGGGTGAGGGGATGGGGTTTAATCATTTAGGAGAGTAGTTATCTAGGCAGCCTCAACCCGGAGCACTAAGCTCCTGCTATGTGCAGGGAAGGGCCAGACCGCAAGGGTCTATTGTACGTAGTCTTACCCTGCATTTCTACGAAAGGACAGCTCGAGCCTTTGACCTCCTGGTCACATGACAACAATTATACCAGCTACGCCAAGGCTCCCTTGCGGGAGAGTAGTTATCAAAAAACGAAAAACAGCGTGTGTTTAGTTTGTAGAACTTCACGTAGTTTCTAGTTGCCTACTTCAGTTTCAAATTTTCAATCATGTTTCATTGGGCTTGTGACAAGCTAGACCAACTTCGCTCTTCTGAGACCATAGACAATCCAAGTATCGGATCGAGGTGCTTGTGATATCTTTTGTGCTTTGTTTTTCGTGTTTCTATTACTGATCAATCTATCAACTAATCCTCAATCTCAAACTACTTGCGTCTACCTTATTGCGGTAATCGGTAGTTGACTGATTTTTCCATTATTGTTCCTTACTTGAGAATTTAGCGAGAGCTAGCGAGAAGTACCTGATATGCTTGATTGTAAATTCTTACGCCTTGGTCTTGCGTACCTTATTAGTCCCATGTTTGTATAATTTGGAGGATGTTTGACCGTATAACACATATGCTGTCGTTCAGGTATTGTGAGGGAACTTTTGGCCATGTGGCCTGGACTTTGTAAAGTATGCAACTCGTCGAATACAAGCCCTCTTTATTCAGCTGCCGTCAAGGGACATTTGGATGTGGTGAATGCCATTTTAGATGCAGACGTGAGCTCCATACGAATTGTTAGGAAGAACGGGAAAACTGCGCTACACACAACTGCTAGGTATGGCCTTCTGGATATTGTAAAAGCACTTATAGAGCGAGATCCGGATATTATATCAATCAAAGATAAAAAGGGTCAAACCGCACTTCATATGGCTGTTAAGGGTCAGGATACCTCTGTAGTAGAGGAAATGTTGGATACCGACAACTCAATATTGAATGAGCGTGACAAGAAAGGCAACACAGCTCTGCATATAGCCACACGGAAATGTCGCCCCCAGGTATCTTTTCATTTATTTTGAAAAGTTATAGCACGACACTATGTTGCTCCGACTCTTCGAAAAGGTCAACGGGTGCGTGTCAGATTCTCCAAAAGTAGTGTATTTTTGGTGAATCCAACACGGATGCAGCACCGGAAGTGAAGAGTCACTTGCTATTCTGAATACATCAAAGATTTGCTATCATTTCTAGATCATGAAGTCGAGGGTTATATTTATTTAGCACTCAAGTTCGTGAACATGCATTTTCTTCATTACGAAAAGACGTTTATGCGAGACAGATTCCCCGGAGAATGATGTATTATTAAAACAGGAAAATATTACCCGTTGCGACATTGTATTAGATGACTGTTACAAGGACCTTTATTGATCAGGCTTAGGATAGAAATAATGCGTAGGTAGAGAAACAATCTAGTATCGGGAATGGTTGTAGTTATAAAAGGAGGACAAAAAGTGAAAAAAGGAAAATAAATGAGAGCAACATGTTTTAGTGAAGGGCTACTAAGACCTTCATTTACATTGTTACACACGCAAAGCACATCGAAATAAGATTTTGTTCTTCAATAGACACATATTAGAACCATAAAACTTTCCCTACCGATGTGGTATACATGTCATGGAATTCGGAAGTCCACAACAACAACAACAAAACCAGTATATTCCCACATAATGGGGTTCTGGGGAGGGTAAAATGTACGCAGTCCATAAAACTACCCCCGAGGGAGTAGAGAGTCCAAGTAATTATATTTATTTTATAATATTTCTTCTGCCACATCAAGTATGCGAAGTTTTCTAGTGTTCAACCTAACAAGAAAACTATTGTAAGTTCAAACTATCTACTTACATACTACATAAGTCAGTGCCCCTAACACCACATTTGCAACAGATGAAGTAATAGAGTTTTTTCATATGTCCGTTTAATCATCCAGTTCTCCTTCTTAACTACAACAACAACAACAACAACAACAAACCCAGTGTATTCCCACATAATGGGGTCTGGGGGGTAAGATGTACGCAGTCCATACCTCTACCTCTAAAGAAGTAGAAAGGTTGTTTCCGATAGACCCCCGACTCGAGACACGAGATACTACACAAATACATAGTAAAGCATAGAACAAGATATCATAACATAAATGTGACACCCATAAATAATAAAAACAGAGAAAAGCAAACAGATTCGTAATAAAACATGGAACAAGGCATCATAACAAGAATAATACCCCCACCAAGTAATTCCCTACACTAGCGACCCAAACTGGCCCTAGACTTCTGCCCTAATTCGCGTCCTCCAGATCTTCCTATCTAGGGTCATGTCCTCGGTGAGCTGTAACTGCTCCATGTCCCGCCTAACCATCTCACCCCAGTACTTCTTCGGCCTACCCCTACCCCGCCTAAAACCATCCAAAGCTAGCCAGTTCTCCTTCTTAACTGAAAGCATATAATTTCTCCGTTAGCAATTACTCTGTAACTTCACAAAAAGCAGCAGACTTTTCAAGAAGCCCAGCATTTCTTTATCAGGCAAGAGGTCCAATCTTTTTTCGTTTTCGATAAAGGTAAAGTCAGGCAAGAGGTCCAATCTTCGCTGGCCCTTTATTATGTTAAGGTGGAGTTCCCATTTCCAATTTGCTGTATTTGGATCTAATTAGTAATTATTATATCTTATTATGCTTGATCCGTCTCTCTACCTTCACGAGGTAGGGGTTAGGTCTGCGTACACTCTACTCTCCCAGGATCCCACTTGTGAGATTACACTGGGTATGTTGTTGTTGAATCAAATGAATGTAATATAGTTGTAATTACTTTGTATGGATTCTCCGAAACGCACTAAAGTTTGGAGACAACTGCACATACCCGTAGGATACCTACATGAACCCAAATCACAAATGTATCCACAGTTGAGTCTAGATAACTTCGTTTTGGAACACAATAATAAGACAGTCTCTAAAGCTCCCACGGTATTTTGGTCTCTTTTGGGACCTTTGGTAGGAATCAGAAGCATTTCATACTAATAGGATGAGAGACGAAATAGAAATTATTCAACAACGTACTAGTGTAATCCCACGAGAGGGGTGTGAGGAGGGTGGAGAGTACACGGACCTACTCCCCACCCCCCACCCCCACCCTACCTTGGGTGGCAGAGAGGCTATTTCTGATAGACTCTCGGCTCAAGGAAAAAGAAATAGTGGAAGTAAAGAGCCATAACAAAATACTATTGGAAGTGTGACAAGGCATTCTTGAAAAAGGAACAGTAACTACAATAAATAATACAATAATCGGAGTGCGTGAGACCACAAGATTAGTACTGCAGCTACTAGCCTGGACGGATAAGCGAGACAACGTTCAACTACCTACTAACCTTCTACCCTACTCCGTGGCCTCCACATCCTCCTATCTAAGATTATGACGAGAAATTTGAAATATAGTTTCATCATAAAAAAAAAACATCAAGTTACTTAGTTGAGAAGAAACTCAAAACGTCCTGACTCTTGAGAGAATTGGGAAAGGCAAACTAAAAATCTGGAACTCCTTTCACTCAACAATATGGCGGACTATCTAGAAGGAGATACTGTAAAGGCGCACCAGACTGAATTGAGTGGCAATTGATAGTTTTCTATTTTGCTCTAAGAAATTGAGTGGCGGCATATACTTTACCACTTTGCATGTACCAATTATGCATCGTACGTCCTGCATTACTTTTGTTTTTTTGTCTGAGAAGTTGTATTTTCCCACCGTTGTTGGTTTCTATTTTTCATATCCTCATGATGCGTCTTTGTTTCAGATTGTGAGCCTTCTGCTCACTTACACCTCTCTTGACGTCAATGCAATTAATAATCAAAAGGAAACCGCAATGGACTTGGCAGACAAGCTGCAATATGGAGATTCAGCTTTGTTAATTAAGGAAGGTCTAACTGAGGCTGGTGCAAAACATGCCAGATTTGTCAGTCAATTTGATGAAGCATCAGAACTTAAGAGGACCGTAAGTGACATTAAGCATGAGGTGCAATCCCAGCTTATACAAAATGAAAAGACTCGAAGGCGTGTTTCTGGTATTGCCAAAGAACTTCGGAAGATTCATAGAGAAGCTGTTCAGAATACCATTAACTCTGTGACTGTCGTTGCTGTTTTGTTTGCGTCTATTGCTTTTCTTGCTATATTCAGCCTGCCAGGCCAATATTTGGAGACTGGACCCGAAGTGGGAAAGGCCAGAATCGCTGATACTGTTGCGTTTCGTGTCTTCTGCCTCCTGAATGCTACTTCTCTCTTTATATCTCTCGCTGTCGTTGTTGTTCAGATTACTCTGGTCGCGTGGGATACTAGAGCGCAGAAACAAATCGTCTCTGTCGTGAACAAGTTGATGTGGGCAGCCTGCGTTAGTACCTGTGGAGCATTCCTAGCTGTTGGTTTTGTTGTTGTAGGGAGGAAAAGCTCGTGGATGGCAATCACTATTACCGTGCTTGGTGCACCTATTCTCATTGGAACTCTCGTTAGCTTGTGCTACTTTGTTTTCCGACAGCATTTTGGAATATGTGGTAGCGATTCTCAAAGGCGTATCAAAAGAGCAAGTGGGAGCAAATCTTTTTCATGGTCGTACTCAGCTAATATCTCCGATATGGATGACTACAACTCCGACGAGAAAATCTATGCTCTGTGAGACTCACATTGCAATATTTGTACGATACCTCCCTTCCGCGTATCAGGTATGCTGTTGAACCTTATGCTTGTTACCGATAAACTGAGTGATGTTGAACGAGATACACATGCATCAGGTGCACATTTTCAACACCATGCATGATGAACTGACAAAATCCGGAGCTCATCCAGTTAGTTGTATAGTTTTCGCGTTGCATCAGTCATCGGGATGTACATTTATACGCATAGTTTGTATCTTAATAAACACTTTTCGCCTCGTGTACTACCCCGTTGATGTATAATTATAATCTGAGGGCTGTACATACTAGTGTAGGACTTTGTAAGTTGTTGGATGGAGCATTGCTAAAGAAATCCACATAAAAAGCTTTTTGAATCTTTACTTTCTGGTATGTTTCATAGCCTCGTTCGCCTTTTGCGCTGGAATAATTGAGGTGCGTGCAAGTTGGCTCAGACATCACCTTTTGCAAAAATGAAAAAGAAAATAAGTTATTGTAACTCTTCAAGATGTCCATGTCTCCCTTAGCTTTAGCTTGAGCCTCGTTCGCCTTTAGTACTTACGCTAGATTTTCTATGTACGATAAGAGGTGTTGTAGTTACTCAAACGGAATAATTGAGGTGCGTGCAAGTTAGTTAGATGGTGCCCTTAGCTTTAGCTGAGCCTTGTTCGCCTTTAGTACTTCCGCTAGATTTTCTATGAGTGATAAGAGGGGTTGTAGTTACTCAAACAGAAAGTTGAGGTGCGTGCAAGTTAGTTAGATGGTGCCCTTAGCTTTAGCTGGGCCTTGTTCCCCTTTAGTACTTCTAGCTCGTTCGCCGTTAGTACTTCTGCTAAATTTTCTATGTACTGTAAGAGGGATTGTAGTCACTCAAAACGGAATAATTGAGGTGCATGCAAGTTGGTTAGATGGTGCCCTTAGCTTTAGCTGAGTCTTGTTCGCTTTAGTACTTCCGCTGAATTTTCTATGTACGATAAGAGGTGTTGTAGTTACTCAAACGGAATAATTGAGGTGCGTGCAAGTTGGTAAGACGTTGCCTTTTGCAAAAATGAAGAAAAAGTAACAATTTATTGCCACTCTTCAAGAAACAACCTCTTGTGAAAATACAGGGTGTTTCACTTGAGCAACTCTTTCGAACATTAAAGGACAGTCTGTTGCACTAATGTGAGGGGTCTGGAGAAGGGTCGGACCAACAAGGTCTATTGCACGCAATCCCTGGTGGTTCGGACCTTCTCAAAACCCTACGCATAACAGGAACTTTAGTGCATTGATCAACTCTTTCGAACAATCAACTCTTTCGAACAATAAAGGACAGCCCGTTGCACTAACGTGAGGGGACTGGAGAAGGGTCGGACCATCAAGGTCTATTGTACATAGTCCCTGGTGGTTCGGACCTTCTCAGAATCCTGAGCATAGCGGAAATTTTAGTGCATCGAACCCTGTGCACCAAACACACCCATATTGGGTGTTCTCTCAAGATACCACATTAGTGATAAAAGGAATCAATACCAACCAAGATTGCGGTGGAGTGGTAAGTAGGGATGTGAATCGGTTGGTTGGTTCGGTTTGATTTTGTATATTATCGGTTCGATTTTCGATTTTTAAATATGCTAAATCAATAATCAAACCATAAGATATTTTTTATCGATTTTTAATCCTTAACGGTTCGATTTTCAGTTTAACCGATAAGAAAATACTCATAAAATAGAAATAGTAGTAACTAAAATGAAAAGAAACCGAATCTTAGTTGCAACTAAAAATTTTACATGATGTGTTTTAATTTACAACAATCTTCAAGTTTAAACTAAATGTTCGGAGAAATTAAGAGTTTTTATAATTGAAATAATAGGTTTGTTAGAAAAATTAAGAGAAATATATAATAAGTCATATATTCATTAATATATAAATAGGTGGAAAACAGTAATTTAGCGTATTCTTATTGGGTTATTAGTTTATCCAATAACTCAATAAGAAAAAACTGAAACCGAACTAATAACCCAATATTTTTTTTTATAAAATCATTAAAAAACTGTTAACCCAATAAAATTAAACCAATAACATTTTTATCAATTCGATTTATTGGTCGGTTCGATTTTTACACACTCCTAATGGTAAGTTGGTAAGTATATCTTTATTTTTAATCAATCTGCTTAGTACAGAGTCGCTCACCGACGGAGGCGTGATTTCACTTAGTAGATGCAAAATTTGAAAAAGTAATCACTCGAACAAGTCAGAGGGGAGTTCAACCTCACATAATTTTTTTTTAAAACATATATAAAAAAGTATAATTCTACCGAAAGGCAATTTGATGAACCTCCAATTGACAATAAATATCAGATAACTCTACTCTACTTTTAAAAAAATTCTCTTTTATTTGAAAACGATATAGAAATGGATTTATTTTTTATTTTTTGGAAAAGAAAGAGGAAAGATTATTATTCAAGTCATAATTTGATAGGCCCCTTAACTAATATTAAATGATTTTGTGACGTAAAACTAATCTAATTTAGATACCATATAGTATAACATTGATTCCATTTGCCTTGACCTGCCGACTTAATTTTGTAATCCTTCCGTTTATATTTACTTGTTAAAATTAAATTACATAGATGATGATCAATATTATAAAATATATATTTTTTATTATATTGTAATTAATAAAATTTTTCGTATAATATTATCATTTCTAAGACTTGAACTCAAAACTTCTAATCAAGAACGGAGAGACTCTTTCCATCCAACCTGATGGTGCTTATTACTTATTAAATAGTAGCCTCGTAAACTACACATTGTATTTATTGATTTCTTAATTGACATATACTAAAATAAGTAATATTTATATATTTGGGAAAAAAGTTTGCAATATACTTAAACTTTGATGAAATTTGTTCTAACATGTCTCAACTTTACGGGGTTTTTATGACCCCTCGATTATTTGTTACCGTATTTGTGTGACATATATTTATCCAGCTGGACTACTGCGTAAATAAATGCACACTGAGTGCATAAGGGTCTAAGTGGTCCATCTGGACAAATATATGCCACCGAAATACGGTAATAATAAATAGTCAAGGTGTGTCATAGAACCTTCACGAAGTTGAGACGTGTTACAACAAATTTCGGTAAAATTTAAATATATTTCTGACTCATAAATAGTTAATCATCCCTATACTTAACTCTAAACAATAATAATTAGGTCTAAATCCTACACTACTAATGCTAATATAATCTCCTTTTGAAGTACTCAAACTCCTAATTATTAATTTTCCCTTGCCTTTTGGCTTTTAACATGAAGTAATTGACACATCATCTAGTCTATCTTTTTAATATGAATATAAATTATAATACAACATACTTATCAATCAAAACTATTTAGTTAATTTATAATTAATCTAAATCTAGCTTAAGTAACTATCATGACAATGAAAAAGATTTGAAAAGGGAATTTGGTTAGGTAGTTCCTAGGATTCTACTTATATATTTTATTGATTTTAACTTGTGATTAATTATTGTTATTTATATAATCTTTTTGCATAATTAGTGGAATTAGTTGAGTTAGAGACTAGAAGTGGAGTTCTAGAATAGGGTAAAGTTGTCTTTTGTAATTTATAAATTACGAGTTCGGGTCATGAAAACAATTACTAATATTTGTATTGAGATAGTTTGTCTATATTGCACCCCTTAAGATACGGTCGGATGTTTGATGCATCAGAGTACCTGTTTCGTTGGGGTCTAGAAAGTGAACTCGGAGCAAAAATAAAGTTGTCTTTGTGTAGCTTAAAAATTATGGGTTCGAGTCATGAAAGCAGTCACTAATGTTTGTATTAGGGTAGTTTGTCTATATTACCTCCCCTTAAGATACGGTCTGATGTTTGATGCATCAGAGTACCTGTTTCGTTGGGGTCTAGAAAGTGAACTCGGAACAACAATAAAGTTGTCTTTGTATAGCTTAAAAATTATGGGTTCGAGTCATGAAAGCAGTCACTAATGTTTGTATTAGGGTAGTTTGTCTATATTACACCCCCTTAAGATACGGTCGGATGTTTGATGCATCAGAGTACCTTTTTCGTTGGGGTCTAGTAAGTAAACTCGGAGAAAACAATAAAATTGTTTTTGTGTAGCTTAAAAATTATGGATTCGAGTCATGAAAGCAGTCACTAATGTTTGTATTATGGCAGTTTGTCTATATTACACCCCCTTAAGATACGGTCAGATGTTTGATGCATCAGAGTACCTGTTTCGTTGGGGTCTAGAAAGTGAACTCGGAGCAACAATAAAGTTGTCTTTGTGTAGCTTAAAAATTATGGGTTCGAGTCATAAAAGCAGTCACTAATGTTTGTTTTAGGGAAGTTTGTTTGTAAAATACAGACTGTATTACACCCCTTAAGATACGGTCGGATGTTTGATGTATCAGAGTACCTATTTCGGTGGGGTCTAGAAAGTGAGCTCGGAGCAACAATAAAGTTATCTTTGTGTAGCTTAAAAATATGGGTTCGAGTCATGAAAGCAGTCACCAGTATTTGTATTAGGGTAGTTTGTCTATATTACACCCCCTTAAGATACGGTTTGATGTTTGATGCATCAGAGTTTCGTTGGGGTCTAGAAAGTGAACTCGGAGCAACAATAAAGTTGTCTTCGTGTGACTATAGGTAGTGGCGGAATCAAGGTTTTCACTGAGAGGTTCAATATATGAATAATTAAACGTATGAACTAGTCGAAGAGGGGTTAACATCTATTATATATACACAAAAAATAATTTTAACTATTTATAAATAGTGTATTTTTCTACTGAAAGGGTTGATTCACCCATGCCTATAGGTTGCAGAATTCGAACCGTGGAAGCAACTACTGATGCTTACATTAGAATAATTACTTACTTCACACTCCTTAAGGTCCTGCTTTTTCCAGAATCCTATTAATGCGGGAGATTTGTATACCCAAGCTGCCCTTTAGGTGCTGCTTTTTCCAGAATGCTATTAATGCGGGATATTTCGTGTACCCAAACTATCCTTTAGATGTTTTTTTCTGAAATTCTATTAATACAGGATATTTTTGTATACCCAAACTGCCCTGTAGGTGCTGCTTTTTCCAGAATTCTATTAATGCCGGACATTTTGTATACCCAAATTGCCCTTTAGGTGCTGCTTTTTCGGAATTTTATTAATGCGCGATATTTTGTATACCCAAACTACTTTTTAGGTGCTGCTCTTTCCAGAATTCTATTAATGCAGGATATTTGTACACCCAAACTGCCCTTTACGTGTTGCTTTTTTTTGGAATTTTATCAATGCGGGATATTTTGTATACTCAAACTACCTTTTACGTGCTGCTTTTTTCGAAATCCTATTATTGCAAAATGTTTTATATGCCCAAATTGCCCTTTAGGTGCTGCTTTTTTCGTAATCCTATTAATGCGGGATATTTTTTATATCCAAACTGCCCATTAGGTGCTGCTTTTTTTCGGAATCCTATTAATGCGGAATATTTTGTATACCAAAACTACCCTTTTAGTTGAGTTGGGGGATTTATGGACATTTTTGCCCTTTCATTTATGGGAAGCTAATAATTAAGAAAGTGACAACACAACAAATTGGGCAATAATTATATTTTGGTCTTGAAATTGAGACTTGAAAGCATGCTGGACAAAAGATTATATATCTTTTATTGGTATGTGTTTCGTTAATAGAATTGAGACAAATAGAAAAAGGTGTCCCCTTTTATTTGACATATTCCTTATAATCTGATAAAGATTGTTTATGGAAAATAAAAAAATTGAATCAAGTCGAAAATTTTAAAAGGGCATAATGCAATATTATAAATATGACCCTAAACTTAACACCAAATTATAATTTTAACTTTAAACTTTGATAGTGCACAAATATGATCTTTAATCATTCAAAACTGCACAAATATGACCTCCGATCTTATGTGGCAAAACGCGAGTTGTATACGCAAAACTGGGCGCGTCGGGCTAAAAATTTGAGCGTTCCAACAGTAAAAGAAAAAGGATAAAATGACTATTGTGCCCTTACTAATTTCTTTTTATATATTTAAATGACTTTTCACTATTATTTTTTCATTATTTTCAGCTCAAAGATGAAACTATACTAATAATAAATAAAAAAATTATAGTTTTAATAATACATTATTAAAATATTATTAAATTAACGTTATTAAATTAATGTTACTAAAATATTATTAATAAAACGTTATTAAAGGAAGTAGTAGTATATTAAATTAGTGTTATTAAAACGTTATTAATAAAAGATTATTAAGATGAAAATTTTATTAAAATATTGTTAATAATAATAATAATAATTAGTCGTAGTAGTAGTGGTATATTGATAGAAGCAATAGTAGTACGTTTTATGTAGAAATAGTAGCAGTATAATAATAATAATAATAATAATAATAATAATAATAAAAAAATAAAAAATAATAATAATAATAATAATAATAATAATAATAATAATAATAATAATAAACACGACGTCGTTTTAACTTATAGAAGCAAAACGACGTCGTTTTAAGTTTCAAATCAAAAGTCCTTCCAGTCAGCCCTTTTAATGACGTGATACCATATGATTGGATTACATATCCACATAGGCACAAGTGAAACTCTCGCATGGATGTTGCAAAATCGGAGATCATATTTGTTCAAGTTTTTGAATAGTTAAAGGTCCTATTTGTGCACTATCAAAGTTTAAGTTCAAAGTTATAATTTGATGTCAAGTTTAGGGTCATATTTATGTATTATGCCATTTTACAAATAGGAAAAAAATAGTTCGATGCACTAAGATTTTCGTATGTGTGGAATCTAAAGGAAAATTAAATCAAATTTTTTTTTTATCATACATAACTTTTTTTTACTTTTCTGCGAGAGGAACTTTTTTTTTAAATTTTTCTGGAAGAGGTTATTTTCAAACATTTAATTTGATTTTGATCTTAACCAAAAAAAAAAATGAATATCGAAAAAATCTAACATGCAGCTTAATTACGAAGGACATGATCTTAGATAAAAATATATAGAGATTAAAAATTAGTGTAGAAGGTTATAAGGTATCGTTTGGTTTGAAAATGGTTATCCCGGGATAACTAATACCGGGATTAGTTATCCCGAGATTATTCGGGATAACTTATCACACCATGTATATGGGATAAGTTATCCCGGGACTAAGGAGAAAATGGTGGGATAAGTTATCCCGGGTTGGATTAATCCCTCCAACCAAACAAAGAAAAATGTGTTCTTTTATTTTATCCCGGCATAACCATTTTCAAACGTGGTATAGTTTTCTTATGAGTATTATTTTCTTATGAGTATTGTTATTTGTAAATCTCTGGTTACTGAATTCTTTGATTTTGGTATTACTTATATTTTTCTTTATTTTGGTTATTGTATCTTGGATAGTTGTTACTGTATTTTTCCTCATTAATTATTTTCTATATTGTTTTTCCTCTATTGTATCTCCTTTTTTTTTTTTTTACTTTTTTATACTTTATTTGAGCTGTGAATTTATCGAAAACAAATTAGCTCTATACCTTCGTAAGTTTAGATAAGAATAATTAAACTTATCACATGGGTTGTGGTGTAGTAGATAGGGCTGTTCCACCCTTAACCAGAGCCCAAAGGTCGAGGGTTCGACTTTGGGTATGGAGAAAACTCTGTTGGGAGCGCTGTCACCTTAATGGACCCTGCAACACGCGATCTGGATTAGTCGGGGCTCCAATGCAAGCACCGGACACCGAATGAAAAACTAAAAAAAATAAAAAATAAACCTATATTTGCACCACCATCTTCATACCTTAACTTGTGAGACTACACAAAATATATTTTTATTGTTGTAATTCACTTCCAAGGTAATGAAGTGCTTGATTTTAATTTTTAAGGTTCAGTAAATCTATTAAAATAACAAAAAATGTCCCAAAAATTAACTTTTTAAAAATAATGTAAATTTCAAAGCATTTTTACAAAATGAATATCTTTTGTTATACATTAAGGAAGGACTACTACAATCAAGTGAGATATATTATAAATTAGTGCTCTCGCTAAGTTAAAGTTGTGTAAATTATAAATTTAAATGTATTTTTTACATAATAAGGATTTACTCATGGGTGTTATTTCTTTTACTATTTAGTAGTATGTTATTCTATGTTGTTGTTTCTTTTTATGTTTTTTATTTGTTATACTGTTATTTATTCTGGGTCGAAGGTCTATCGAAAATAACTTTTCTATCTCATCTGAGATTGTGGTATGGACTGCGTACACTTTATCTTCTCAGACTTTATTTTGTGAGAATACACTGAATATATTATTATTGTAAGGATTATTATCGAAAATAGAATAGACAAATAATAAAAAATTATGACTTATGACCAAATTTATAATGTTAAAAGGCTGTAACTCAATTATAGCCTTTAATAAATAATTATAGTTTTTTTATTTTGGGTCGCTCAAAATACATATTTGACTCCTGATATATTTAATAAAGATACGTAATTAGTTGAGATTTTTGTAATTACTTCATAAGCGTGAGAATTTGTATAAATATAGTAAGTTAAGGTATATGTTTATGTTATTTTTCCATAAACTTATGGCTTATAAGCCCATCCAAACATATGGTCATTCCCAAATTATAATTGATTTTAAATTATAAAACATTTTCTTATTTATCAAATGCATAAATAGATAATAAATAATTATAAATTAATATAACCTAACTTACAAACTCATCAAAACACTTTTTTTTACCAAATTAATGAAATACAAAATCAATGTACTAGACAATCAACTATGAAAGTTGCTACCAATACTAATGAAATATTGCTAGAATTTGGTCATCTCAATTCTCAATTGTAATAGTTGTATGTATAAAGATTTCTTACGAATATTAATGATTTTTTTTTAACTTATAGTTGTATAAATATCTTTCAAATTTTGGTACTTTTTGATGTTGACAACATAAATGAGACAAGTGTTATAGTTATTCCAAAATTTTGAAATCAAAAGCTAAGTTTAAAATCAATGAAGTCAAATAAAAGGGGCACTATAGTCAAATCAAGCATATAAACATATTTGCCAAAATAATGTGTTACTAATATTCTTATGCGTGGTATCAAAAGAAAGTTTTATGAAAATTATATATTATAGTATATAGACTAAAAGTATTTAGTATTCCTGAATTATAATCAAATTTGCTATAATACACTTTAATTTTATGGTATTCCCATTATTCATTGAACTCAATTTTAGTGTATTTTTGTCACCCTTTAGTGCTGATGTGACACCTTTTGTCAATCTTTTTAGTCGACATGACACCTTTGACGTGGATCCCATGAAGTTGGAGTGTATCGTAACAACTTTAGCCATAGTTCAAGAAAGTATTGGATGCTTATCTCTAGTATATATAGTACTATAGAGAGAAGTATAATTTATACACAAATATGAACTGGATCGGATACAATATTAATATTATTTTATATTAAGTAAGTGACATGAGTAGCTTCAGTGGAGGAAAAGATGCGGGAAATGAAGTTTGAGGTGGTATGGATATATGATAAGGAGAAACACAAATGTCCTAGCGTGGAGACGTGAGATGTTGGTTATGGATAGTTTCAGAAAAGGTGACGTAGCCCGAAGAAATATTGAGGAGAGACGACGAAACAAGAGATGACGCAATTGCAGCTTACTAGGTAAGAGGTTAGATGATACAGATAAGAGTAGAAGGTTAGTAGGTAATACAATGTTATCATACTTATCCTTTAATACTAGTGGTCGTAGACTCTTAGTATATTCTACAGTTTTTTGTATGTCGAATCTGTTACTATTTACTATCTTTTGTACTTCAATTATCACATTTTTTTGGTGTAGTTAACGTTCTTTTTCAGAATGCTTTGTTATGATTTTTATAGTATTTCACTATGATTCCTTCACTTCAATTATTTCTTTTACAATTTGCTTCGATATGCTTTTACTTGAGCTTACAATCTCTCTATCATTCAAAGCAGAGGTAAAATCGATATTATACTATGTAATAATTGTCGTATTGTATGAATACTCCCTCTATTCTTTTTTTAGTTAGCGTGTTTTGTTTTCGAGAGTGAATTGAACTAATTTTTAAAGCTAAATTACATAGATTAATTTAATATTTTAATATTAAAATTTAGATATCTAAAAACTATATGAAAAATAATATAAATTGTAATTTTCTTAAATATGATTAAAAAAAATGCATCTTAAAATGTTGGTTAAAGTTTATATGATTTAACTCTAAAAAAATCTTCTTTCCTGTGCATTAGCTTTCCCATTGTAGATGGTTTAGCCACGCTCGCTGCCACGAAATGATTGAGAATTACGATGAGTGCCAATTAAAAAGGAACAAAGTGAGTATTTGCTTGTAGCAAATTTTAGTTCATGAAAAATAAACTTTAAAGCACAAACAAGAAACGAAATTTTTTATTAATAAAGAATCTGGGTACAAGTCTATTTATTCCATTGATTCCTTTATCTTGACTTTCTCCGTGTTCGATGGTCGTTAGTAGAATTAGACTTACAACTTAGAGTCCCATACATTTTCGATGTGTAGTATATCTTTTCTCCAATTTTTCCTAACTTTAGGATCCTTATGGATCATTTGGTAGAGTGTATTAAAAAAAATAATATATGCATTAGTCTTGTATATTATTAAGAATAAATTAGAGTAACTAGCAACCTTAAGATCTTAATTACAATTAATAACAACACTTTCTCAAAATTACAACTTATGTCAAAACTAGAAATATTTTAACTTTTCTAGAGTTAAGCACGTGAATTCCACCAATTGCTTTTCCTTCACCTATTTTCAAGTAATTTACTCTATTTTCAAGCAATTTACTTATTTCTGGATTCCACCAATTACTTTTTCTTTACCTATTTTCAAGCAATTTACCGTATTTTACCTATTTCAGTACCTTTCTAACGTTTTTAAAATAAAAAATAAAAAATCACTATTTACTCTCTAATTTTGGATAAACTTATTCCCCAATAATTAAGGGAAGATGATTTTACATTTAATGCATGTTATTTCGTTTCATATAACTTCTTTTTTGTAAAATAATTTTGGCATTTTTCAACTTCTTCTGCGAATTATTTTTTTTTCTTTGCGGTTTGAAATTTTTGGAGTTACACGATAATGCCAGTACATACAAATCATAGTAGTTCAGTTAGTGGAATTACACCGATGAATTTTAGGTCTGATGCACTACCGTTGTTTAGTCTTGGTTTAACACAAGATGAAGAAATTAACTTGATTTCTACTAATTTTCAGTCTAAGATAGGTGTTAGAAAAGTAGAAGTGAGATCGAATCAGCGTAACGATCCGAAAAAGATTGTGAAAATCATGAAACGGAAAGCATTGAGAAAATCTTCATCCCCAAAACTGACAAAAATTGACAAATCGGTGAAAAAGAGAAAGTCGGATGAAAAAGGAGAATCTAGTCAAATTTCAAGTAATATTTTTTATCTGATTATGAATCTGAAGAAGAGAAAGTGGAAGAGGTATTTTTATATTTATAAAATTTTACAATTTCTGGACAACATATTCATATATGTATTATATATATACAATTTATAAGGTGTATATGTAGTTTTGAGTTTCGTTAAGATATGAAATTGCAGTTGCTAATGGGATGATATGTATCTATTATATATTTAAGATATGTATTTTGTATTTAAGTTTGTTATTGATAAGATTTGTATTTGTTATGTATAACATATTTAATATATGTATCTTGTATTTAAGATATGTGTAGGATATTTGTATTAGTTACTGAGAAGATTTGTATTTGATGTTCAGTTGTATTCTTTTCTTGGTAACTTAAATTTTGGACCATTCGTGTATTCATAAAATTTTATGCATTTATATTTTAATTTTTTTGGACTGTATGGTCATATATGTATTTTATATATACATTTGATAAATTATCTACTTATGTGAGAGTTATTGTTAAGATATGGAATAGTAGTGTGGAGATATGTGTCGACACCTAATTTTTTCCCTCCACAACTACGTTTAATCCCGAGTTTCTTCGATTTCAAATAAAATCACAAACATTATTTTTTCAAATAAATGCATTCTGAAATAGGTATTTGGACTAATTTTGTCATTTAAGTGATAATTATGTTTTTGTATTTGCATATACAAGATTGTATAAATGATGACATTTCATTGAAAATTTTCATCAAAATTTGGACTTTAAATTAAGTATTATTTAGAAAATAAATTTAAATAATTAAGTCTTGATTTAAATATAATTTATTCTTACAAATAATCTATCTGGAGAAATACTTGTTTGGTTTTATTAAACCAAAAAACTCGGGATTGAGTGAGATATTTATTTTTATCGAATTTCGGATAATTTGGGTCAACCTATTAGATTTGGTCATAATTGAGATCAAAACGGCCTCAATTGCAATGCGATTGACTAATTGATTTTTTCAATTTGACTTAAATTTAAACGAATTTAGTTGATTCTTAATTCACTTGGGGTTATCTGTTAAATAACCCCAATTTTCAGCCTATTCTTTAATCACCGGCCTAAATTAAAACAAGTTCAATTTCAGCCTAATTACAATTTACAACCTCCAAGCCCAAATCCTAACCTACCCAGGTCCCATACCAAATCACCAGCCCAGTGCCACACCTCTACTAAACAAGCCCAACACATTGATTGACCCGGCCCAGTCCCCATTTTCTCTTCCTTCTTAGTCACCATGAACAACATAACCCTCACCAACATCTGCAAAACGCGATAACCAGCCCCAAGTCAAGCCCGAATCAGCAACACCCAACACCGCAGGTAATTTTTCCACGCGAAACCCAACTTCAACCCATTTTCCCCTCATCCTCATCATCACGCGCTTCTCCACTCATTTTTGGTACAAAAAAGGACGCGGGTGTTCTAGAAACAAGCCTGGGTGTCCCTCCCAACGGTTCAAATCCACAAGTTTGGGGATAACTCGTACGAATTCGTACATAGGTGGAGGTTTTCCATTAGCTCTTAGAGATTATTCTTCTTTCTCCATTTTCTATTGGCTAGATTCGTGAGTGGCCAGGAAGATTAGTACGTTCGCTGATGAAATGGAAATCTGTAGAAGGATTCTATTTGAAATTTTTGAAATCCCCTGGAAAATCTCCAAATTGTCCCCAATACCGTCTATAAAAGGGACCCATGAGGACGTTGTTTCGGGGTTGGAGAGGGAGGAGGGACTCTAGAGTTTGGAAATAATTCGGGGAAATTAGGCTAAGAATTTTTTTTGGTGTTCGAAAGAGAGTGAAAAGCTCATTCAATGAGCCGAAAAGAGAAATTGTTCTTTCTTCTTTCTTTTTGGGTTTCAAAGTCCTTATGTTCAAAATTTGAGGGGAAATTCGTCCATTTTTCTGTTTGAAAGTTGGTCGACCAACTGGGAATTCTCGAGTCAACAACATCATCTCTCGGTGGTATCGGTTCTACTGATAGCTTGGGTTCTGGTTTTGTTGCCCCATAAGAGGTAAATCCTTCATTTTCTTTAAAGTTTGCAGGGTTGTTCTTCTTAGACATTTTTTTATGATTCTGTTTCAATTGGTGTTTTATTTGGGGTTGAGAAGTTGTTAGCTGTAGAGGTCGGTTATGGCCTTAGGTCCTGGGTGATAAAAACTGTGTAGCTTTTCCTTGTCGACCTAGAATAATTAAGCCTCTAGTGATCAATTGGTGGATTTTATTGGTGTAGTCACGTTTAGGTTGCGTTGTTCTACTGTGATTGCTTTTCTTTCAAGGATTTGATGTCGGTTCATGCAATAAATCATTGAAATCTTATTCTTTTTGATTGGTTCATATTACTTTCTGTTCGGATGCTGATTATAAAGCCCAAAACTTTTGTGGTTTTGCAAGGCTGTATGTTTTATGGTATTCATATATTAGTGTCAAGCCCATTGTTATGCTTCATCTATCATGGCCAGGCCTCATCCCTGAAAGTTGTTCGATTGTTGCGATTAGACCCGTATTTATTTCTTAGCCTTGTCGCAGTGTACGCAGGAAGTTCCAAAAATTATAGTCCTTGTGGTTTATTAGCCTCGATTCATTTTGTTTTAATAGTGATTAAGCTCATTTAAGTTGGAGTAGTTTCAAATAGATCGTCTCCTCGTTATTTTGAAATTTACATATATTGCCTGTGATCTGTTCGTCTTTCCTCTAGTTTGACGTCACATTATGTTGCCTGGGATCTGAAATTTCAGTTTTCACTGCTTCTGAAAGTTTTCTTTATACATATCTTTTTTTTATAAGTATTTTTTTTTAGTTATTATTATCCTTAGTCGTCATTTTGTTAAAATAGAAGAAGATGATTAATGGTGCACTCTTTTTTTTAAACAATGGTTTGTGGGTCAGGTAAATCAACTCTAGATAAGCAACCCTTCTTGGGATTATTATGGTGATCATTTTTCTAAGGAATATGTTCACGAATTACCATCCTTTCCCTTGTTGTAGCATGCATCTCCTGCCTAAATAATCTGAATTGACATTTTATCATCAATCTGCTCTATTTTTGGTCAATTTGACATGTCACTTTGGTTAGCCCACCAATTCGTTTGTTTTCTTACTATAATTTACAAAGACTGTGATTAATCCTTATCCTTCTCTTTGGGTGCATTTGAAAATTGATTCGAAATATTGTGTTTTGAGTCCTACATGGATTCTTCCTATGCATATATCAATGATGGGCCAACATGGCCCAGCTTTTCGAGACAAGCCAAAAGCCCAAAGCTGGTTCAATAATGAATCAATGCTTGGAGTTGAAAGAAGAAGAAACGGGTTACAATCCCGTCTTCTAAGCTGCAAAGGAGGCCTTAAAGTCCCATCATCTTCATCGTTGCCTCTTTGTATTTATTTATGTCTTGGTTCATTTAGCTATTTCTTTATTCATTCATTGCGACCCCGAAGCCAAAATTGTAAACTTAATACAGGTGTAGCGAAGGTCGAACCAATAGTTCGAAGGAAAATAGCTTAGGATAGGTGAAATGGGACGAAAGCCCAATTAGACTAGGACAGATCTCATTGATTTGGGCTTAAAAGCCTAAATCGTTACTTCCCCGCTTTTCTCTTTTTCCTTTCGTTTACTTGTCTACTTTTTTTCTTCGTGAACCTAGTTAAGTCCCTTAAAGTCTAGTCGCTAAAAGCTAGTTTCGCATAAGCATTAAAATATTTCTAAAATCAAGTCCTTTTCAAAAAATCAATCTTTTTGAAGTTAGTCAAAAGATGATTTTCAAACAGTCCGGATAACCACAAGTTGACGGATGTTTTAGGTGCCTAACACCTTCCTAAAACATTAATAGGAACTACTTACCCGAAATTCTCTAAACTTGAACGATTTTCCTGTTTTGACTCGTTAAACTGTTTTATAAAGGTTTTCTTAATTCCTTTTCAAAATTAAGTGGCAACTCTTTCAAAAGTCAAAATATTTCCTCAAAATAGAAATGACGACTCTACTGGGGATTTTTAACTAGGTTCTAACCAAATGTTTGATTTCGTCTTCTGATTAACTGTTTATGTGTTTCGATTCTGTAGAATTTAAATACCGCATCTCATGGCATATTCCTACATTATTTAAACTGTTTTGGGGTTTCGTGGGTATCCCGAACCCTATTGATCAATTCCAAAAATGTGTTGGAAATACAAACAATTTATTAGCACGTGAGTCGTCTGATGGTTGTTTGTATTTTCAAACTCAAGTTGTCCGCTTGAGAACCAGTGTTCAAACCCACTCTAGATACCTAGGATAGAGCCGAACCAAAACCCTATTTCAGGCATGAGCCTAGGACGACCCAATACCCGAGCGGGGTACTGGGCCCATTAGAAAACCTGCCATGCATCTATTGACCCCGAGTCAATTATAGACGAACCATATTTATGTGTTGAAGAAAATGTATGCCTGTCTAATTCAATCCATTATCCTTTGGGGGTCGGGGAAAGGCTTATCTTTGTCTTCTCTTATGTAGATATGGCTAAATCTCATTCCCATAAAAAATTCAAGATGGTTACCAAACTTGACGATTAGCTGAAATTGTGGTGGGATTACCTGGATCCAGATGAGAAAAAAATTGTTAGGACACACATCGGGCACCTGTCTTCGTTGATCGAAATGGACGCTTGGCCTGAAATGATCCACGTGCTTACGACTTTTTGCGATGATCAGAATATGGTGTTTCGGTTTGGGGATGTGAAATTGTCTCCTACCATCGAAGAAGTGTTAATTTGCTATGAGAGTATTGAAATGTGTTTCAAGAGAAAGGAAAAACTTGATAAGAACATTTTAGTTCCTGCCGTGTGGGACCGTCAAACAATCAAAGAGGCATTATTAACTGATGACGACACCTGGCTAGGCGAACATGATGGAGCAAATATCCCTTTTTGGGAGTTGTATAATCGGTTTGGAAGATTCAATGCCTTCCACAAATTTGGACATAAATTTGAGTCCGAAGCAAAATGGAAGGAGATGAGAGCCTTTGCGTTTGCGGTAGGTCTACTCGAAACCATGGTGTTCCCACAGGGAGAAAATGACACAATTCATCCAAGGGTTGTTACGGTGGCCCATGCACTTTTCTTTGGAGTAGATTATGATTCTACCAAGGTATTCCATAATTTAGCTCCCATGATTGTCGCCGACATATATCGAGCCTTGGGAAGGTGTCAAGTCAAAAATCGTTTCTTTCAATGTCACAACCTAATATTACAATGGTGGATGATGAAACATTTGGTAAAGAATTCGAGAACGGTACAACCTAATCATAAAACAAGGGTGGATATGCTAACTTCGCACGACATGTGGTTGTTTCTACATAGGTTCAAAAGGGAAGCATCTCACGAATTTTGGTTTAAGACTTTCGGGGAATTAAGATATGACGATGTGCAATGGTCCATTAACTCTCTTCGTTCAGGAAAATACACCATTCGAAGGGGCAAGTGGCCTTTCCTAGTACTTTTCAATCTCAGGGGGACCCGGCCCTACAATCCTGGCAGAGTTCTTAGGCAATTCGAGATCAAGCAGGAGGCACCACAAATAGATTCCATGCTTAGGTTTTTCACCGAATATGATGAAAGTGAGTCTCCACTCAAAGACGGCATGATAAATGGATGGAGAAGAAGAAGGTGGACGGAAGTGACTTTCCGTATAAAGCATGACCCTGAAGTCAGCGACACTTACAAGGAGTGGTTGAAAAAAATTCTTGCCGGAGCATTGATTCTGGGACCAAATGTGCCCACTCAGGTTGTGGATGTAGAATCCGAGCATCAAATTCGGCTTCACAGGCTACAAGATGAGTTCCAGAAGAGTGAAATCGCGCACCGGCAGATGTACATGAAGGACACTTTGACCATACGTATGTTAAGGGAAGAGTTGAAAAGAGCTAGGCAAGACACTGATGATGCCAGGCAATGCCTAATCGATTTGGATGATAGCATGTCCTCCCAACTCGATAGCATAGGGAAAATAACTTACGACTGCAAGGCACAGTTATGTGGGAGTCATCTTATCATCAATAGGTATCAAATAGCACATGAGTTGAACAAGGCAAAGAAGGAAAAAACGGACGAAGGAGCCTCCAGTAGCTAATCTTTCTATTATTCCCTGCGCGGGAACTTATCTTCTTTCATGTTATTTTCCCTTTCCCTAAAGATTGTATCCCTGTTTCGATATCTTTTGTAGGCATTTATGCCCTTTTCATTTCTATATGAGTTGGGGGTTAATGGATTGACTTTGAGGAAGCACATATTTTCTTCAAAAAATTGTTAGGCCTGAACCCTTGGCTCAAAAAGGGTCACCCCAACTAGGATACGCGTCATTATAATATTTTGCGTAATATAACTATTTTATGTGCTTATGTGCATTTGTTGAGATCAAAGGCAAGTTTATCCACTATGTCCTACGGATTAATTTGAATATGACTCGAACAACTCTGTGTGGTTATTTCCTGTTAAATATTTTGCATTACTTATCACATACGAAAACTAACACATTTGCCTTTGAGTTGTTTTACTTTGCAGATAATAGAAATTACTCTGTGTTGGTATAAGATGGCAGAACATCCCTACTTCACCCGATCGAAAGCGCATAAAATCCAATCCTCTGACCATCATCCAGAAATGACAGGAAATAACGAAGAGAGCGCACTGACTATCCAGGACAATGTGATAGCGGAACAGAATGAGATGATTGCAGAACTTGCAAGAAAGTTAGAAATGCTTCAGGAGGAAATAAATTACACTCGATATTTGGATAACTTGGCCATAACCGTCAATGCCCCTGCTCCAGGGAGACACGGGACTCCACTCCAAATCCCTCCCCTCAGCACCCCTATTATCGGGGATCAGCCAACTAACGTATCATCCGGCTCTACTCCTCCATTTGTCCAAAATACTAATTGTGAAAATAATCCAGACGTCTATCATCCACAAAATCCATCCGTAACCCCACAGAACCCACCTTCGAGTCCATTCCCAAATCCTCAAAACATATTCTCAAATTAACAAAACGCATTTCCAAATCCGCAAGATTCACTCTCGAATCTACAAAATACGTCAAACCTACCTTCGAATCCACCAAATTCGTTTCCAAATCCATAAAATCCTTCTCCGCCAAACTACTTACAAAGCCCAAAGAACCTTTCCAATTTCCAGAACATCCTCCTCACTTACCAACCAAGTTCCTTCCATTCGCAAAATCAGGCCTTCCTTCCAAATCCCCCTCAAGCCATCATATCCCCTGATATCTATGAACCCCTTCCTAACCCCGAGATGGGGCATTACTAGGAGAAGGAGAAAGAATGGAGGGCCCAACATGAAAAGACTTTACTAGCTATGAAGTAGGAGATCATGAGGATTAAAGAGACTCATGGAGCCAAGGACCACGACGGTTTGGGGTATGACGATTTATGTGTTCACCCAGGAGTAGATCTACGAGAAGGGTTCAAAGTCC
Source organism: Capsicum baccatum var. pendulum (assembly GCA_030864225.1). Classification (NCBI taxonomy): domain Eukaryota; kingdom Viridiplantae; phylum Streptophyta; class Magnoliopsida; order Solanales; family Solanaceae; genus Capsicum; species Capsicum baccatum. The sequence goes on from CM061550.1 coordinate 279,064,820, forward strand.
CTAAGTTTGAGATGTTTGACTGTACCAGAAATCTAATGGCCCATCTAAGAAGGTACTGTGAGCAACTGGTAGGGATAGGGAAAAATGAGGTGCTATTGATGCCTCTATTCAATCGAAGTTTGAATGGTGAAGCCTTAGAATGGTTCATGTCTCAGGAGCCGAAAAGGTTGATTGGTTGGAAAACATTGGCCAAGGGTTTCCTTGACCGGTTCGCATTCAACATCGAAAGAGTCCCTGACCGGTATTCACTAGATCGGATCAAACAAAAGAGCGTTGAGAGTTTTCGAGACTATGCTTTTCGTTGGAGAAAAGAAGCTACCAAAGTGCAACCCCCCATGTCCGAGGAGAAAATGGTATCCATGTTCTCTTGCGCTCAAGAAGGAGAATATAATACCAGGACGGTGTCCTCTATCAGAGAAACCTTTGCGGATTTGGTAAAAATAAAAGAATCATTGGAAGAAGGTATTCAGACAGGGAAAATTTCCAAAACCCCGACATCGTCTGAAACTGCCTTGTTTTCTAAGAAGAAGAAGGAAGAGGTAGGTAGGGTTTCTGCTAATTTTGTTACAAAATCAAAACATCAGTTCAACTCTAGAAATATTTTATCTTCCCCGCCGTCACTTAACCTTCCGCACGCGTTCTATGCCCACCCCCAATACCAAACTCCACTCCCAAATATCCAATCCTCATACCAAGCTCCACATCCAAACACCTTTCCCCAATACTCATTTACACCTCCAAATTATCAGTCTCATTTCCAAACCACTCCTCCAAATAACCGACCAAATTTCCAAATGCCTCCAAATTATCACCAAGTACCCCCTCCTACAAACCTAAGCCAGTATAAACCCCCAACGTCCAAACTATGAAAATAAACCTCCCCATAACTTCACCCCACTAGGTGAAAGTTGTACCCAATTGTTTGAAAGATTGAGGAATGCCGGTCATTTTCAACCAATACAGTCAAAAAGTGTCAATCCCAACTCTTAATTTTTTAATGCAAGTCAACATTGTGCCTATCATTCGGGGGCAGCAGGGCACAATACAGAGGATTGTGTCTACTTGAAACACAAGATCCAGGATTTAATTGATCAAAAGGTCATCACACTTCAGGAACCTACTCCAAATATTAGCAGTAATCCATTGCCCAACCATGGGGGATCTACAGTTAACATGATTGAGATAGAGGGCGAATGGGCATCTGGCAAGACCATTACCCAGGTGAACTCCGAAAAGCACAAAAGAGCAAAAGAGGTAGAAAAGATAGAGAAGGTTGTGGTTGCCTTAAGTATCAACGAGAAAACCCCATTTATAGTGATGACAGCCCCGACTCAAGTGTACGCTCCCCCACCAAGAAAGGAATTTATTATGCAAACCACTGTTGTCCAAGGGATGACGTGATCGAGACGATGTTACATCCCTAAGGAATTGACCAACAAAAAAGATTCACAGAAACGTCCAATCACTGAAGTAGAGGCTGAGGAATTTTGGAGGAGTATGCAACCAAAGAATTAATCAATTGTCAAACACTTGAAGAAAACGCCAGCCTAAATCTCTGTCTTGGCTCTATTAATGAGTTCGCAATACCACCGACAGGCTCTATCGAAGGTCTTGGATAAAGTGTATGTTCTCGCAGGAACGAGTGTTGAGAACCTGGCTGCGATGATAGGGAACATTGTGGGGAATCATCGCATATCATTCAGTGATGAAGAGTTGCCCTTTGAAGGGGCGATGCAAAAAAAAGCCATGCATGTCACCATCATTTGTCGAGATTATGCAATTAATCGAGTATTAATAGACGAAGGATCTGGTGTGAATACTTGTCCCCTCTCTACGTTGGTTCAAATGGGCTATGATCTGGGGAAAATTCATCAAAGCCACGTAAATATGAGAGCATTTAATGGAGGGCAGAGAGATACCATAGGAGAGATTGATTTGTACATCCAAATGGGGCTTGCTGAGTTCAAAACTAAGTTTCATGTTATGGATATTCATCCTACTACAACCTGATCTTGGGAAGACCATGGATACACGGTGCAAAGGCAGTATCATCACCCCTTCATTAATTATTGAAGTTCATTTGGGAAGATCATGAAGTAGTCATCCAAGGAGAAGGAAGTCAAGCGGACCGTCCCAACGGTTATGTGCCGGTAATTGAAGATGTTTCAAAAGGTAGCAGCTTCTATATAGTGGAAATTGTAAATGCTGCAGACAGAGATTCGACACCCAAAATACCAATGCCTCCTATCTACAAAATGATTGCAATGGTGATATTAAGAAATGGGTTTGAACCTGGTCGAGGCTTAGGCAAGAATCTGCAAGGAATTATTGAGCCAATTGCAATCCCAGAGAGAGGCTCTAAGTACGGGTTAGGATATCAGTCTGCCAAGAGGGATAGGGTTGAGGATGAGCCAGAAAAGAGTTTTTTTAGGCCCTTGACACTCCTATTTCAATCATTTCCTATACGAGAAGTACCCAATGATAATGGTCTTGGGGATGGGATAAGAGATTTGTTCGAAGGATGGAATGTTGTACCAGAAAATCTCCTAAAGTCCAATGGGTTGAAGCAGATTACGCCAGGGAAGGCCTTGCAAAATTGGACCTCCACTCCACTCATAACCCGTCTCCCGTCGTGGTAGATAAAAGGGAAATTACTAATAGTTTTAAAATCGGTGATGATCCGGAGGAGGCCCCGCGATCCACCTTTTATATTTCAAAACTTTCTTTTCGTATCTTGCTGCTTTCAAAAAGGAAAGTACTTGTATTTGTGCTAGTCACGAGCCATGGTTTTGTAATTATCTCTCAAATTTCAATGAAAAGGCCTTCATTTATTTGGAAAACTATACTATTTATAAAATGCTCCTAATCATGTGTTTTGTTATTATTTTCTTATCATCTAACTTAGTTTGTTTGTCCGTTACAATAACATTAGCTTAAAACTTGCCAATGTCTTGTCATGTCAAAGCTTGAACGAACAAAATGAAGGGAACAATGATGATTGGAAGGACAATGATGAGGAACGATTAGTTGAAGATATGGAGGAATTTGAGAATCGGAAAAGACCTAATCTGGAGAAAACCAAAATAGTCAACTTGGGAGATCACGATGAAATTAAAGAGACAAGTGTCAGTATCCACCTGGCGGGGCCACAAAGGGAAGAGCTCATCCACCTATTGCGGGAATACATTGATGTGTTTGCTTGGTCCTATGAGGATATGCCAGGGTTGAGCACCAGCATTGTGTCACACAAATTGCCGATAAATTCTGAGTTTGATCTAGTCAAACAAAAAATACGAAAGTTCAAGCCAGATTTGAGTCTAAAGATCAAGGAAGAAGTGACAAAACAGATCCAGTCTAAGGTTGTCGAGGTCACAAAATATTCGACGTGGTTGGCCAACATCGTCCCTGTACCGAAGAAGGACGACAAGATTTGAATTTGTGTTGACTACAGAGAATTGAACAGAGCCAGTCCTAAAGATAATTTTCTGTTGCCCAACATCCACATTCTCATCGATAACTGTGCAAAACATAAAATGCAGTCATTCATGTAACACCCCGTACTTAATTACGTGCATTAGCCATGGTTGTATGTGTTGGAGTATATGTATTGATAATAAGTTAGGTATATATGAGTTTAAGTATGAGTATTGATTACTTTGAGATGGTTTCAAGTGTATAGTTTGATTATAGGTGTATAGGAATCGACTTTATTTATACCGGAATTTGCTCGTCGAAGTTTCTATGCGAAGTTTATCAAGTTAGTTTTCGAACAATATAAAGATTTCTTAAAACAGATGAGTATCGGATATAAATGAGCATGTTCGAAACTTGAAAACGGTGGACGCAATGAACAGTAAATGTGCAGAAATTTTCTACACACAAAAGTACTGCAGCCAAATAGATTTTTGGGTTGACTTTAAACGATCATAACTCCTTGTACTAAATGAACTGTGTGAGCTTCTATATATCGATGAGAATCCCTGAGAGTCTTCTTTCTAATGCAATTGGTTTCATCCAAATCCGACATCTGAGTAAGGAGTTATACTCGTTTTACTTCAGCCTCTCAAAATAGATTTTTAGGGTCAACTTCAAACGATCATAACTCCTTGTACAGGACGAACTGGGTGGCCTACTTTATATGAAATGAAATCCCTTTGAATTATCTTTCCAACGATACCAATTTCACCCAAATACAATATCGGAGAAAAGAGTTATGGTCGATTTACTTTAGCCTATCAAAACAGTCCACCATGGACAGATTCGGATTTACTTAAATTTTTAAGGGTAATATGGTCATTTTCCATCCCCTCATGGACAAAAATTGGTCATTATATACATATACTTAGCCTCATATCCATTATTTATCATCCAATTATTGAAGAATAAGAAACCCTAGCTAAATTTCAACTCCAATTATCTTGTGATTCAACCGTAGAAAATCCAAATTGATTCCGTAGTTGTGTTCACCGTCTCGAGGGCTTCGAGAAGCACCCCTTATTTGTGCCAACAGGACTTCGAAATCAAAAGGGTCATTTTATGGTAAGGATGTAAATTATGTTGGTGTTATTTATATGGATATGTATATATATGCTTGTGAGCATAAGAAGTATGTTATTTGATTGTTGTTGAAAGATGATTGGAAATTATGTTGGATTATTCTTGTGCATGGTTGGATTATATTGAATTGTGAAGGGATTTGGTGTGATGATGTGGTATTGAAATGATGATTATATATATATATATACACATAAACCTATTGTTCAAGTTGGTTTTTGGAATGCTTTGCAAATATTGGTTGTATGGAATTATGGAAGAGAATTGTGGTGTTGGGTTGCTAATACTAGATGCCAAACATTTCATTGTAGATAAGTGATTTGTAAAGGTAGGAAGTTGTGTTGAATTGGTATCCGAATCTACAACGAGGTATGTAAAGCATACTCTAACAATGTTCTTTGGCATGAAAACACCAATGTTCCATCAAATAAGATTCCGAGGTTGTCCAAAAACATGTATTGTTCTACATTACCAACGAAGTTGTTTCCATTCTATAAAGTGTCAAATGTTTCATTGATATACCAAAAGGCTCCTATTTCATTGTTGTGATATTGATGATTCTGAAACACATTGTTGATGTACCAATGAGTCTTTATTACATCGTTATTGTATAGAAGGTCTATTACTTGATTCCTATTGATGTATCATTGTTCCAAAGGTACTATATTGGCATGAACACTAATGTAATAATCTCAAAAGCTTTTGAACTAAGTTATTGGAAAGATCTCTTATGTGTGTTACTTGATATACGTGTGGGTGGTATCCCAGGGGCATAAGCCTAGCATGGGTCGATCCCTATTTATGTGTTTATGGGTGGTATCCCAGGGGTATAAGCCTATCATGGGTCGATCCCAGCTGATATGTACTGGGGGCAGCCTAATGGTCATAGTACGGTACAGTATTGATTATTGTTAGGTGGTTGGAGGTTCGGGAGGAGGAGGTAATGGCGAATGATAATTGTAAAGAATGAAATGAGCGAATGTATACCGTTCCACAAATGTGTTTGAATTCAAGAACCCAATTCAGATTAATGATAATGTACATGATCCTAAAAGTGTTTATGAAGTATGGTTCACTTCTATTATGATTTATTCACTTGCGTCTAATTTTCTTGATTCCCCATATCACATATGATTATTTACAGCTTTACATACTCAGTACATATTTTGCACTGACGTCCCTCACGGGGGACCTGCATTTCATGTTGCAGGCACAGGTGCTTCAGCTCATTCACAGCATAGATAGGAGTCTGATCATACAGCTATTGTTAGTGAGCTCCAGTTTGCTTCGGAGCTTTCCGAGTCGGTTCCTTATGTTTTGTTATTGTACAGGAGTCATGTGTGGGCGGGGGTTTGTCCCGACCCTAGTTATGTCATGTATATCCTAGAGGCTTTGTAGACATAAGAAAGGGTAAAGTCATGGAAGTTTATATAGTGATGTTATATTTATATATGTGGTGGCCCCGACGGCCAAGTATTATATATATATATATATATATTTGTGCGTGTTGTGCTGATACAGGTAATTAGACCCTTCTATATGCAACGAAGTGCTGCCTAAATTTTTGGTGACATGTAAGTGAAAGTACAGATATTTGAACGGGTTCTCCTGGGCCTTCTCGGCTTCGGGTGCCAGTCCGGCCCGATGGGATTTTGGGGCATGACAATTCATTAATTGTTTCACTGGGTATCATTAGATATTGATGGATGAAGAAGATGCAGAAAACATGGCTTTTATTATGCCCTGGGGCGTTTATCATTACAGGGTAATGCCGTTTGGTCTCAAGAACGCGGGTGCAACATATATGAGGGCTATGACCACTATTTTCCATGATATGATCCATAAAGAGATTAAGGTGTACGTGGATGGTGTAATTATCAAATCTTGCGAGAGTTCGAATTATCTGACTCATCTGGAGAAATTCTTCAACAGATTAAGAAGGTATAGTTTGAAGTTAAATCCTGCTAAGTGTGCTTTTGGTGTGCCATCAGGAAAGTTGTTGGGGTTTATAGTCAGCAGAAGAGGGATCGAGCTAGACCCATCCAAAATCAAGACAATTCAAGACTTGCCACCGCCAAGGACCAAGAAGGAAGTTATGAGTTTCATGGGTCGTTTGAATTACATTAGTAGATTCATCGCTCAATCAACAGTCATATGCAAGCCAATTCTCAAGATGTTGAAGAAAAATGCACTGAATGAGTGGACAGAAGAATGTCAGAGAGCTTTTGACCGCATCAAAGAATACCTGTCCGCACCACCAGTTTCGGTCCCGCCAAGAGAAGGAATTTCATTATTGCTTTATCGTTCAGTCTCAGAAAATGCTTTCAGATGCTTCCTTAGGCAACATGATGAGACCGGTAGGAAAGAGAAGGCCATTTACTACTTGAGTAAAAAGTTCATGCCATATGAAGCCCGTTACACTCTTGTAGAAAAGACATGTTGTGCTTTGACTTGGACAGCACAAAAGTTGAGACATTATCTGTCGTCTTACACAATATACCTCATCTCGAGAATGGATCCATTAAAGTACATATTTCAGAAGGACATGCCTACGGGGAAGCTAGCCAAGTGGCAAATGTTGCTGAGTGAGCTTGACACTGTGTATGTATCCCAAAAAGCCATCAAAGGGCAAGCCTTAGCAGATCATTTGGCAGAGAATCCAGTCGATAAAGAATATAAGCCACTTTGAACTTACTTTCCAGATGATGAAGTCTTGTTCGTAGGAGAAGACATTACAAAGATTTACCCCGGATGGAGGCTATTTTTTTATGGGGCAGTCAACTTCAAAGGTTCAGGAATCGGAGCAGTTTTGGTGTCAGAAATGGGCCAGCATTATCTGGTAACTGCTAAGTTACGTTTCCCATGTACCAATAACATGGCTGAATATGAAGCTTGCATCCTGGGTCTCAGATTGGCACTTGATATGGGTGTTCGTGAATTGTTAGTCATCGGAGATTTAGATTTGTTGATTCACCAAGTACGGGGGGAATGAGCGGTAAAAAATCCCAAGATTACTCCTTATGTAGAGCTGGTGCAAGAATTATGCTAAAGATTCGAGGATGTTGATTTTAGACATATCCCACAGATACAAAATGAGTTTGCTGATGCTTTGGCCACAATATCTTTCATGATTCAGCACCCGGATCAGAGTTACATTAATCCTTGGGAAATAAGCTTGAAAGAGCAACCCACGCATTGCATACATGTGGAAGAGGATCCTGATGGAAAACCCTGGTACTATGACATTAAGAGGTATTTGGAATCTGGAATATATCCTGAAGAGGCTAGTAACAACCAAAAGAAGACAATCCGGTGTTTGGCAAAGAATTACTTTCCGAGTGGGGAAATTCTTTTTAGGAGGACTCCTGATTTGGGATTCTTAAGATGCGTCGATGCTGCAAAAGCCAATAAATTGATAAAACACGTACACGCTGGAGTTTGTGGGCCCCATATAAATGGGTTTGTCCTTGACATAAAGGTCCTGAGAACCGGTTACTTTTAGATGACTATGGAAAATGATTGTGGAAAGTATGAGCAAAAATGTCCAAAATGTCAGATACACGGAGATTTGATTCGAATGCCTCCACATGACCTTCATACAATGAGTTCACCTTGGCCCTTCGTAGCTTAGGGCATGGATGTTATCGGACCAATAGAGCCATCATCATCAAATGGACATAGATTTATTTTAGTCGCCATCGATTATTTCACTAAGTGGGTTGAAGCTGCTTAATACAGAGCCGTTACTAAGATAGTGGTTGCAGATTTCATCAGGAATAACTTGATTTGTCGATTTGGAGTGCCGGAATCAATCATTACGGATAATGAGGCAAACTTAAACAGTCACTTGATGAGTGAAATTTGTGAGCAGTTTAAAATCGTGCATAGCAATTCGACTACATACCTTCCCCAAATGAATGGAGCTGTGGAAGCGGCCAATAAGAATATCAAGAAGATCTTGAGAAAGATGATCGAAAATGATAGATCATGGCACGAGATGTTACCTTACGCTTTGCTAGTGTATCGCAAAACAGTTCTAACTTCCATCAGGGCGACCCCTTATTTACTTGTCTATAGGAATGAAGCTGTGATACCTGCTGAAGTTGAAATACCTTCTCTAAGGATTATTCAGGAAGCTGGGCTGAGTAACGAAGATTGGGTCCGCGCTCTCCATGAGCAACTCATGTTGCTTGATGAGAAGAGAATGGTCGATGTATGCCATGGTCAGCTATATCAACACAGGATGGTTTGTGCTATTAACAAGAAGGTGAGAGCTCGAACATTTAAAGTGGGGCAACTGGTCCTCAAGTAAATATTCCCTCACCAAGAGGAGTACAAGGGCAAATTCGCTCCAAACTAGCAAGGGCCATACATAGTTCGCAAGGTACTATCTGGAGGAGCTCTGATTTTGTCTGAGATGGATGGCACAGAGTAGACCAAACCAATCAATTCTGATGCTGTAAAGAGATATTATATTTGAACAATGTTCTAGTTTTTGTGTTTTCTTAGTTTACTTGTAATCACCTTTGTAGTAATATTGTTTGCTAATGTGTAAATGCCTAGAATCCCTTTCTTTTTATGTATGAACTACGTTTGATCTGAATTTCCAAGAAAAGAATACGTACGCGGCCTATGTCGGCTTCGGTCAACCCTTTAGAGAAATTTATCCTTTCTTTTTATGTATGAACTACGTGATGACCTGAATTACCGAGAAAGGGATACGTAGGTGGCTTATGTCGGCTTTGGTCAACCCATTAATTTCTTTTGTATATCCCTAACGTAGGCCTGAACTACATTTGACCTGATTCCTGCTTCAACGGGATACGTAGGCGCCCCAACTGCTCGGTCATATAACCCCAGGAAAGGAAAACTGGGGCAGAATTTTCGAGAAGGAATCTCGAAAATTCACAAGAGAAGACGACATCCAACAAAAAGAATGATGATCAGCAAAGACATCAGATACACTTGGATTGGTATCATCTCAAACAACTTTAAACTGGGGCAGAAATTTTGAGAAAGACCTCAAAATTTCCACCAAATGCTGAAACATATTCCAAATTCTCCAGCACCAGAGGTTAAAGCTTTGGAAGCCACCAACTGTAACAAAGTCTGGGTAGACTCAATTTTTGGCTATGATAGAACTACTTGAAGAAACCCTCCAACAACGATCATGAGTTTTGAAAAATCATCCATCGAATATAGTCAAAACCACGAGGTAGACATTCGTTGAGCTAGTACATGACATGACTGGCAGAGATTTCCTAAAGTTTTACAGAAGTTTTCAAAATTATTTTCAAAAATTTAAGACTATTTTCCAAAAATCTTACGACTCACTTATTTAGTATTTGCCTAGACATCATTTGGGATGGAGTATCAGGGTGGAAGTCCCGATATGGTGGAATGCCCAAGAGATGGAAAGGAGCAAATCAAGGATCGAAGGAGGTCAACACGTTTCATTCAAACTAATCATTTTTCTGTGGATGCAGGGTTCAATATACAAAATGAGGGTCCCTTTCAAAAATCCCCGAGCAAAATGGGAGCCATAGCAGAGCATTAATACCCAAGAACGATATTTTAGGGTAGCCCTAAAAATAGGTTTAACGCCCATTTATTGGGGACCTTTTGATTTGTCCATCTCATTTCTCGAGATCGTAGGCAACAAACAAAAGCTCTTTGTCTTCTTTACATATATCATATTTAGAAGTTTCCTAAAAATAGTCGCTAGTAAAAGCGACTTTGTTTCTACTAATCGTCTACCTTGAGTACAGGTACATGTAGAAAGCAGGACGCTAACAAATCAAATCAGATAAAATTACACATCATAGCCACAAGGTATTGCCTCAAGGGCTATTGCATATCATCGCCACAATGGCTATTGCATATCATCACCACAATGGATATTACATATCATCGCCACAATGCCTATTGCATATCATCGCCGCAATGGCTATTGCATATCATAGCCAAAATGGCTATTGCATATCATTGTCACAATGGCTATTTCATATCATCGCCACAATGGCTATTGCATATCATCGCCACAATGGCTATTGCATATCATAGCCACAATGGCTATTGCATATCATCGCCACAAGGGCTATTGCATATCATCTCCATAAGCGCTATTGCATATCATCGCCACAAGGGCTATTACATATCATCGCCACAATGGTTATTGTATATCATAGCCACAGGGGCTATTGCGTATCACCGCCACAGGGGCTATTGCATATCATCGCCACAAGGGCTATTGCATATCATCACCACAATGGCTATTGCATATCATCGCCACAATGGTTATTGCATATCATCGCCACAAGGGCTATTGCATATCATCACCACAAGGGCTATTGCATATCATCACCACAAGCGCTATTGCATATCATCGCCACAATGGTTATTGAATATCATCGCCACACTGACTATTACATATCCTCGCTATAAGGGCTATTGCATATCGTCGCCAAAATGGCTATAGCATATCATCGCCATAAGGGTTATTTCATATCATCGCCACAATGGCTATAGCATATCATCTCCACAAGGACTATTGCATATCATCGCCACAAGGGCTATTGCATATCATCGCCCCAAGGGCCATTACATATCATTTCCACAAAGGTCATCTCATATTATCGCCCTAGAAGATATTCAATAGCTGTTGACACGCTAGACAGAGATGCTGGCGTCGAGGATATCTCATCATTTCATGAATCAACATATGAATTCATCGAGGGTACATGATTTGAAGGGACGTCTTAAAGTCGCTATCCAAGGATGAATGATATATAAGGTTTCCTAGAAATTGACAACTTTAGGGTCACCTATAAGTCACGTTATTTGAAATAGGATATCCTAACCGGATGGTTTGCAAGATCGCCCAAAAGTTTATAGTTCAAAGGTTATCCATAAGTTGTAACTAAATCCTTACCGGAGGATATGCAAGACTGTCAAATTGATATTTCTAAGGGTTCTCTATAAGCCGCGTCATATCCAAGATCGATTATGTGCAGGATTACCCAAAGACTATCAATTTGAGGGATCATCTATAATTCATATTGTATCCAAGGTCGGATGATGTGCAGGAACACCTGAAAACTAGCGATTGGAGAGATATTTGTAAGCCATCTCTTATCCAAAGTTGGATAATGTGCAGGATTACCTAAAAGCTAGCAATTCAAAGGATATCTGTAAGTCACCTCGTATCCAACATCAAATAATGCGCAAAATTATCCAAAGATTGACAATTTGAGAAAAATTTATAAATCGATCATCGACTATAATCGGAGAGGTTATCATTCCACATACAACAAGTTATAGAGGTAACCAAAAGGGTTGCCACACCATCACAAGATTACACGGTTGTAGAGACAGTTCTGCATAAAGTATTGCCGAAGTCCAAAAGGGCCACCCCACTTTAAAGACGTATTAAATCGATAAATATCATAATTATACAACAACCAAGAGGGTTGTTATATTTGTTGTTGCCAGTTATTTAATTCTAAATAGGTACATAAAGAGATGACTCCACTTTTTATGCCATAACTCACGTGGAGATATGGTAAAAGACTATATACCTCTTTCGTGAATTATGTTTAGTAATAACACTTTTTGCTTGAAGCATTGTCGAGAGAATCCGAGAGGATGAAAACCTCAAATAAAAACCACAGGTGCAGATGACTTTAGGTAGGACGCAGCTCAACGTAGAACTCTCTCTTAGCAGCAAAACGGGACATAGTCTAAAGAGGGACGTCAAACTCTTTGGATGCGAGCTAAATGATGATCACCACCACCATCTAACCACTCCTCTATTAGAAGGCATGTAGATATTTTGGGATATTCTGGTCTCGCCTTTACCTCTGGGATGTTTGTTAACTCGTACTGAGGGGAACTTTTTTTTTCTTTTTCTTTTAAATTCGGGTGGCAACACACTTAGAGTTTTGGAAATTATGTCCGGGTAAGTTCTTACCTATGGATGTGAAGAGCTCCACGTTCATGGTTAATAGGTTACAAGCCTTTTTTCTGCAACTCGGTCGACTTGTCACCCATCTTAAGCCAAAGATTGTCTGAAATAAAAGACTATCTTTTCTACCGATTGAGTCAAACTACACTGAGTCTCGGAAATATGTAGGCTGGGATCTATGTAGAAAACTCGACTGCATTCCAACCCCCCCCCTAATCCCTCTATTCCCCAGTTTCTTGATTTTATCAAAAACTCTAAAATCGAGATAACTTGTGAATTTTTTTTGAAAATCACGCTTAAAATCAAGCTTTATGAACTACAAATGGCCTGAATTCTCATGAAACTTGAGATATGTAGGAAATTTGATACTGAGGTTCGGCCATAACTCCATAAACTCGTGTGGAAAACCAACCTTTCTTAGATACAAATTTCTGGTCGGACAAAAATTAGGAACGTCAACCTCCCTATGCCTAGGATTACTTGCATCCATCCTACCCAAAGGGAGGGGGCATTTGTTGACACCTAATTTTTTTCCTCCACAACTACATTTAATCCCGAGTTTCTTTGATTTTCAAATAAAATCACAATAATTATTTTTTCAAATAAATGCATTCTGAAATAGGTATTTGGGCTAATTTTGTCATTTAAGTGATAATTATATTTTTGTATTTGCATATACAAGATTGTATAAATGATGTCATTTAATTGAAAATTTTCATCAAAATTTGGACTTTAAATTAAGGATTATTTAGAAAATAAATTTAAATAATTAAGTCTTGATTTAAATATAATTTATTCTTACAAATAATCTATCTGGAGAAATACTTGTTTGGTTTTATTAAACCAAAAATCTCGGGATTAAGTGAGATATTTATTTGTATCGAATTTTGGATAATTTGGGCCAACCTATTAGATTTGGTCATAATTGAGATCAAAACGGCCTCAATTGCAATGCGATTGGCTAATTGATTTTTTCAATTTGACTTAAATTTAAACGAATTTAGTTGATTCTTAATTCACTTTGGGTTATCTGTTAAATAACCCCAATTTTCAGCCTATTCTTTAATCACCGACCCAAATTAAAAAAAGTTCAATTTCAGCCTAATTACAATTTACAACCTCCAAGCCCAAATCCTAACCTGCCCAGGTCCCATACCAAATTACCAGCCCAGCGCCACACCTCTACTAAACAAGCCCAACACATTGATTGACCCAGCCCAGTCCCCATTTTCTCTTCCTTCTTAGTCACTATGAACAACATAACCCTCACCAACATCTACAAAACGTGATAACCAGTCCCAAGTTAAACCCAAATCAGTAACACCCAACACCGCGGACAATTTTCCATGCAAAACCCGACTTCAACCCGTTTTCCGCTCATCCTCATCAGCATGCGCTTCTCCACGCAATTCTAGTACAAAAAAGGATGCAGGTGTTCTAGAAACAAGCCTAGGTGTCCCTCCCAACGGCTTAAATCCGCAAGTTTTGGGATAACTTGTACGAATTCGTACATAGGTGGAGGTTTTTCATTAGCTCTTAGAGATTATTCTTCTTCCTCCATTTTCTATTGGCTATATTCATGAGTGGCCAGGAAGATTGGTACGTTCGCTGATGAAATGGAAAGCTGTAGAAGGATTCTATTTGGAATTTTTGAAATCCCCTGGAAAATCTCCAAATTGTCCCCAATGACGTCTATAAAAGGGACCCATGAGGTCTCTGTTTCGGGGTTGGAGAGGGAGGAAGGACTCTAGAGTTTGGAAATAATTTGGGGAAATTAGGCTAAGAATTTTTTTTTGGTGTTCAAAAGAGGGTGAAAAGCTCATTCAATGAGCTGAAAAGAGGGATTGTTCTTTCTTCTTCTTTTTGCGTTTCAAAGTCCTTATGTTCAAAAATTGAGGGAAATTTCGTCCACTTTTTCTGTCTGAAAGTTGGTCGACCAACTGGGAATTCCCGAGTCAACAACATTATCTCTCGGTGGTAACGGTTCTACTGATAGCTCGGGTTCTCGTTTTGTTGCCCCATAAGAGGTAAATCCTTCATTTCCTTTAAAGTTTTGCTGGGATTGTTCTTCTTAGACATTTTTTTATGATTTTGTTTCAATTGGTGTGTTATTTGGGGTTGAGAAATTATTAGCTGCAGAGGTCGGTAATGGCCTTAGGTCCTGGGTGATAAAAATTGTGTAGCTTTTCCTTGTCGACCTAGAATAATTAAGCCTCTAGTGATCAATTGGTGGACTTTGTTGTCGTATTCACGTTTAGGTTGCGTTGTTCTACTCTGAATGCTTTTCTTTCAAGGATTTGATGCCGGTTCATGCAATAAATCATTGAAATCTTATTTTTAGATTGATTCATATTACTTTCTATTCGGATGTTGATTATAAAGCCCAAAACTTTTGTGGTTTTGCAAGGTTGTATCTTTCATGGTATTCATATATTAGTGTCGAGCCCATTGTTATGCTTCATCTATCATGGCCAGGCCTCATCCCTGAAAGTTGTTCGATTTGTTGTGATTAGACCCTATTTATTTCTTACCCTTGTAGCAGTGTACGCAGGAAGTTCCAAAAATTATAGTCCTTGTGGTTTATTAGCCTCGATTCATTTTGTTTTAATAGTGATTAAGCTCATTTAAGTTGGAGTAGTTGCAAATAGATCGTCTCCTCATTATTTTGAAATTTACATATATTGCGTGCGATCTGTTCGTCTTTCCTCTAGTTTGACGTCACATTATGTTTCCTGGGATCTGAAATTTCAGTTTTCACTGCTTCTGACAGTTTTCTTTATACATATCTTTTTTTTTATTAGTATTTTTTTTAGTTATTATCATCCTTAGTCGTCATTTTGTTAAAATAGAAGAAGATGATTAGTGGTGCACTTTTTTTTTAAACAATGGTTTGTGGGTCAGGTAAATCAACTCTAGATAAGCAACCCTTCTTGGGATTATTATGGTGATCATTTTTCTAAGGAATATGTTCACGAATTACCATCCTTTCCCTTGTTGTAGCATGCATCTCCTGCCTATATAATCTGAATTGATATTTTATCATCAATCTGCTCTATTTTTGGTCAATTTGACATGACACTTTGGTTAGCCCACCAATTCGTTTGTTTTCTTACTATAATTTACAAAGACTGTGGTTAATCATTATCTTTCTCTTTGGGTGCATGTGAAAATTGATTCGAAATATTGTGTTTTGAGTCCTACATGGATTCTTCCCATGTATATATCAATGATGGGCCAACATGGCCCAGCTTTTCGAGACAATCCAAAAGCCCAAAGCTGGTTCAATAATGAATCAATGCCTGGAGTTGAAAGAAGAATAAACGGATTACAATCCCGTCTTCTAAGCTGCAAAGGAGGCCTTAAAGTACCATCATATTCATTATTGTCTCTTTGTATTTATTTATGTCTTAGTTCATTTAGCTATTTCTTTATTCATTCATTGCAGCCCCAAAGCCAACATTGTAAACTTAATATAGGTGTAGCTAAGGCCGAGCCAAGAGTTCGAAGGAAAATAGCTTAGGACAGGTGGAATGGTCCGAAAGCCCAATTAGACTAGGACAGGTCTCATTGATTTGGGCTTAAAAGCCTAATCATTACTTTCTCGCTTTTCCCCTTTTCCTTTCATTTACTTGTCTACTTGTTTTCTTCATGAACCTAGTTAAGTCCCTTAAAGTCTAGTTGCTAAAAGCTAGTTTCGCATAAGCGTCAAAATATTTCTAAAATCAAGTCCTTTTCAAAAAATCAATCTTTTTGAAGTTAGTCAAAAGACCATTTTCAAACAGTCCGGATAACCACAAGTTAGCGGATGTTTTAGGTGCCTAACATCTTCCTAAAACATTAATAGGAACCTCTTACCCAGAATTCTCTAAATTTGAACGATTCTCCTGTTTTGAATCGTTAAAGTGTTTTATAAAGGTTTTTTTAATTCCTTTTCAAAATTAAGTGGCAACTCTTTCAAAAGTCAAAATATTTCCGCAAAACAATATGTATTTGTTATTTTTAAGATATGTATTTTGTATGTTGTAATTATATGTAATGCATTTGCTACGGTTTAGATATGTATTTTGTATTTGTTTGTTCTAAGTTTTTATATATGGTGACATATGCTGAGTGCCTTACTTTTGGTGACTGTGTTTCAAATATTAACTTTGATCCAGATGTTCTTCGCACGAGATATATTTTAATATTGTGAAATAATATTATGCTTCGAGGAAAGAAGATGAGAAGGCTGAAAGTGATGATGAAGCACCAATGAGACCTCCTAGGGATATTGGGCTAACAGAAGATACTGAAGTGCATGATATTTAAAGTTTATTTGTATTTATTGTATTTGACAACATTGAACTTTAGGAGGGCTAAGATATAATTGAAAGATGACATCTTAATATTTTTTTATGTGATTGTTAGATTTTTGATCGTTATGCTTCTAAAATAGAATTGTTCGATCTTACTTTATGTTATTGTTACGCATATTTTGGTATGAATATGTGATTTTCAGTTTTAAGTATAATTTTCAGTAATGAATATATATGCTTCAGTCATCATATGTATTTTTCAATGGTGTATCTGTATTTTTCATTGTATGCATATGTATTTTTTTGTAATACATTTAAGGTAAGTGGAGGTTGCATATAATATTTTTCATTGTATGAATATGTATTTTTTTGTAATGCATATGTAATTTGAGTAATGCATATATATTTTTTTCAGTTATGCACATATACTTTCGAATAATACAAAGTTATTGTATCGTTTTGCATAAGTCTATGTATTTTTATGAAGCATATGTATTTATGATTTATACATACATAGTTATTCATATATATCTATGAATAATGCATATTTATTTATGATTATTACATATGTTTTCTTTAAAAAAAAATGGATTTCAAGTTCTGATTAAGTAATTGATAAGTCATTAAATGTATTTTTAATTATTTTTATTTATTACATAAATATATGTTAACTTATTTTTAGTTTTTATAGATCAGTATACGTTTTTATTAGAATCTCATATGTATTTTTCATACCAAAAAATTGACTTGTATAGTGTACACTCTTTTACGTATAAATAAATAATGGTATATGTCTTATAAAATATATTCATGATGATAACATTTGCAACAATTTAACTACAGAAAAGTCAACATCATCAAAAGTTTGTATGAAAATTTAGAATCATAAAATAATCAAAAGAAACAATTGTTTTTGAACTGAATACATCTGTAAACTTATCATTTATTATATTTCCTACATGAACACCAATTGTGACCTTTAAATTCACATGAACTACAATAATTTTTGTTTTTCTTCTAGAACATATCTCTTTCCGACTTTCCACGATCCTTCTTTGCAGGTCTTCCCGGGGGTCGCTTGTATTTTGAGGGAAAAAATATCTTCTCCAATATCTCCTGTGGAATCACTCAATCATCTTTGTGTGGTGTAGGATAAATGGGAAGATCATATGTTCTTGACACAGTTTTTGATTTGTATAGGTCAGAGTAAATATGATCCCTTTTGAAAATTCTTGTTATCAAGTACTTCATAAGCATGCACACACAGTATCTCGTCTTATTGGAATGCATGGCAAGAATTTTTGTTCTTAATACAAATAATAAAATATTTATCCTTATCGTGTGTACTATATAGACATACTCCGAGGCTGGTATAAACTCAAATTATTAAAATAACATTAAAATTATAATAGCAATTATTCATTTGACATTTGTAATTATTTCAGTTTAGCAATTGTATTTTACCAACTCTGCATATGTATATTGCATGTCTCAATATGTATGTTTAGAAATATATGGCCTTCATATTTTTATTTTTTTTTAAAATGCAGTCAAACACTTAAAACAGAGTGCAAATGTATTTTTTAAATACATATAGCTGGCAGCATATGTAAATTGAAATACATAAAATTAACTACCAGTGATCACATAAACAGACTGCATATGTATTTTACAAATACATACAGCTGGCAATATATGCAATGTAATTAAATGCATATATAAGGACTTACGGTTCCATCCATAGTATAAGCAGTTACAAAAGTACCAGTATACAGTTTTCTGAGATGACTTGCATCAACGATTATTACAGATCTACAATGTTCAAACCCTTTGACACAATAACTTATTAGTATATACAAAACTTCGAAACAAAATCCAACAAGAACAAATTGTTTAATTGAAACAGGAAAAAATACAAAATATATTGTAACAATTGTATATCAATATTCAACCTACATAACGTGATGGAAAACTCTAATTTGTAAAAAGAAATTATTGATCAAACCACTTTGTTCGAGAACTGATCAAACCATCGTTGTTACGATTTTTTCAGCGATTTTCACAAATATAGTTCGAAAAATTCACAAACAAAATCAGATTGGTTTATTGATACCTGTATTTGCAACGTTGTCTTATCAAACTCTTTGTCTTGTTCCAGGTTTTTTGGTATGACTTTGATCACTATTCCTTGTCTTGAGCCGGGGGTCTATCGAAAACAGTCTTGCTACTTTTCCGGGAGTAGTGGTATGGACTGCGTACATCTTACCCTCCCCAGACCTTACTATGTAGGAATACACTGAGTTTGTTGTTGTTGTTTTCTTATCAAACTCTTCTAAAAACATTAGACGATGCACATAAATTTTGAAAGCAGTCATTTTTTAAAAAAATTGATAAGAGTTGCAGATTATGAAAAACGTTTTTGAATTTTGAATTATGCTGCTGTAAAATAATGGTTGTCGTTAAAATAGAGTCATTAAAGGAAAAAATATCTGTAAAAGGTTAAGAAATCTGTCAAATTAAATGTTCCTTAAATTAAGGAACCGTTCTTTCCATATTAAACTGAAACAAATTGGAGTTAAATTAGGAACAAAATCTTTAATTTTATATGTATTTAACTAGCAACAGTTTTATCAAATACAAAATACATATTGCTATTTTTTGTAATTTTGAAAGGATTGCTATAAAACTTACAATTAAGGCTCTATAGTTGCTATTTCTGAAATTTTTTATATTATTAATATCTTGTTCGATATATTTTTTAGCCAATGTACATTAGTTATACACTCTATTATCTATTAAAATGTGTATTACCAGTACCTCAAAATTCACAATATTAGTAATGCAATGTATATGATGAATTGATTAAAGACACAATTATCTCCCTCAAAAAATAAATTCGCATCCTTTCCAACATATATATGAAGGGTATTTTTATATATATTTTTTTAAAATGATATAAATTCATGTTATTTCTAATACATCAAATCAAACACTGCATAAGAAAACTACAAACATAACTAATATAAGTATTACTAATACATCACATTTTATATTATTTTTACACACTCTATCAAACGAATCCTTAATGAAGTCAAATAATAGGGGTAGGGGTGGACGTTCGGTATTCATTTCAGTATTTTCAAAGTTCAAGTTCGGTAATTCGATAATCGATATTTGAACGTAGATATCACATACCATACTTATAAACATTTGTTCGGTAATTCGATAATCATTAAATTGAACTTCAATTCGGTACGGTATTTGATAATACCATATTAAAATTAGAGATGTGTAAATGTACGTTTAAACTTTAAAGAATATATTTAATAGAAACCCTATTTAGTATTCTTTTTATTATTTTTTACGATATTAGTAAGGTCCAATAGATTCTTTGGGATGACTAATACTATTGTCTATTGAGTTGGTTAGACACATATATATATAATACTTATTTGATATTTAGTAAATAACGAATACAAAACAGTATTAATATCTTGTACCAAACCTAATTTCGAATATCGAAATATTGAAATTTTACTCCCAAATATCATACCTAATATCGAATTACTGAATAACAATTACCAAATTTTTTAATTCGATTCAATAATTTGATTTTTGGTATTTTATGTGCAACCTCAACTAGGGGTAATATAGTCAAAATAAAGTCCAAATAGCATTTCTCAAGTCTCACACACACAGGGAGAGTCCAACTCCAACTCAAATCTCAGATCAAACACAGCTAAATCACAACTCACACTCTCTCTTAATCACATTTTCTAGAGAGAGAAACAAGTGCTTAATACTGAAACTCACTTTCAATTTTGAACTTACTCCTTATCATTCCACACACAACTTTCTCTCTCTACAATTATATCTCTCTATATAAAGGAATCTCATAAATCTCTTTTGCTTTACTCATTGATAAGTAAGATAAATTCACTATCATGTCGGAGTTTTCCGGCGACGGTATGTCGGATTTCAGTTCCGGAGAAAACGGTGGTGGCGGAGGCAATGTACGCGAAACGACGCCGTTGACAGTGTCGGCGTCGTTTAAGGAAGGGAAGAGTAGCTCACGGCGGAAGGCGGCGGTGATGAGACCAAGCCTTGACGCCGATGAGTTTTTTAACTTACTTCATGGTTCGGATCCGGTGAAATTGGAGCTTAATCGACTTGAAAATGAAGTTAGAGGTTAGTAATAGTTATTGTGCTAGCTAGATCCAATGCTCATCTCGTGTTAATATGGCGTCCGTTCCAAAATTGCTAGTCACGTTTTTCTTTTCTCGAGAGTTAATTTGACTAATTTTAAAAGCTAAATGCTTTATGGAGAGTTAATTTGGCTAATTTTCAAAGCTAAATGCTTTTATGGAGAGTTAATTTGACTAATTTTCAAAGCTAAATTCGATTAGATTTGATTAATCTGATATTTCAAAGTTAGAGGTTAGTTGTTGTACTAGCTGGATCCAGTGCTGAATTTCTTGTTAATACGGTGTCTTTTTACTGCTGAAAGTGTGTTATAGTTGTCATTTTTTGCTTTTTAGAGAGTTGATTTGACTAATTTTCAAAGCTAAATTAGATTACTTTAGTAAATTTGACGTCATTTAAGCTGGATCCAATGCTGAATTTTGTGTTAGCACGGCGTCGCTTACCGTTGAATGTTTGTTTTATACTCCGTTCCGTTCCAAAATAGTTGTCACGTTTTGCTTAATTTGACTAATTTTCAAAGCTAAATTAGATTAATTTAGTATTTTGTAATTGAAATTTGGATATTCAGAGTTTAGTTGTCTAGACTAATTTTCAAAGCTAAATTAGATTAATTCAATATTTTGTAATTAAAATTTGGATATTCAGAGGGCCTTTCTACTTCTTCAAAGGTAGAGGTATGGACTGCGTACATCTTACCCCCAGACCCCACTAGGTGGGAATACACTGGGTTTGTTGTTGTTGTTGTTGTTGTTGTATATTCAGAGGCGACTCGTCATTGTAGCTGGATCCAATGCTGATTTCGTGTTAGTACTGCATCGTTTTTGTTGCCTTTTTTTTTTTGTGATTGATGATGCATATTGTTTTATGCTCATTTTGTGTTAATACGTCGTCATTGCTGTTGAATGTTTGTTTTATACTCTGTTCCGTTCCAAAATAGTTGGGTTTTGCGCTCTCTGAGAGTTAATTTGACTAATTTTCAAAGCTAAATTAGATTAATTTAATATTTTGAAGTTGAAATTTGGATATTCAGAGGTTTAGTTGTTGCACTTGCTGGATCCAATGCTGAATTTTGTGTTTATACAGTGTCGTTTAATGTTGTCGGTTCAAAAATAGTTGTCATGTTTTGCTTCATCGAGAGTTAATTTGACTAATTTTCGAAGCTAAATTCGATAAATTTAATATCTTGAAATTGAATTGGATATTCAAATGTTAGTCATTTTAGCTGGATCTAATGCTGATTTCGTGCTAACAGGGCATCGTTCTATATGTGACTCTCTCTCTCTTTTTTTGCGTTCTGAAGTTTTTGCGATTGATGCTTTTCTTTTTCCCTTTCTTTTGAAGATAAGGACCGGGAATTGACTGAAGCTCAAGCAGAGATCAAGGCACTGAAATTATCCGAGAGACTACGAGAAAAGGCTGTTGAAGAGGTTTTGACTATTTACTTACTTTTTGCTCTTGTTACTGTTGAATTTTTGTTTTATAGTAGCAAAATGTGAACATTATTCGTGTAGAGATCGCAGAATTTGTGAGATACTAAAAGAATTAATGATAAAAAAATACACCTAAAGTAATCCTTTTTTCGAGTTTCTATCTGTGTAAATTGTCCTAAAGAAGTTTGGGGTGCCTTGCGAAGGTAGGTTAGTTAAACGTAATAATGTATGATACACTATGTGTCTATGAGCAACTTAGACTGAACAGATTGTTGGGATTGGCTACATGAATTATCTATTCTTGTTGCATTTTGATTGTTTCCCCACTTTGTGGGAATATATTGGGTATGTTGTTGCATTTTTACTGTTTGATTACTTAGAAATAGATTATTGTTTGTTGATCTTCATAAATCATAATATGAAAAAGAAATCTTAGGATTTGAATAATCACTCTGGACTTGGGCTTGTGTCCCTTCTGAAGTAGTCTCCATTGATGTACTTGTCTTATTCCAAATTGATTTGAACAAAATCTTTTAGAAATGTAATTTGCAGTTATTTAATTGATTAAATGCTAATTTCTTCTGGTTTGAGAGTTGTTTTTCTAGAAAGGTGGGCAAACGGATGGTCTTTATTAATTTGGAGTCATTATTTTTTGAAGATTTTTCTGACTACTATATACGTGAATTGGAAGTTTCATATGCAGTATATGAAGATCTATAAATGTTCCACTAGTCCGTTCTTATATGGGAGGGTCGTATATTCCATCTGACTTTCTTTTCCAAATCAAAAGAGTTGAATAAAAGCTTGGCGTTGACTTTCATAGTTGGAAACTGTGGTCTCTCTACTCGTAGGTGATAGGCAGTTCTAGATTACCATTGCATTTATGTTGTGCTCTGGGCGACAAAAGAATAGTCGCCTTTATAAACTCAAACATGCATTTTGATTGATGAAAACTGCTGCTGATGATTGAAAAGCCATCGCCAATGTTTAAGCGGAAAAGCTGATATAGATTTCTATATTTGTCCTAATTTCAGCTCACAGATGAGTTGTCAAGGGTCGACGAGAAGCTTAAATTGACAGAATCTCTTTTAGAAAGCAAGGTACTATTGCAAGCTCTTCTCATCAATTTTTGTTCTTTTTTAAGCTTTCTATATAGCTGTTAATAATTTTCTTGCTTGGCAGAATCTTGAAATTAAGAAAATTAATGATGAGAAGAAAGCATCCATGGCAGCTCAATTTGCAGCAGAAGCCACTCTTAGAAGGGTCCATGCTGCCCAAAAAGACGATGATATGCCGCCTATTGAAGCCATCCTTGCACCTTTGGAGGCTGAACTCAAGATCGCACGTCAGGAGGTGTGCGCATGTGTTTAAAAATTGGCTGTGGTAAGGTAAAAGCTCACCTTCATAGATTTTCTTAGTCTTTCACCTTCCTCCTGTGCAGATTGCGAAGCTGCAAGATGATAATAAAGCACTGGACCGTCTTACAAAGTCAAAAGAGGCAGCTTTACTTGACGCTGAGAGAACTGTGCAGTCAGCATTAGCAAAAGCTTCTATGGTGGATGACCTTCAGAACAAGAACCAAGAGTTGATGAAACAGATAGAAATATGCCAGGTATTTTGATCACAGGAATGGCGCTTCTGCTGTTCTGAACAATGCAGCACTCTCTCATATTAGAAATCAATTCTCTTTTTGCCAATCTTGTTTCTCTTACACATACATCAGGAAGAAAATAAAATACTGGACAGAATGCATCGCCAAAAGGTTGCAGAGGTTGAAAAACTTACCCAAACAGTACGTGAGCTTGAGGAGGCTGTTCTTGCGGGTGGTGCAGCTGCTAATGCTGTCCGGGATTATCAACGGAAAGTTCAAGAGATGAATGTAATCTATCCTTTGCTAGACTTTCCTGAATTATACTCTAAAACAGTTAGTATATGGACAAAAATAAGTGTTTATATGTATCTATTTTCCAGGAAGAAAGAAAAACTCTTGATCGGGAGCTGGCACGTGCCAAGGTAACAGCTAATAGGGTAGCAACTGTGGTTGCCAATGAGTGGAAAGATGCCAATGATAAAGTAATGCCTGTGAAACAGTGGCTTGAAGAAAGGAGGTTTTTGCAGGTATAATGGTATCACTTGATGACTATGAGATCTTATGCTCTGTTGTCTTGATAGAACTTACTGCATTCCGTTTATGTAGTTTAATGAGCTCATATTGATGTTCCAAAATCTTATGCTACAGGGTGAGATGCAAACATTGCGTGACAAGCTCACAGTCACTGAACGAGCTGCAAAATCAGAAGCCATGTTAAAAGTAATAATTCAGTCCAATAAATGGGTGTATTTTTATTGCAGCTGTTCCAATTTGGTTAAACTTGTAGTCTTTTATTTTCGTCAGGAGAGATATCAACTGAGGCTTAAAGTCCTTGAAGAGACATTAAGATCATCCACCTCAGCTACTCGCAGTACACCAGATGGTAGAAGTTCAAGCAATGGTCCTTCACGTCGGCAATCACTGGGAGGCGCTGAGAACATCTCCAAGTTGACCTCCAATGGCTTTTTACCAAAGAGATCACCATCTTTTCAGCTTAGATCTTCTGGGTCCAGTACAGTTCTGAGGAATGCTAAAGGGACATCAAAGTCGTTTGATGGTGGCTCAAGGTCATTGGACAGAGGCAAAAACCTTCTGAATGGTACAGGTCCAAATTTCAACAGCAGCAAGTCGTGTGATGGAACCAAAGACAATGAGAGTGAGAATAGTTCCTGGAAAGCAAGTCAGGTTGAAAAAGACAATGACACACAAGTTACAGAAAGAGAGGATACTATACCTGGAATATTATATGATTTGCTGCAAAAGGAAGTAATTGCTTTGAGGAAAGCAGGTCATGAGAAGGATCAAAGTCTTAAAGACAAGGATGACGCCATTGAGGTTAGATTTATTGCTCAGCTGTACTATGACTTCGTTAACCAATGACATTTCTGCTGTGATTGACTGTTGTCTTTTTAATTCAGATGTTAGCTAAGAAAGTAGAAACTTTAACAAAAGCCATGGAGGTTGAAGCTAAAAAAATGAGAAGGGAGGTTGCTGCCATGGAGAAGGAGGTGGCTGCCATGCGTGTTGAGAAAGACCAAGAGAATAGGGCCAAAAGATTTGGAAATTTAAAGGGTTCAGTGAGCAGTTCTCAGCTGCCTCCAGGAAGGTATGCCTTTAGTTTTCATTTTAACGCAATTCTATGTTTCAGCCAATTATAAAACTGCAAGTTCTTCATTATTTACAAATCAACTCTTGATACGCATGGGCACTGGCAAAACTGATAGACAAAAGTTCAGTAACCAGCTTACCTGGATAGAAAAAAGAGAGTAAACAACACCCCCTTTTCTGCTTGCCATCACCCATTCTATTCTGAACCATGCTCAACAACTGGCGAGAAAAAAGTGAAAACAGTCTGTTCTTGGATTCTCACAATATCTACATGTCATCTCATGATGTCTATTATAATCAATTTAATTAGTGCTGGTTTACTCGAGAAAGAACAGAATAATACATTTTAGTATACGCAGGACTTAATTCATTATTTCAATGTTCAACTTTTAGCTCTTGTTTCCACCGCTGTTTAAAGTTCACAAGTGCATTGACATTTGGGATTTGGATGTGCTTCTTAGACATCATTGTTGCATGGTGAAATATCTGATATTGTCGGGCTGCAATAAAATGGCATCTGGCTAATGACTGGAATAGACCATCCAACCTAAAACCTTAAGGCAGTAGATTTTATGTTGACCAAGTTTAGGGGCATCACTTTTGACCGATGAAATAGTGACCCCAAAATATCAATGCGTTGGATTAGCGATATAGTAATTTAAGGATTAAATTGTGTATTAGCCCAAGCAAACTCATCCAAAAAGATTTGTTTGCTTAGGTACTAGGCTAAAATGAATCTGTTAGAGAGGTTTTGATCATAGGACATAAATTTACTTTATTTTAACAATTAAATTGTATGGCTACTACTTGGGAAAACAAACAAATGGAAAATATAATCTTGGGGCTTGCTTGCAGATGACCGCTATTGATCCTATCTAGATCCAATCTTTTTGTGTTGGTCCAATCAAATTGGGATGGGTTGTTTATAATCTGTTCATTTACTTTCCGTTCGTTGACTTTCCATTTTAACTCATCCAAACTTGACCCGACATTCCAATTTGACGCCGTTACCCAAATATTTGCTGCTGTTTAATTGTGTGATTCTTAATTCCTTTGTTCCATGAAATCCTTTTTTTTTTTCTGGTTTACTTCAAATACCATTGTATTATCTGCAGAAATGTAGCTCGAAGTGGGTTAACACGCAACACTCAATAACAATACGAGGAAACCCCTACTACTACAGCTTTGAGAAGATATTCTGCATAGACTTCCTGTATTCCTAGTCTACTTGACAACTCTACTATTTTCCACTAATGGTTTATTGTAAGATTGTAACAAGCATGCCATTCTCTATGATCGAAGTCTATCCAAACACTGGAAAAGACCGGTAGATGAAATTTGGTGTGCTTCTGACTTTGACTATGATCCCCTTCCGCTTAGAAATCAGCTGGAAAGATACGCAAGTTATCAAAGTTAAGCTAATGTTTTCGCCAAGCAGCTTGAGTGGCGGTGGTGGTGTGGTTGTATAGGTAGCTCTTGGTATTTACTTTGCCTATACTCTTTTCTCAACTTGTTTGCAGTCTATATTTGTAATCTGCAGCTTAATTGTGATGATATGTTATTCGTTCGTGTTTGTCTATATTCTTGTAATCAGAGAAGGATGATATTTTTTCCCCCTTCTGATATTTTGACTAGAGTATTTGTGTTATATAAGTAATTTTTTTTTCTGAACCATTTGAATCTTTATAACTGCCTGATTTTTTATAACTGTGTTCGGGCCAGTTTTGTTCCTAAGTCGGGGGTCTATCCGAAACAGCCTCTCTACTTCATCTGAGGTAGCGGTATGTACCGCGTACACTCTACCCTCCCGAGACCTCACTTTGTGGGAATACACTGGCTATGTTGTTGTTGTTGTTAGCGTTCGAACCAGTTTTGTTGCTATGTGTGGCGACATGGGGGCGAAAAGGGAAAGAGAAGGATGGAGTTTCTTGCTTTCGACGGAGCGGCCCCAAGTGATAGACTGGCACAACGGGCTATTAGCTCAGTGTTAGAGCTCATCCTTGATAAATTGCTCTGTTGTGCCTGGGCTATGAGGGGTCTCAGTAAAATGGATGATTGAATGTGCTCATCGCTGCCCGACCTTGAGGTGCGATGTGGTGTCCGGGTTAGTTTGAATACCTTGATTAATTCCCGTTTGTACTCATCTTGATTAATTCCACGGGGTATCTGCGATCTTCCATCTATGCCGTGAGGTTTCATGAGGGTGGGGGGTTGGGGTGAGTAAGTGAAGTGGGGGGCCTAGTTTTTTGTTTGTTTTCTTAAACGTCACTCCAGAAGGATTAGGAAGTTGGTTGTGTAGAGCATAATCTCTTTTGTCAGAAGGA
Organism: Capsicum baccatum var. pendulum; assembly: GCA_030864225.1. Lineage (NCBI taxonomy): Eukaryota > Viridiplantae > Streptophyta > Magnoliopsida > Solanales > Solanaceae > Capsicum > Capsicum baccatum. The sequence continues at coordinate 279,092,788 of CM061550.1, forward strand.
GCACATGGGGTTATGGTTATTTGGTCAGAAACAAATGAAAACAAACCCATGTAAGTAATGATGTTCACTTTGTGTCAGTTTTCTTCACGTTATTTCATGTGCTTTCCAATACCTTGAGTCCAACTAAAGATAATGCTTAGATAACCCTTCATCAAAAGGGGTAAGCAAGCAAAGAATTTAATGTCAGAGCACAGTATTTGGGCCCTTAAAAAGTTGAAACTTACAAGGCTTTGCTATTTTCCTTGGTGAGATTTGATTCCATACAAATCATATGTATCTGATTGACAAGAGTTGCTCGTATGATAAACACCCCTTACTTCCAATCTTGAGGTGGTGACTCGAGGTTTTGAGTACGAGTCACCGGGGACGAAAAAGTATGCAATTTCAATCTTGAGGTTGTGAGTTTGAGTCATTGGAGAAAAAATTGTGTGGAGCTTCTAGGGAGGGGTAGAAAAAGGCATAATATATAAATATATTTTTTAACTTGGCTTTAACGTTTATCCATGCCCTCCACTGAACTTTTCAGTGTGGACAAGTAGGTATTTAAATAATTAAATTTGTATAAAGTTGAATAAGTCAGACACATGCGTCTTGTGTGGCGTCCTACATGTAGTTCTATGTGTATTATGTCATATAAGACGTGTGTGTTTTTTTGTTTAACTTTATACAAGTTTGAATGTCTACTGGACATTCAAAGTTGAAGGCCATATATGTGAGTGGACTCCTCTTGTCCATCCATTGAAAGAATAGTCAGTGTAGGTAGGACCCCCTTTTTCTTCAACTTGCAAGCCAGCTTTCTTCTTGCTACTAGTAAAAATTGTAAAGGCTAGTCACTCTCGAGAGCAGGTTTTAATTTGACACAAAGTTTATTAGTAAAGAAGTCTTTTGTATCTTGTGATTTTAAACTAAAGATATGTAGAATGTATCAAAATATCATTCAATTTTGTAATCTTAAACATGTTAGGTAGGAAATGACTTTTGAATTTGTGGCTATTTTTCGATATAAATCTGAGAAATGGTTATTTTTGAAATTCTTCCTTAGAGGTTGGTTCTGAGACTGTTCAGAGGGACCAGGCCCAACCCAAAACACTTGATTACCATTGAGTAGAATTGATATCCCATAGCCACTTTTAAACAGGAAATTATACCCATTACACATAAAATGAATGGTCTTAAACTTTTGACGGATGTATGTCTCATATGCAAAATTTTAAAGTTCCAAAAATCAAAATTGTTAGTCATGGGGAAAACTTGTTAAACTTGAAGATGACTAGCGAGGTCAAAAGTTTATGATCATTGTTATGAACCAATTGTCCCGCATTGAAAAAATAAAGAAATGCTAAGGAGTTTATAGATAAAATGAGTTCTTCCACTAGACTAGTCTTTTGGGTTGGGCTCTCCCGTTTGGTTTATAACATTGGTGCTTTCATTGAGAGTGTGTTGGGCCGTGACTCGGAGTGGTGGCCTGAACCCTGGATCCAAGAGGGGTGCTAGCCGTGACCAACTGGCCACGCGTGGTGGCCTGAACCTAAGAGGGGTGCCAGCAGTGACCAACGAGGTCGTTGGTTCTCAAGCGGATGCGAGATTGTTATGAACCAATTGTCCCACATTGGAAAAATAGAGAAATGCTAAGGGGTTTATAGGCCAAATGAGTTCTCCCACCTATCAGATTAGTCATTTTGATTGGGTTCTCCCATTTGGTTTATAACAATCATTCACTTTCAAGGCTATTCTTGTAAATTACAGACTTTTAAGGCTATAATTTAATATATACTTTATCCGTTTTAATTTATTTGTTTACTTTCTTTTTTCTCAATTTTAAAAAGAATATCTCTTTCCATTTTTGAAAATTCTTTAATTGTAACTTTCTATATGACATGTTTTAAACCATAAGATTTAAAATGTATTTTGATACATTTTACATCTCTTTAATTTAAGATTATATAATTCAATTTTTATTTTTTTTAAATTTCATGTCGAGTTAAAATCAGATAAATAAATTAAAACAGAGCGAGTAGTCTTTTGGCTATGAGTGCAAGGTAAGGTGTGATTCTTTCCAAAGTGAAAACAATGGTCTGAAAAATAGTATTTTTGTTATTTGAAGTGTTTGATTGTAAGTAGAATTTAAAATCGAGGAAAGACTTCTGAAATTTATAATTCAAAATAAATCAAAAATATTTATGTGTTTATAAATCATCTCACGACTTTTGCGAGAGAACATTTCAAGATATAAAGATCGAATTAGGTCTCAAAAAATTCAAAATGCTTTTTTTTTTTTTAAAAAAAAATAAATTTAAAACCTTTGGATGCTCAATTGTGGACCTTTCTAAAATCTTAACAAGTAATCATATAAGCCGTCTAATTAAAAAGCATCAATAGCCATAGCCTCATGATTTCAACCCTATGCTTTATCTTAGGATTATGGAATCAATCTCTAAAGTTTAATATAAATTAAAAAGAAAGCTTATCATTAGGAAAGAAAAATAATAAAATAGTACACAGTAGATGCTGAAATTTTCATTTACTTCTTTATATATTTTAACTGCATTAATAAAAATTCTGACTATTATAAAATTCCGCTCCATCAAATTCTCTCTGTATATAGTGATTTATTCATTAGTTTACTTCTTCCAAATGTTGATATGTTTAAGAAAAATAATCATATGCCCTAAGTGAATTTTTTTAATATGAATGTCAATTAAGCTTAAGCAAATATCTTTTTTTTTTTTTAAAGAAAAAAATTAAAAGAAGCTTAAGAAAATATCGAACGTTCGAGGAATAATATTTCTCGAGCTCAGATTTAGTTTTTCATCCAATGGTGTGACCTAGTGGTTCAAATCCAAATCCCAGCAGAGGTTAAAAAAAGACACTATCACTGCGTGATTGGATATAGTTGAGGCTCGCAGAAACTGGTGGGTGTTGACAGATATCTCGTGGATATAGTTGATGCGCGCAGAAACTGGTGGGAGGTGACACGTATCTCGTATATCTAGTTGAGGCACGCAAAAACTGGTGAGAGGTGACACGTATCTCGTGGATATAGTTGAGGCGCGCAGAAACTGGTGGGAGGTGACACCGTGACATGTATCTCGTGGACAGTTGAGGCGCACTAAAACTAGTGAGAGGTGACACGCATCTCGTAGATATAGTTCTGGTAAAAGGTGACAAGTATCTAGTGGATCTAGTTGAGGCGCATAAAACTTGTGAGAGGTGACACGTATCTCGTAGATATAGTTCTGGTGAAAGGTGACACATATCTCGTGAATATAGTTGAGGCACACAGAAACTAGTGAGAGATGACACATATCTCGTGAATATAGTACTAGTGGAAAGTGAAACGTATCTCGTGAATATAGTTGAGGTGCGCAGAAACTAGAGGGAGGTGACACGTATCTCATGGATATAGTTCTGGAGGGAAGTGACACGTATCTCGTGGATATAGTTCTAGTGGAAGGTGAAACGTATCTCGTGAATATAGTTGAGGCGCGTAGAAACTTGCGGGAGGTGACACGTATCTCGTGGATATATAGTTCTGGTGAAAGGTGATACGTATCTTGTGAATATAGTTGAGGCGCGCAAAAACTGGCGGGAGGTGACACGTATCTCGTGGATATATCGTTCTAGTGGAAGGTGACACGTATCTCGTGAATATAGTTGAGGCGAGCGGAAATTGGTGGGAGGTGACACATATCTCGTGGATATAGTTCTAGTGAAAGATGACACGTATCTCGTGAATATAGTTGAGGCGCGCGGAAATTGATTCGGACACTGCGATTATTTAAAAAAAAAATGGAATGTTGGAGTAAAGATAATAGAAAAAGTTTTCTTTAAAAAAGGACCACGGGTAGCCGTTTAGATGGGGACCTATATACACACTTTTGGCTATGAGTGTAAGGTGTGATTCTTGCAAATGATTAATAACACTAATGTGGGCTACAATATTAATCATTAGTTCCACTATTAAAATAGTAATCATAATTATTAAAGTTTGATTTGCACAATAATGTTTGATATGCATGGGCTGTTCTAATAATGACATGATTTTCTATAGTAACTATTTGTGTTTTGTAGTGAAGACAGCAATGATAATATACTATACTTTTATTTTTCACTATAAACAATTTTTAAAAATTTATAAAAGAATATAGGTTTTATACACCGCCAGCGGTTGAAATGATAGTAAAAGTACTCATAACTTTCAAATGGCAGTGTTGCCTACCAAAAATAAGTTCTACTTAAATTTGACATCGACAAACAAAATAACTACCGTAAGAAAATTAGAAAGATAGTGGAATGGACAATGTAATTAAGTAGCCCTTTTGCTATAAAATCATGAAAAATGAAAAGTTTAAAATTAAATTATTTTTAAATACATAAAAATACACATTCGATTTTAATTTATGCGACACACTCGTCCTTTTCTAAAATTTCTACTCAGTTTAGCAATTTTTTGTGAGATAAGCATCTAGTACCTCCTCGAATTATGATCAAAGTTGCTACGACACACTCCAATTTCACAGGGGTTCTATTACCCTCCCCGAACTCAATTTTAGCGTATTTTTGTCATTTTTTTGTGCTGACGTGACACCTTTATTACATAAAAATGGGAGTCATATCAAAGATATCATGACAGCTAAAAGGGTTGATAACAATAAGCTAAAATCTAGTTCCGGGGAGTAATAGGACCCTAGTAAAGTTGAAGTATGTCGTCGCAAATTTAGTCATAGTTATTTTTCTTTTTAACCCCTCCGTAGGAGTTTCCACCTTTTCGCTCCTTTGGTGACTCGGACAGTCGAACTCCAACTTCACAGGGGTCCTATTATCCTCCCCGAATTTAATTTTAGTGTATTTTTGTCATCTTTGTGTTGACGTGACAACTTTATTACATAAAAATGGGGGCCATATCAAAGGTGTTACGTCAGCTAAAAAGGTTGACAACAATAAGCTAAAATCTAGTTCAGGGGAGTAATAGAACCCTAGTAAAGTTGAAGTATGTCGTCGCAAATTTGGTCATAGTTATTTTTCTTTTTAACTCCTCCCTAGGAGTTTCCACCTTTTCGCTCCCTTGGTGACTCGGACAGTCGAACACACAATGTCAGTGCTAAAAGTGAAGGATGCTTATCATCCGAGAAGATATTAATCTTTTTTACACCCCAACCAAAAAAAGTACCATATAAAATAGAGTTGTGACTTGTAGAACCCTTTATAAATTAGACCCTCACAATCACAATTCACAAGCAAACATAGGATACTAGCTTATAGTGACTAAAATTTAAACAATATGGCTAGTACTCATAGCACTATCAAAAATGCCTTTATTGCAATTTTAGCCACTTTTCCTTCTATTCTTTTCTACATCTCTTTCCTTCATCATCACAATAATGAAGATCACTCATTGTGGAATTGGTGCAATCAACATCCATTTTTACTTGCTAATGTCATGTTTTTCCTTAATGTCAATGTACTTTTTTGGTTCATTGCTCTTCTTCAATCAAGCCTCCATTGGGTAATTAATTCTTCCATTTTTTACTTTGATGAATAATGTTCACATTCTTAAAGCATCTGGTACCCCTGAACTATGATCAAATTTGTTACGACATGCTCTAACTTCACGAAGGTTCTATTACCTTTCTAAACTCTATTTTAGTGTTTTTTGTGGTCCTTTTTTAGCTGACGAGACACCTTTGACGACGTGGGTTCCATTTTTATGTAATAAAGGTGCCATGTCAGCAGAAAAGGACGACAAGAATACGCTAAAATTGAGTTCAGTGGTAATACGAAGATCCATGTGAAGTTGGAGTGTATCGCAGCAACTTTGGCCGTAGTTCGAGGGGATACTGGATGGTTATCTCTTTTTTTTTTTTTTAAGAAAACTTTTTCACTTGTGAATTTAATTTCAAATAGCCATCATTACTTTTTTAAGAAAACTTTTTCACTTGTGAATTTAATTTCAAATAGCCATCATTTCGTATTTTCAAATTTCATTGGTGAAACTCCGACGTAAAAATACATCACTTCAAAACAACTTCAGATAGAAATGCATGAACTTTGACAATACGAAACTTCAGACAATGCATGTCTAAGTTGTTTCAAAGTGATTACTAGAAATAGCAACTAGTTGTATTACTGTTCCCTTTGGATAGTAAATCGGCGTAATTTTTTTAGAAGACTTCACGCCATTAAGATTATCGTTATGCATACTTCCAAAATATGAAACTTCAACCACTGCATGTCTTAAGTTGTTTCAAAGTGATTACTCGAAATAGCAACTAGTTGTATTACTGTTCCCTTTGGATAGTAAATCGGCATAATTTTTTCGAAAGACTTCACACCATTAAGAGCATCGTTACACATACTTCCATACACATACTTCCATAACTTACTTTTGTTCTAATTTTTTTTTCTTAAAATAATTTTGGCAGATGATAGGTTTTTACTGGATGGTTATTCCAGTAATGCTACTACATTTCTATGCAAATCATCCAATGGCACAATACAATCAATTGAGGTCATGGATTGTTACAATTTTGACATGGATTTGGAGTATTAGGATGTTACATAGCTACTTAAGAAGGGAAAATTGGCAATTGGGAGTTAAACAAGATTGGAGATACATTGATATGAGTCACCAATATGGAAAGAATTGGTGGTGGATATCTTTTTTTGCTATTTATATCTCTCAACAGGTAAGTTTAAGTTATGTTTTTTCTTGATGAAATTTGGAATATATATGACTTGGTTACATTTGTTGTATGTCTATCGTAAATAGCCTCTCTCTACACGAAAAGATAGTGGTAAGGTTCATGTACGTCCTACCTTCTTCATACCTCACTTCTTTTTGTTGTTATTGCGAGTAAAGCATCTGGTACCTTCCTGAACTATGGCCAAATTTGCTACGACACACTCTAACTTCGCAGGGGTCCTACTACTCCTGAACTCAAACTTAGCGTATTTTTGTCACCCTTTTTAGCTGATGTGACACTTTTGTCAATCTTTTTAGCTGACGTAGTAGCACCTTTGATGTTAGACCCATTTTATGTAATAAAGATGTCACGTCAGTACAAAAGGGTGACAAAAATAAGCTAAATTTGAGTTCAGGGGTAGTAGGACATCTGGACATCTGTGAAGTTGGAGTGTGTCGTAGTAAATTTGGTTATAGTTTAGGGGTACTAGATGCTTTACTCTGTTGTTGTTGTTACTGTTGTTATACTCCATTTCATTTTTTTTATTTATCGAAATCATTCTCTCTACTCTACAAAAGTTAGGCATAAGGTCTGCGTACACTTTATCCTCTCCAGACGTCCTCACTTGTGAGATTATACTGTTTCATTTCTTGTGTGATTTGTGAAAAATCTAGTAATATAATTAAATTACTAGCATACATTTACCCTTGTAAGGCAAGGGGTTCATCTGAATTCTGTTCGCCGGAAAATTACATTATAGACATATTATAATAATGAATCCACTTGACTTTCTTCGTATGTTCGCCTTTTCATACATTTCAGATTCGTTCAATGAAAATTCTGACTTCGCCGCTGCTTGCAGGTTTTACAGATGGGGATATGCTTGCCTCTACATGTTGTCCATTCAGGAGATAAGCCATTGAACTTGTTGGATTTCATTGCCACAGTCATCTGCATCGCCGGCGTTACAATCGCCTTTTACGCAGATACACAGCTGCACATTTTCATTAGCAAAAATCAGAAACTAAAACAACTTGGCCAGCCATTAGTTCCAATTCTTGACAAAGGACTATGGTGTTACTCAAGACATCCAAATTACTTTGGTGAGCAAATGTGGTGGTGGGGATTGGCCTTATTTGGATGGAATTTGGGACATAGTTATATATTTATTGGTGCAGTTTTAAATAGTATGTGTTTGGGATATGTTACTATGCTTGTTGAGAAAAAAATGGTTAGAGAAAACTATAGGGCTAATGCATATAACCTCTACCAAAAGAATACATCTATGTGGATACCATGGTTGATCAAGTCTACCTCAAATGATAAAGGTAAGAAAAATTGAGTCCATATGATAATTTTATAAGAAGAAAAGAACAATGTATTGTTATATGTTGCTCGGACTCTTCAAAAATAGTCGATCGATGGGTGCGACATCAAAAGTGAAGAGCTCGCGCAGCTTAGTTGTATTGTTATTTGCTTTGTATTTACTTCTCTTGTATGTATGATTCATTTGCTTTGTTATGTATTGTGAAAACTGTGCTATCTGTTTATAATCCCATCAGTTACAACGACAACATACTCGGTGTAGTTTTACAACTGTGGTTTGATCGAGAGGAGGATAGAGTGTACGCAAACTAGGGGTGTGCATCGATCGGTTCGGTTCGGTTTTATATATTATTGGTTTGGTTTATCGATTTTCGGTTTTTAAATATGCTAAACCAATAACCAAATCAATAAGATATTTATCGGTTTTTAGTCTTTAATGGTTCTGTTTTCATTTTAACCAATAAGAAAATATCCATAAAATAGAAATAGTAGTAACTAACATGAAAAAAAAAAAATCCGAATCTTAGTTGCAATAAAAAATCCTACATGATGTGTTTTAATTTACATGAAGCTTCAAGTTTGAACTAAATGTTGTTAGGAGAAACTAAGAGTTTTATATGTATATATATATATATATATATATATATTTATAACATTTTTATCAGTTTGGTTTATCGGTTGGTTCAGTTTTTGCACACCCCTAACACAAACTTTACCCCTACCTTGAGAGCTCGAGAGGTTATTTCTGATAAACCCACGAATTAAGTAAAAACATCACAAAGCAGTTCGAAAAACGAAACAATGGAAGTGAAAAGGCCAAGTCAAAATTCTAAAGAGTGCATGGCAAAGCATATACTAAAAAAGAAACAGCCACTACACGATAATCTAAATGCAAGAAACATTAAATAATAATAAAACTGGCATAACATCAGTTATTGTTATTAAAATGAAATTCTTGTACAAGTTATCTTAATCTAGTTGATATTTGGGAAATTTTAGTATTTTATGATTAATGAAAGTAAACTAACAATAAGAAATAAAAGATATGACATATTTTATGAGGGTAACATAACTACCTAATAGACTCTTGAGAATCCGTATGAAAGTTTTTTTTCAAAATTTGAATCGAAAGTGTCTAATTGGAACAGTTTATTACGTGTTCAGATGTTCAATTGAACAGATTACTCTTCGAATGTCTAAATGAAATTAAATGATAAATTTAAGGAGCTGACTATATATTTAAGCCTAAATTAAAACACAAAATTTTGAGTTAAATATCATATAAAATTAAATAAAAGCAAACCAAACCTATAAACACAATAACAAGAGAAACATTTCATGTAGAATATCATGTAACAATTTTTCTTTTTCTTTTTTTGGTTAAAAAATAAAATAAAATAATACAATTAAAGAAAGAAAATGCCACGTAGCAACAACTAAACCGTTATTCTCGTTATTTTCCATCTTCACATTTCTCTTTCAGATCAAAATAATCAATTCATCAATTTTTTTTCTTTCAAAATTTCATCAAAAAAAAATTGTTAATAAAGATAAGAAATATTAATTTTCATATCATAATTCATCAATTTTTTTTCGAAAAATTCAACAAAAAAAGAAGTGCATCAATGGCTACACTTGAAAGCTTGATTGGTTTGGTTAATAGAATTCAACGTGCATGTACCATTTTAGGTGATCATGGTGGTGAAGGAATGTCCCTATGGGAAGCTCTTCCTACCGTCGCCGTCGTCGGTGGCCAGGCTAGTATATTTTATATATGTCTTTTATTTTTTTTGATTTCCCACGCGGTGTGTTATGTACTTGCATTGTGGCCTGACTAAATTTGTGTCGTGCATGGGAAGTTCTAAGGGTTACAAGACAAAAGAAAGTATGTATCTAGTAGGATTTGAATCGGAGACATCTGGTTATGGATGAAAGAATGAGTAGTTAGCACTCAATTTTTATGTTTTTTTTTTTATTTCTCATGCGGGGTGTTAAGTATGTGCATCGTGGTCTGACTAAATTTGTATTCGTGCATGGGAAGTTCTAAGTGTTTGTTGACAAAAGAAACTATGTATCTATCTGGTTAAGGATGAAGGAATGAGTACTTACCACTCAATTTCTATGGTTTTTTTTTTTGATTTATCACGTGGGGTGTTATGTATGTGCATTGTGGCCTGACTAAATTTGTATTAGCTCATGGGAAGTTCCAGGTGTTTGTTAACAAAAGAAAATAGGATTTGAATCGGAGACATCAGATTAAGGATGAAGGAATGAGTACTTACCACTCAATTTCTATGTTTTTTTTTTGATTTATCGCGTGGGGTGTTATGTATGTGCATTGTGGCCTGACTAAATTTGTATTCGTTCATGGGAAGTTCTAAGTGTTTGTTGACAAAAGAAACTATGTATCTAGTAGGATTTGAATCTGAGACATCTGGTTAAGGATGAAGGAATGAGTACATACCACTCAATTTCTATGTTTTTTATTTATTTATCGTGTGGGTTGTTATGTATGTGCATTGTGGCCTGACTAAATTTGTATTCGTGCATGAGCAGTTCTAAGTGTTTGTTGACAAAAGAAACTATGTATATAGTAGGATTTGAATCGGAGACATCTGGTTAAGGATGAAGGAATGAGTACTTACAATTTCTATGTTTTATCTTTTTTTTTTTTTAAAAAAAATTGATTTGTTGTTTGGTGTTCTGTAAGTGCATTGAGGCCTAGGCAAAGAGAACTCGTGCTAGAATGTGAAACAAGATCTTACTAAAAAAGTCTTTTTATGAAATATACAGATTTATCACTCAATTTTCATGTTAACTCGGATTCAGAATTTAAATGTTATGTGTTTGATGTTTATGTTCTTGTTCAGAGCATGTTCGTTTGATTTACTTTTTATTTTAATTGTTTTTTCATGTATATTTGTGCTCTGCTTGAAGGGAAGCCTTGAAGTAACTGATAAAGTTGTTGTCATGTGACAAGGAGGTTATAGGGTTCAAGCCTTGGAAACGGCCTCTGACAGATTTGCAAGGTAAGGCTGCGTGCGATACACCCTTATGGTGGGCCCTTCCCGGGACCCTGCGCATAGCGGAAGCTTTAGTGCACCGGGCTGCCCTTATTTGTGCTATGTCTCGAAAATGATGGGTTCAGTTGAATCTGTTGTTTACATTATCCATTTGTCACTATAAAGATGAAGTACTTTGTCATTCAATTTCTATGTTTCTCATAACAATTTATGAACAATGGGAGACGAACCTAACTCATAAATTTCGAATCCTAGATAAGCTGCTTGAGATGTATCTCCGATATGAATCTCTACATTAATCGATCATTCAATCACTAGCTAGTTGGAGATTAGGGGCAGATACACAGCGTATTGTGTGGATTCGGTAGAACCAATAGCCTTAGCCTAGACCTCATTATATATATGTTGAGAAATGCGCTAAGTACATGTACTATACATGTGTTTCCTTTGCTGCAGTTACTGTGTTATGTGTTGTCGATACTTGTTCTCTTCTTGTTAGAGTGGGTAAAAGTCTCAGATTTGGTTGGGGAATGGACTGGCGGTATGTTTATATGGACTTGGACAATCCTCCTTTCATGAGCTAGCGTTTGAGATTGAGTTAGACCCAAGATCCATTTCTTTATCAAGGTATCAGATCTAGGTCCATTCTCATTTGGACTCCCCGTCCACGCGCCAGTTAGGCCCTGGGCGCAGAGGGGGTATTGAAGTGGGTGAAAGTCCCACATTGGTTGGGGATTGGACTAGTGGTTTGCTTATATGGGCTTGGATAATTCTCTCCTCTTAAGCTATCTTTGAGGTTGCGTTAGACCCAGGTGTCATCTTTACATGGTATCAGAGGCAGGTCCATCCCCATTTAGTCTCCCGGTCCACGCTCCAGTTGGGCTCTGAGCGCTCTCGATCCACACATTAGTTGGGCTCTAGCCGATTTGCTTATATGGAGTTGGGAAATCCTCCACTCATGAGCAATGAGCGCTCTCGATCCACACATTAGCTGGGCTCTAGGCGGTTTGCTTATATGGACTTGGGCAATCCTCCACTCATGAGCAATATGAATCTCTACATTATAATAGTGTCACATGCATTTTTTTTTTTTCGAGGAATGTTTTACTTTCTGATTGTTCGGTGTGATGATCAATCAGAGCTCTGGAAAATCATCGGTGTTGGAAAGCATCGTAGGTAGAGATTTTCTGCCTCGTGGATCAGGTAATTTTACTATTTTTGGAATTGCACCTTAATATCATAAAAATCATGTGTCGAAAGTCTGATTTATGATTATTGATTAGTAGAAGCGCAATGCCGAAAAAATGACTTATCTTGTAGTACTTCTAGCTAGTGGTCCAATGATTCCGTTTTCATTGGAACGTCTTCTGTAGACATAATACATAGATAGACACCTTAGCTCGGCCTCAACTGGCAACGAAACACTCCAACTTTGAGAATACACATCCAGACACCTCAACTGGTCCCCACTGTGTCTCGTGGACACATGATGCTGACGTGACACATAAATTTTGAAGTGTCTAGATGATCATTTTATAAGTTGGAGTATTCAACTGACAAGTATACACGAGTTGAGGTATCTAGATGTACATCAGTTGAGGTCAACTGACATAGTAGATACGAGTTGAGGTATCTATGTATTATGCCGCTCTCAATCTCAAATATATTGGCGTCAGCTAAATGAATTCTCTATATCCATTTTTCTCACATCACGCCATTGGCATTTGTCTTTCTGCTAATTTCCTTTTCCCTATATTGCGATATGGTTCGCTTTATACTTGTTCTAATTTAGTTTTTTTTTTTTCTGTCGAAATTTGAAAGGCATCGTCACAAGGAGGCCGTTGGTTCTTCAACTACATAAGACTGATGGAGGGGCTGAATATGCAGAGTTTCTGCATGCTCCGAAAAAGAAGTTCCCCGAGTTCGGTTAGTTTGACAGTATACGAAACTTACTTTCTTTTATCATTGTGTTTCAGTTTTCGTGTAGTCGATTACCTAATCATGAAAGACCACGAGGTAGGGGCAGAGACGAATTCAGGATTAAACTTTGAGATAAGCATCCAGTAACCCCCAAACTATAGCCAAAGTTGCTACGACACACTCCAACTTCACAGATGAACTCAATTTTTAGTATTTTTGTCAATCTTTTGTGCTGACGTGGCACCTTTATTACATAAAATGGGGCCCAGGTTACAAATGACACCTCAGCTAAAAATACTGACAAAAGATGCCACATCAGGTTAAAAGGATGACAGAAATGCTAAAATTTAGTTCGAGGGTAATAGGACCCCTGTGAAGTTGGAGTGTGTCGAAGCAAATTTGATCATAGTTCAGGAGGGTACTAGATGCTTTACTCTTAAACTTTTCATTCATTGACATTTGATGTTTGTTAATGCAGCTGCGGTACGTCAAGAGATTGCAGATGAGACGGACCGAATTACAGGAAAGACCAAGCAAATTTCAAATGTTCCGATTCACCTTAGTATTTTTTCTCCTAACGGTACGTGTTCTTCATCTTTGCTGGCTTACTGCATCTTGCTTACGTCTAAGTTACTTGGAATCTCCAAAAATGCTGTCGGATCCTCCAAAAATGCAGTACTTTTGAAGGATCTGACATGCACCCGACGACATTTTTGAAGAGTCAGAGCAACATAGGCTTACGTTGATAGAACTTGGACAATTCTTGGGGTATGGGTATAGTCGAAGTTGACCATCTTTGTTATGGCACATCATTATGAGTTGTATGTTTTTATCGTTCCCTGTCTGCTTTTCGTGAACTGTGAATACCTATATTGACATTATCAGGTGCTTGTTTTGCGTTACAGTGGTAGATTTAACGCTCATTGATCTTCCTGGATTGACAAAGGTTGCTGTAGGTGAGCACGAAATTACTTTTTTCCTATAGGTATCGAAAAGGAGCCAATCTTCCTGTGCTGCTGCAATATTTAGCTGTTAACGATATTGAAACGATAAATCTTGAACTATGTAGAGGGACAACCAGAGAGCATCGTTGAAGATATTGAAATGATGGTTCGCTCTTACGTGGAGAAAGTAAGTCTACATTCAAGATGGAATAACTTACTATTTCAAATGTGACCAGGCGGTCACGGGTTCAAGCCTTGGAAATAGTCTTTGGCAGAAATGCAAGGTAAGGCTGCGTACGATACACCCTGGTGGGGCCCTTCCTGAACCCTGCGCATAGCGGGAGCTTTAGTGCACCGGGCTGTCCTTTATTAGCATTTGGCTTTTTGCTAACTAGGGGCGGAGCCAGGTACCCCCCTCCGGCTGAAAATTTTACACTATTTATACAAGGTTAAAATTATCTTTTTGGTATATATAGTAGATGTTGAAACCCCTTCGGCTTCTTTCTGTGTATACTTCATCATATTTTGAACCCCCTCAGTTAAAATTCTGGCTTCGCCACTACTGCCAATAGTGGCAATTCACTTGTGCAACGTTACAACATCGTCATTTAAATACAGTATAGTTTTTGCTGCAAGAAATGCAAGCTGTTACTTACCTAGATAAGCGACGGAACTAAGACCTGTCCACTCTTCTTACTGATTGCTACTACAACAACGGAATACATGTAAGTGCTTACTGTTATAACCATTTGAACATTCTCCTATTATTCGACACTTGGAAGTGATGCGATGTCTTAAATCGCGCAGTATGCTTATTGACGGACAGGTTAACCTCACTAGTGTTTCTTAGCAACAATACTCAGAGAAACAAGACCTGTCCAAACACTCATGCTCTTACTGTCCACGTAATGTGAACCCTCTCCTATCACTTTGCACGAGATGACCACTTAGCTGGCACTAGACCTCATAAACCTTTTGTTATGAATCGGACAAAACAAGCAAACCACAAGCAAAGGAAAAACAAGAACACACAGATTTACGTGGAAACCCTTGCGAGATAAACTACGAGCAGAGGCAGAGGAATTCACTATAACGGAGAGGAGTACAATGTGGAGACGATAGTCTCAATTTAGTGTATATGAGAACAACCCGAAACAGCCCACTAAACGCACTTATAAGTCCTAGGCCCAAAAACATACAGGTCCATACCCCATGAAAAATCACAAACATGGGTCGCACCGCGAACTTTTCAGGGCCAGATCAATAAAATTTGGGTCACAAACTCTAACACCTTTCATATCAGTTGTTATGTGCTTGTCATGAATGAGTATGTTATATGCAATGAGTTCATCTGTCGAATCTCATTGATCGATGTAATATAAAGCCAATGCGAGTTATCATGCGCAGTCTATAACCAGCTTAACTTCTTGTTTGTGCTAGCCAAATTGCATCATCTTGGCTATTTCTCCGGCCAATCAAGATATTGCAACTTCTGATGCAATAAAGCTCTCCAGAGAAGTCGATCCTTCAGGTACTATAGTGAGATATGCTCATTTTGCAGAATCGAGTGTCTAACATCGAGTTATCTGATTGTATACATATTCCATTTTCATATTTCAGGTGAAAGAACGTTTGGCGTTATAACAAAACTTGATTTGATGGATAAAGGAACCAATGCGTTGGATGTATGACCGATTCCTTTTTCAGAAGTTGCTCGAATTATACTCCCTCCGGTCCAAAATAATTGATGTTTTAGACTTAAATACCTTCTTGGTTTTGTGAAACATCAATTATTTTGGACCGAAGGGAGAACAAGATTGTGATCGTTGCAAAACTTATTGATTTTTAGTTTTATTGATGTTTAAGGTACTCGAGGGTCGAGCATACAAGCTCCAACATCCATGGGTTGGAATTGTCAATCGATCGCAGGCTGATATCAACAAGAATGTCGATATGATGGCTGCTCGTAGGAAGGAGGTGGAATACTTCGAGTCGAGTCCTGAATATGGGCATCTTGCTCATAAAATGGGAGCTGAATATCTGGCAAAACTTTTATCCAAGGTTGGTTTTCCCTTTTTGACTTTCAAATATTTCCGTTTGGGTTAAGAATTTAAAGGCGTGATACACAAACAGACACTAAAACTTGGCCTCAGCTGGCGAGTGAACGCTCCAACTTTGAGTATGCATATCTAGACACGCTCAGCTCGTCTCCACTGTGTCAGTTGAATACTCCGACTTACAAAATGATCATCTAGACACCTCCAAAATTTATGTAGCGTCAGGTGGGTCGAGATGCGATGTCGATCACATCGGGTGGAGCCATTCTCCCAGAGCAAAGCTTGAAGCAAGGGTCAGAACTTTAGGCGGGGGCCTCTGGCTCAGGATCAGGTGAGGGCGCTAGAGGGGGTGTTAGCTCTTTGACAGAACCAAGCTTGCCCGCGGCCAACCCAGGTGATCGGTCCAAGATCGAACGAGCCTTGGATCAACTTGAATTGGCCAAGATTAAAGAACAAAAAGATCGCTTGACCGATGTCCACGAGGCACAATGGGGACGAGTTGGAGTGTTTAGTTGCCAGTTGAGACCAAGTTGACGTATCTAGACATGCATTCTCAAAGCTGAAGCACTTACTTGCGGGATGAAGCCAAGTTCAATTCCCCGAATTACCGTTATTAACCTTTTGATGTCACCTTTTTGAAATTTTAGCACTTGGAGACTGTGATCAGACAGAGAATACCAAGCATTATTGCTCTGATAAACAAGACAATTGATGAGCTTAATGCTGAGTTAGACCGAATTGGCCGTCCTGTTGGTGAAGACGGAGGGGTAATGAACAGTATGCCGTTAAATACGAGACTAATGGTAACCTGGATCTACTTGTCTTGTTGAAGAAATTGCTTCTTTCTACAGGCACAACTATACACAATCCTGGAAATGTGCCGTGCATTCGACCGAATTTTTAGGGAACATCTGGAAGGAGGGTAATGTCCAACTTCATTCATTTCATTCATTCTGTCCATTGTTCTTTGTAAGAAAATGGTTAGTTTTGAGGGTGTAAACTAACTACATTCCAACTGGTAGTTTGTTTACATGAGTTTTCGATCTGTACTTTTACCGTATACTGTCACTGTGAATTCCTTGTACCTTGATTATTGTATATAGTTTTCCTGTTGTTTTGTTATAATCTGTTGATTCTTGTGCTTTCGCTAGCAGTGTTAGTTTGTTTTGCATACTGTAGTAGTTTATATGCTTTTATGTTCTGTGTTTGTTATACTGTTATCTGTTATGAGTCGGAGGTCTATCGGAGATAACCTCTCTACTTCATCTGAGGTAGTGGTATGGTCTACGTACACTTTACCCTCCACAGACTCCATTATGTGGGAATACACTGGGTATGTTGTTGTTGTTGTTGTGGCCGAGGATCTACTGGAAATAGCTTCCCCACCTCTGAGGTCGGGGTAAAGTTTGTGTACACTGTACCCTTCCCCAAATCTCACGTTATCTAGCTGCCACACACGCGCACTGCATTGAAAAGCATGTTATAACCGAGTCTCATGTTATCTAGCTTCCACACACGCGCACTGCATTGAAAGGAATGTTATAACCAAGTTTACTGGCTTACTGTGCATCGATGAACTAATAAACCATCGAGTGAAGGGCGAAAAACACACCTCAAGTATCCCGGTTTTCCATGTTTCATAACCTGAACTATCAGGTGTGTACGTTTCCTACATGAACTATCGCCAACTATTTATCAAAACACATCTCAAGTACCATTATTTGTTTGACTTTTGTACCTTACCTTACCGCTACCTTGAAGGTAGAGAGGTTGTTTCCGATAGACCCTTAGCTCAAGGAAATCTATTCATCTGAAGTGCTACAATTTCTTTTCTTTTTTCGCAGGAGGCCAGGAGGTGATAGAATATACGGTGTCTTTGATCATCAGTTACCAGCTGCTCTTAAGAAGCTTCCGTTTGATCGTCATCTTTCAACGAGTAATGTCAAAAAGGTTATTTCCGAAGCAGATGGATACCAGCCTCACTTGATTGCTCCTGAACAAGGTTACAGAAGGCTAATCGATGGATCGCTTGGCTTCTTCAAAGGCCCTGCTGAAGCCTCAGTTGATGCAGTAAAGTTACTTAATTCTAATTCCTGTTTCACATTTTTGTCTCGTTACGCACCCTTCTTATAGAGATAAACGCGCTTTCACATCTTCTTAAAAGAGAGAAACTCACACACACGTAATTTTCTCTTTACAGAAGATGATAGATACTTGGTTCAATATGCTTCATTTGTATTTCTAATGCAGCCTGCTAATTTGCGCGGACTCTTCAATTTCGATGCCGCACCCGTGTCGGATTCTTTAGAAATACACTAGTTTTGGCGAATCCGACATGCACCCATTGACAATTTTGAAGAGTCCGAGCAACATAGCCAGAATGTACCTATGAATGTTAAATTACTTATATACTACTCCCTCCTTTTCAATTTGTTTGTCTTACTTTCCGTTTTAGTCCGTTTCTAACAGAATGACTCTTTCCCTTTTTGGCAACTCTTTAGTTCCAACTTCCCATATGACATGTCTAAGACCACAAGATTCGATAGTCTTCTTTACTTTCTTAAACTCCGTGTCAAGTCAAAAACCAGACAAACAAATCCAAATCGAGGGAGTACTATTTTGGTTTGGATTTTTCGTGAAGCCGTTGGGTTTAACATGTATCATGGTAGAGTTTTACGCTAAGTTGCGCGGACTTTTCACTTTTGATGCCAAACCCGTGTGGATTCTCCAAAAACACACTAGTTTTGGCGAAACTGACACGTATTCGCTGACATTATTGAAGAGTCCGAGCAACATAGGTTTTACATCTTCAACGATAAAAGCTTTTCTTTTCGTTTGTTTGCAGGTGCATTCCATACTGAAAGAACTTGTGAGGAAGTCACTTGCAGAAACACAGGTAAAAGAGAGGGTCTTCTTGTAAACCTTGCTCCGATGAGCGGTATTATGTTGTTTTTCCCACATGATTTAACCCAAAAATATACTCCCTCCGTCCGCGATTATGAACCTGAAAATGTTAGGTCAATCGAAACATGACAGGTGACATTAAGGATAGGACGATAGTAATTCTAACGTAGAATCCATATGCAGGAACTGAAGCGTTTTCCATCGCTTCAATCTGATATTGCAGCAGCAGCAAATGAGGCTCTCGACAGATTTCGTGATGAAAGTCGAAAGACAGTTTCACGGATAGTAGAGATGGAGTCTTCTTACCTGACAGTTGAATTCTTTCGTAAGCTTCAGACCGAACCAGAAAAACTGCCCGCAAAAGAATCAAAAGAATCACAGGCACAAGCACAGGCAGCTTCAAATGTAGACCGGTATTCAGATAATCATCTAAGGAGAATCGGCAAGTATCAGATTACACGCCTTTTTCATTCAGTCGATAAACTTTTTTCGTGAACTGAATAAGAAGATCACACACTTCTCATTGTGAAAGTCCACCACATTTTCAATAAGCAGTAATCAGTACTCCCTCCATTTCAATTTGCTCATCTTGTTTTTACACTGGGTATGTTGTTGTTGTATGTTGGTTTTTTCTTGGAACGGAGTTTCAGTTCTGGATCTCGTGGTCTAAAACTAAAGATACATGGAATGTACCAAAACGCCCTTCAATCTTGTGGTCTTAAACATGCCATAGGGAAAGTTAGAATGAAAAAGTTGCCAAAAAAGGCAAGAGTCATTCTTCTTGAAATGGACTAAAAAGGAAAGTAAGACAGACGAACAAATTGAAACGGAGGGAGTATATTGCATTGCATGTGGATACGTTTAGTGAAACTAGTGGTGTTAGTTTATTTTGCATACTGTATTAGTTTATATGCATTTATGTTTTGTGTTTGTTATACTGTTATTGGTCCTAAGCCGGGGGTCTATCGGAAACAACCTCTCTACTTCACCTGAGGTAGTGGTATAGGTCTGCGTACACTCTACCCTCCCTAGACCCCACCACGTGGGAATACACTGGGTATGTTGTTGTTGTTGTTCGTATGAAATAATGAAATCGACTTAGATAAATTGCATCTAATTTTGTTGCTTTCATCTGCAACAGGATCAAATGTGTCTGCATATATCAATATGGTCTGTGAAACCTTGAGGAATACTATTCCAAAGGCTGTTGTCTTTTGTCAAGTCAGAGAAGCAAAGAGATCACTGTTAAATCATTTCTATTCGCAAATCGGAAGGAGAGAGGTAAAGTTTTCGAGACTTACTACTTGTTTTCCTCTTCTATTCAACGTTTTCGCTTTCTCCTCCTGCATTTCTGTTTGAACATCTTGTCATTACGAACATCATATGATGCTCCGACTCCTAAAAAACGCGATAGAATATGACTTAGAGATGCTAACGCAGACTCCATTTTCATCTGATATCATGGGCGGAGCTACATATAAGGTAGGGGGTTCATCCGATACTGTATATACATGGTTAAAATTATTTTTTATGTATATATAGTAGATGTCGAACCCCCTTTGGTTAGTTCGTATATTCACTTGTGAACCCTCTTGGTGTCAATCCTGGCTCCGCCACTATCTGATATGTCAATATCGATAACTTTTAATATCTGAACAGAATAAGATGAGGATAATAGGTATAAATTTACTGAATCCCTAGATGTTTTATGAGAGAACATTAGCCCATAGAGGGAAACTGTTTTGTTGGCCAGGGCAGCGCTAGCGGGTGCGAGGGGGTTCATCTGAATCCCGCTTAACGTCAAAATTATTCAAGTGATGAGCCAAAAACACACCTAAAGTATCTCGGTTTTTCGAGTTTCATACCTGAACTATCAGGCGTGCGAGTTTCCTACCCGAACTACCTCAACTATTAGTAGTTGTTCTCTTTTCTTAACTAAAAGATGGTGATACTTCGGCTAGGAAATGAGAACAACTGATAGTTGTAGCATTTTGACAAATAGTTGATCATAGTTAAAGTAAGAAAAATGAATAGCTAATAGTTCAGGTAGGAAACTCGCAAAAACACGACCTATAGGCGTGTTTTTGACCATTAACTCAAATTATTTTTATGTATATGTAATAGACGTCCAATCCCCTTTGGCTTCTTCATGTGTTTATCTCTTTAGATTTTGAATCCCCTTAGTGAAAATCCTAGCTCAGACACTGATCGCTAATGTAAGGTAAACAGATAGATACTTGACATTTGTATGCAACGAAATGTCATATTCTCTATGAATGTACACTTAGTGAAAATCCTGGCTCTGATCGTTAATGTAAGGTAAACGGATAGCACTAAATCCTGGCTCAGACACTGATCGTTAATGTAAGGTAAACAGATAGATACTTGACATTTCTATGCAACGAAATGTCATATTCCCTATGAATGTACACTTAGTGAAAATCCTGACTCAGACACTAATAGTTAATGTAAGGTAAACTGATAGATACTTGACATTTCGTTATTTCTATGTAACGAAATGTCATATTCTCTATGAATGTACAGAAGGAGCAGCTGGGAAAAATGCTGGACGAGGATCCTGCGCTAATGGGAAAGAGAGAGACCATAGCGAAAAGGCTCGAGCTATATAAGTCGGCCAGAGATGAGATTGATGCAGTCGCGTGGAAATGATGAATCCCAGTTTATACTTCGCGAAAAAGATACACGCTATCTGGAAAGAAAAAAAAAAGTTTCTCATATTCCAGATAGCCTATAAAATAAAGTTGTAGGAGATGAAAGCATTGTTATCGCGTGGAGGCATGTTCTTTTCTCGATGCCAATATACCTTCTTGCAACGATTTCAGATCCAAACAAAGTTTCAGACGAAAATTTCTTTTAAGAAAATCGCGTTATATTCTTTCATTTTTTGTAATTTTGAGGCATTGATAGTTTGATTTTGCTTCTGTTGATGAGCAGCATCATATGCCAGGAAATAAAAATGAACTGTTTATGTTATATGTAGTATATGTTACTTAGCTTAGAATAAGATTTTATTTGTTGTTGTTGTTTTGGAGTAGCCTCCCTGTATCCACGAGGTAGGAGTAAGGTCTGTGTACACTGTTTACTCGACACCACATGTGGGGGTCGTTTGTTGTTGTTTTGGAGCAGCCGCTTAATATCCACGAGATAAGAGTAAGGTCTGTGTACACTGTATTGTCGACCCCACGTGGGGTTTGTTGTTGTTTTGGAGCAGCCTTTTTATATCCACGAGGTAGGAGTAAGATCTGCGTACACTGTATTCTCGACCCCACGTGTGATTAAGCTGGATATGTTGTTGATTTGAAATGGTGAAAACTGTATTCTTCTTGTTACTGTTATTAAACAGCACTATCAGACTTCAATGAGTTGTGATGGAATTGTTTCTGTAATAACAGTGACATAAATGAACCAAACTTTCTATGGCAGCAGCCTAGATGAGCTAAATTTATAACGAATGACGTAGATGAGCAATTTTCAATAGTTCGATGGCATATTTGAGTCTTTTCCCTTTAAAATATAATTGCGAGCAGTCTTGGTTCATTAAATTTGTCAAAAGTGAACTTTGTCTTTCAACAAATATTTTAAAAACTCCGCCTATTTGATTCGACGGGAACTCACAATTGGAGTAACTGATAAAGTTGTTGTCATCTGACCAAGAGGTCACGGGGTTTAAGCCTTGAAAACAGCCTCTGACAAAAATACAAGGTAATGCAAGGCGTACAATGGACCCTTTGTGGTCGGACCCTATCCGGACCCTACGAATAGCGGGAGCTTTAGTGGAAAAAAATAATAATCATGAAGTTTATGAGCATGAAATTATATTGGCTAAAGGATAATATACAAATTAAGAATCAGAAATGAGTGAATAGAACATATAGATACAAAGCATAAAGCATAAACATTCCAAAGACACCAAAAGGAAACTACAAACAGCAAGATCAAAAGTTTATTTACACGAGCTGTGTAAAGTACTCGAATCTACGGCATGGTGTATTCCAGTGTCTACAAAGTGGAATCGTTCTTGAAGAAAACACGAAGATATATAAATTCTGCGGAAATTTAACTAACCAGATCATGCATCAGAATCTTGCTTGCTTGCTAAGCACAATTCATACAATTCGTTAAGAATCCATTCTTCCCCGGTATGGCCTCCTAGGACCAAGACCCTTGTTCCTCCAACCACGCACGTGCTATGACCCCAAGCGAACTTTGGAGGTTGCCCGGGTACATTGAGAGTCCTCCATAACGGTTTCTCCTCTGAAGGATCGAGTAGAAATAGTTGTGAAGGAGAGTGAAGTCCGGCAATTGAACCTCCGAAAATGATAATCCGTCCACAAGGCATGGTTACAGCAACGTGATCAAGTCTAGGAGGAGGAACCACGGCATTTTGACTTCCAACTCCAGTGAACGCCCCACATTCAAGTTGCCTCCATTGTGGTCTTTCGTCCTCCAAATCGATAGTATATGATTCACCTGATCTTAAGCGCAAGTGACCACTTTTGGCGAGGCCACCAAACATTAGAATTTTTGTCTTGCCATAAGCTGAGAGTGAGTGTCCCAATCTAGATGGAGGAGCCCACGTAGTAGGAATTTCTCTCCAGGTAGGTTTGTCGTTGGTGAGATCCAACAAATACGTGTCACTGAGAAGTACCCCCGCATCTGTGCATCCACCTGAAACAACTAACTTTGAGCCTTCCATCGTGCACGAGCTGTGCCAAGATCTAGGAAGAGGGGGAGTTCCACCGGACACTTCTTTCCATGTAGGCTGTTTAGCATCTAAATCAAGAACAAATACGTCGTTAAGCAATCCCTGCCTCCCACATCCACCAAACACCACCAACCAGGAACCATTAAGACACGACAGAGTATGGCCCCAACGTCCTGGTGGTGATGATTTGACACTCACTCGTCGCCACTCTGGATTAGCAGCATCAAGATTGAGAACAAATGTGTCATCCATTGGCTGCATATTAACACCTTCCCCTCCAAATAACACCAGCCTGTTCCCTGCAGCACATGCGCTGAAGTTACAGCGTGAAGGCTCTACGGCTCCTCTAACTGTCAGTTTCTTCCAACAAACTGCTTCGAGAGTAGTTAGCTCCCTAGCCAGACGGCCCCAAGCTAACTTCTTCGTCATGTGTTCCAGCACACCCGTGACATCAGCTCCCCATGCATTTTGACAGACCATTTTCCTCACATGCTCATTTTTCGTCAATTGGCGTATCCTTCTACAAACAGAACCAATGGATGCAACATCCCTTGGTGTCAATCGAGATAAAATGTTGTGAGCTAGAACTTCATCAGAGAGCTGAAGAATACCACATATTTCACGGTGCTGACAATGCAATAAATTACCGCTTTTAATGGAGTATTCGCTGAACTCCTCACAATGAGGCTGACAAGTTTCTTTGAAAACGGGATACGAGACAGTATTCAGGTCAATTTTTGCTTCAGAAAACATTTGAATCCCTATAATATGAGTCACGGTGCCATCATCACTATGTATCGGTGCTAGCCTTAGCCTGTTCACAAGAGGCGTGCCGTCTTTTCTAAAGTTGAGAAGCTCCCCTTGGAAATCAACACCTTCTTCAAGACATCTTCTGATCTCAGAAACAACAACAGGATCCACCAAAGGATGCCGCCTTTGAGCGCGTGGATCTCTAAATTGTAAAAACCGACTGAAAATAATTCAGTGAACGTGTCAAGATTCCTCAAATAGTAAATGATGTCATCATATAGTAGATCATTATATGGATGCTTCAATATTAGTAATTTTGAAGTCAATGGTAAATGCAAGAGAGGAGTTTATCTAAATATGTCCACAGGTTAAATTATCCAGAGATATAAAAATCCATCAATCAAACTAAAAAAAAAAAAGAGAAACATTAAAGAAGAAGAATCAGATATAAAAGCTGTATTGAACTAAAAGAATTGACAATGTCAAGGGACAGAAAAAGTTGCAATCGATTTTCTAATATACTAGTGGTAGGTTGTCCTTTACTGAGTAGTAAATACGTATATTTTAACTATACTTTAATCCTTGTGACGGAAAAACAATACCAAAAAACGAACATGATGATAGTCTACAGGACAATCATAATAATAGTAATGATAAACTGTAGTTGTAAACTGGTTTACATATCTGAACAAGTTATGATGGAGTGGTAACCATATTTTGAAGTCAAATCCTCGCCATTATTTTTTCTTTGAATCTATAAATCTTAATTAAATCAAGAGGATATACAAAACACCCCCAAATCCATCCAAACAGCTTCAATTCAAGCGCCACTGTGACACAGAACTTCTTTATGTCACATAGTTTTGAAGACGCTTTATTCCGTCAGTACCTCATCCTTTTAATTACATAAAGAGGCATAGATTTGTAAACTTTCGTTACCCTAAATCACAGTGTTTAAGCCATTATGAGCTCTACTTTCAACATTAGCTTATCCGTTGTGAAACACATCTTAAAAGCACTAGAGATTTGAATAAAGCACCTGAAAAAACCCACTAGCGATTCAAGTTGCTGCCGTATTTGCAACTGCTTAGACCAATAAAATTTTCACAAAAAGGTAACTCTTTTATTATTTTTGTAGTCTGAGCTCCCATTCAATAGTAAAATTCAGTTTTTAGGATTGTTATTCGGATCATAGATATTAAACTTTTTCCTCTCAACTTAGTTGTTGAAGATGCAACTCTGTTTAATTATCCTAGCAAGAAACAAAATATGCTGCTAGATCTAGTGTAGAAGCAAAAAATCGAACCATGCAATGGCAATGTGACCTTATATGAGTAAAACAACTAAGAATTGTAGTTTGCAAATAAACAAAAAAGTGGAAATTTTTAGAATAAATTCATTCAAAGCTACTCAAAAGGAGAAAAAAATCTAGCTCGAATTTTCCACCTTAAAATTTTCAGCATTTGCATTTCCAACCCCTACATTTTGTCCCAGTACAATCTAAATCGCCAAAATCAGCTCCAATATACAGTTAAAATAAGCTCAAACCAGCTAACTCTTTTGATAACCATAGTATCTGGGCCACTTTGCACACATCTCGACTAACTCCACATATACCTACCACCTCCTGCCAGCAATAGTTACTACTTACTAGATAGCTTTGTCCACCACTAATGCTAGGACACCTAGTGTTTACCGTTTCCTATCTCTATTAAGATTTAAACTTGAGACCTTACGGTCCTCAATTCATTTCATTGACCACCAGACCACACATCGGTGAAACTCAGATCAGCTAATTTCACCCAAAAAAGGAACTACAAAAAACCCACGTTGAACCAACTTGTATGCACCTCAACTAATTTCACGAGAAACCTCTCACCTCCCGCCAGCAATAAGTACCAGGTAACACTGTCAACCACCAAGGCTAAGACGCCTAGTGTTTCTTTGTCTCTAAGCTAAGATCTAAACCTAAGACCTCACGGTTCTTACTCATTTCATTGGCCACTAGACCACACCCTTAGTACAACAACTCATATCAGCTAATTTTACCAATCAAACTACACAAAACCCTACATTTTGTTCAGCTTACAAATCTATATCGCCAAAATATACAGCTAAAATAAGCTCAAATTAGCTAATTTTTGATAGGCATGGTATTTGGGCCAGTTTGTGCACACCTCCACTAATTTCACATGATACATGATACATTAAAAAGGGAAGACCGGCGCACTAAAGTTTCCGCTATGCATAGGGTCCGAGGAAGAGCCCCATCATAAGGGTGTATTGTACGCAGTCTTGCCTTGTATTTCTGCCAAAGTTTGTTTCGAAGGCTTGAACCTGTGATCTCCTGGTCACATGGCAACAACTTTACCAGTTACTCCAACGCTCCCTTTCAACAATATGAACTAAGTAACTCTGTCCACCAATGCTAGGACACCTGTTGATTGTTGATTTTTTATCTCTGCTGAGATGTGAACCCGATAACTCATAGTTCTCAACCGACTTAATTGACTACTAGACCACACAACTGGGTGCAATTCCGATCAACTAATTCTATGGATACATGTCAACTCTCACAATCAATAGGTACAAGATAAAACTATCCACCACTAACGCTAGGACGCCTAGTGTTCTTGTTGTCTTTTCTAAGACTTGAACCTGAGACCTCACAATTCTCAACTCATTTCATCGACTACTACACCACACCCTTAACGCAACTCAGACCAGCTAATTCTACGGACACAAGTCAATTCTCACCAACAATAAGTACCAGATAACTCTGTCCACCACTAACGCTAGGACGCCTAGTGCTTCTTTGTCTCCTCTGATACTTGAACCTGAGACCTCACAATTCTCAACTCATTTCATTGACTACTACACCACATCCTTAGCGCAACTCAGACCAGCTAATTTCACCAATCAAACTCACAAAACCCTAACAATTAAGCTCAAAAACAACACAAAACTCCAAATATTCACTAAATTTCACTAAGGAGTAACAAAAAACTTACCAGTTACGACCAAGCACTTCATCAGCACGATAACCAGTAGAGATTTCAAAAACAGTATTCACATAAATAACAGGAAGATCAGGATCTAAAGCATCCGATACAACAATCGAAGAAGGCGTAGTCAAAGGATAAAAAAATCCAACGGGCTGTGAACAAGGAACTCCAATATTATCACCAATTTCTTCGTCATCATTATCATGCTCGTCATCTTCATCTGAATCGTCATCTTCACCGATGAATTGTTCATAGTCATCGTCTATCTCTCCTTCTCCGTAGTCGTGTTCTTCCTTTGCTCCTCCTTCTTGTTGTTTTTCCATGTTAAATGTGTATTTCAATCTCTTTCCTCTTGCTCTATGCTCTTCTTCTTCCTCCTCTACTTTCTTCACCCCCATTTTTGTTTTTTTAAAAAAAAAAAAAATAATTTGGGAGACAAATGAAAATATCTGGTGAAGCTAGAGATATGTTGTAGATATGTTTGTAGTGGTTTTGTTGGATAAATGGACATGATTTTCAACTTATTTACACAAATGTCAAAATAAAACAGAAAGAAACCGTTATGGACCAAATTTGGTAGTATGAAACATTTTCTTTTCGCTAATGCCATCGATACACTTGTTGCGAAAATTTAATTAGACCCTTTAAGATCTGTTTCTATCAGATTTTAAAAATTTTCAAATTTTATTTCAGTTGGGCATTTTTTACCTATATAGCACTGTGCATGCAGTGTCATTGTGGGAGGCGCGTGAGACGCATTTTTTCTTACTAATTTACGAATAAAAAGATTTCAAGTGACATTGAGGGCCCGAAATTTTTTTAATAACAATTTTTTTTTAAAACATTAAAGACCCAAAAAGCATTAGAGGGCCTATATTTTTTTTGATAAAACTGAATTTAAAAATACTTTTGTTTTTTATTTTCATCTTTTAAAAAATTTATAATTTCTTTTTAATAATAAGTTTTTTTAAAAATAATTTTATAATTATTCTTTCATAATTTAGATCCTCAATGCCATTTTTTATTTTCATTTTAAAAACTTTTTTAATTTTTATAATAATTATTTTTTTATTTTTTAATAATTTCTTTCACTTTTTAAAAAAATTTATAATTTTTTTTAAATAATCAGTTTTTAATTTTATTTATTAAATAATTTTAAAATTATTTTTTCATAATTTATATCCTCAATGCCATTTTTTATTTTCATTTTAAAAATTTTTATAATTTTTTTAATAATTATTTTTAAAAAATAATTTTTTATAATTTATTTAATTTTTAAAAAAAATTATAATTTTTTTTAAATAATAAATTTTTTATTTTTATTTTTTAAATAATTTTATAATTATTTTTTCCATAATTTGGATCCTCAATGCCATTTTTTATTTTCATTTTAAAAAATTTGTATTTTTTTAATAATTTATTTCATTTTTAAAAAAAATTATATAAAAAATTTTTAATAATCAATTTTTTATTTTTATTTTTAAAATAATTTATATCCCCAATGCCATTTTTATTTTTATTTTTTAAAAAATTTTATAATTTTTTTTAATAATTAATTTTTTAAAATATAATTTTTTAATAATTTATTTCATTTTTTAATAATCAATTTTTTATTTTTATTTTTAAAATAATTTTAGAAGTATTTTTTTCATAATTTCCTCAATGCCATTTTGTATACTTTTTTGAAAAAAATTATAATTAATTTTTAATAATTATTAGACCCACAATGCCACGTGTCAATTTTCAATTAGCTCGTTTTGTCACGTCATCGCGTGTGTGCAACACACACTTTGTGCTTTTTGCTGATAGGGAAAAAAATACCCAATTGAAACAAAATTCGGGGGGTTTAGGGATTTGATAGGAACAGGCCTTAGTTGAGGGATCTAAGTGAATTTTCGCAACAAGTTTGAGTGTTTGTCGATGACTTTGGCCTTTTCTTTTTTAGTGGCCTTCAACTTCGAATGTGCACAAGTGAGGGCGGAGCTATATGTATGATAGGAGTTCATCTAAACCCTCTTTGATGGAATTAAACTATATATATAGTTAAATTTATTTTGTATGTATATGTAGTAGATGTCGAACCTCCTTCGGTTAACTTTTATGTTCACTTATGAACCCCCTTAGTGAAAATCCTTGCTCCACCACTGACATAAGTAATACTTAAATTTTATAAATTTGACAAGTAGAGAACTCATCCTATATGACATAATACATATTGGACGTTTATGGACCCAAATCTCTTAGGATGAAAAATTTTCGTATACGTAAATACAATATTTAATTTGGCCTCGACTTATATATGTGATTTTCAACTTTGGATGTGCACATATAGACACTTAAGGATTGTGTGGTTGGGAAAGAGTTATCTCACCATATATATGAGATAACTTAGCCAATTACTATGATATAGATGACACAATAAATAACTCTGGAGTTAAATTATACCTCCAACCAAACATTATCGCGAGACTGTTATACATTATACTTCACATCAAACGACTCCTTAAACTTGTATAAAGTAGAACAAGTAGACACACGAGTCCTATATGACATAATACATGTAGGACGCTACGTAGGACACGAATTGATCGCACAAGATGCATATTTCTATTTGTTTAACTTTATACAAGTTTAAGTGTTGTTTCCGCACCAAAGTTGTAGAATCTAATGTAAGCGGAAGTCAAGTTAAATGATATATTATGCTATGAATTTTTTTCTGTAATTTTCTTTTTAAAAGAATTATTAGAGGTGTTGCAATTTTTGTTGATTAAAGAGTATTTATGAAGAATATTATAATTTGTATATATCTATCATGCACAAGTTACTTGAGAGAATATTCTTGTATTGAGAATCCATTGGCCATAGTTATGCTTCCATTTTATTATGAGTTAATATATAAAAATGATCCTAAACTTGATATCAAATTATAATTTTGACCTTAAACTTTGACAGTGCACAAATATGACCTTTAACTATTCAAAACTTCACAAATATAACCTCCAATCCTACGTGGCAAAACGCGTATTCGACAAGCAAAACTGGGCGCGTCCAGCTTAAAATCTAAGGGCATAATATATAAATATGACCTTAAACTTTGACAGTGCACAAATATGACCTTTAACTATTCAAAACTGCACAAGTATGACCTTTAAATGACTCTTCACTATTATTCTTTCATTATTTTCGGCTCAAAGATGAAAATGACATCTAATTTCTTTTGTCATTGCAGAAAAAGAGCAATATTGAAAATTTATCAATTAGGCGAGTCAGCCTCATATGAAAAAATCGAGCGAGTATGTATATATATTATAAAGCAAAGGACGAATTTAAGTTTTATAATATATCTAAATATTATTTATTTAAACATTAAATTAAAGATGAAACTATACTAATAATAAAAAAAATTATACTTTTAAGAAAACGTTATTAAATTAACTTTATTAAGGATAGTAGTAGTAGTATATTAAATTAACGTAATTAAAATGTTATTAAATTAATGTTATTAAAACGTTATTAAATTAACGAGGGGCGGACCTACGTGGTTGCCATGGGGTTCACCTGAACCCCCTCGGTAAAAAATTACGTTGTATTTATATATAAGATAGAAAATGTATATTTATGTACATATATTAAAGTTGAATCACATGAAACAAGACACTTAGATAGCCCAATGGTGTTATTTTCTCTTCTTGGACGCTTCCTTTAGTCTACTGTGCGGGTTCGATCCCTGCTAATGGTTGTATTTTTTTTAATTAAAAAAAATTGGGTACTGCTGCTATAGAAATACATAAAATAATAATAATAATAATTTTTTTAAATTAAAAAAAGTTAGGTGCTGCTACTATAGAAATAAATAAAATAATAATAATAATAATAATAATAATAATAAAAATGGCGTCGTTTTAACACAAAAATAAAACTTTGATAGTGTACAAATATGACCTTTAACTATTCAAAACTGCACAAACATGACCTTTCTCCAAGTCAGTCCTTTTAACGATGTGGCACCGTGTGATTGGATTACCTTTCCACGTAGGCGCGATTGAGACTCATGCATGAGGTTGCAAAATTGGAGGTCATATTTGTTCAGGTTTTGAATAGTTAAAGGTCCTATTTGTGCACTATCAAAGTTTAAGGTCAAAGTTGTAATTTAGTGTCAAGTTTAGGATCATTTTTATGTATTAACTCTTTTATTATTGTGGGTAAACATTATAATTTAATTTGAGTGTGATAATAGATAAAGTTAATAAAAAATTTGACGGAATCTGATAAAGTTTGATCATTTGATCAGAAAATTATAAATTTGAGATGTGAAAATAATTTCTTTTAATTATACAAAATAAATATATGTAGAATAGATCTTCGTGATTCGATTCTTCTCCGAGCTCCGTAAATACACACACTTTGTAGTGCATTGGGCTGCAAAATCGATAATTATGGATGTCATTATCACACTTGACCTACTTGATTATATTTAAGGTTGAATTATTTACTAGAATTAAGGAACATAGGATTAGATTAGTGGTTAATTAATTAGATGTTCTAGCTACTTAAAAAATATATACATTTAAGTGGCCCCTAAGAATAAGTACTCTGGTACTAATTGATTCCTTGTTTTGGGTAAAGTATAAGCAAAGCCTTCAAATACCAATTATTTTTTTCACTCATTTTTGTTATATACTTTGGATTTAATTTAATGTAGTGCACCAGTACTTATCAAAAGGAGTCTTAATGTCACTTTTTTGGGCTTGTTTGCTCGCTAAAAAAGAGTAGTTTGGTGTATTAAAGTTTTTTTTTTAAAAGTGCAGGGTTTGAAGAAGTACCGGATCACATGGATTTAATAGTCATTTGGCCATAAATTATTTTTTTTTTGGAGTTGGAGTTGAAGATGAAGTTAGAGTTGAAGTTGTGTTTGGCTATGTCTTTTTTGAATTTTTTTTTTTAGACTTTTGAAAAATATTTTTAAAATATGATTTTATGGCCTCAACTTTTAAAAATTATCAAAATCATCCAACTACTAATTTACCTACTAACATATAACCAAATGTTGAGAAAATAATTTATGTCTTCAATTGATAAAATAATTAACAACAAACTAATTATTATGATTGTTATTCTTCTAAAATTTAAATAAAAATATCACAAGCACGAACTAAATAAGTTTATCTAACCATAATCAATTGAATAGAGAAAAAATATATTTTGATAAATATGATTGATAGATATAAATATATTTTATATATTCTTAAATTTGTTGGTGAAAATTCTTAATTATTTTCACTTGAATTAATTATTCTATTGAATTTGGTCTTTTTTTAAAAAATACAGAATTTAGTTAATAAGAGGAGTTTGTGTAAAAATTTAAAGATTGGGGTTATATGTAATAATAATGGAAGTGGAAAAAGGGTAAAACAACAAAAAGTTGTTTTCCTTTTTCGGAATTTAATTCCGGAATTGTTTTTCAAATTTTCATGGCCAAACACATAATTTCCAACTCCGAAAAAATTTTCTGGAAAAAAAAGAAAAATATCCATGGTCAAACGGGCCTTTATTATAGGTCATTTTCATAGTTTAAACCCGTAACCCACGGTCATATGCCACCAACTTGATCAGTTACTCCAAAACTCCCCCTAAATCACAGACTAAGTTATCTCAAAATTATAGCTTTATCTCATTTTCTATATATGATATAATTTATTCCATTATTTAAGTATAAACAATGAATTAAGATAATTATGAGACTAAATAATATCTAATACTACATAAAAAAATAAAATAATTCGTGAAGTATCTCAAAATTATTGTTTTTATCTCACTAATCAAACTACTCAAGGGTCAGAACATTTAAACATAAAAATTAATTTCTCAAAATCTTTAATTAGTTGGGAAGTGGCATTTTGGTAGTTTATTGGGAGTTTTAGGGGCAAATGTAAAAGTAAAGACCAACACGTGGTTGAAAGATATTTTGAAGTGAAAATATCTAGGCCTAAATTTTGTTATTAGAGGAAGTCCTCGTCATCAACAAGATATTTTAATGGGGTGACCCAATAGTCTATGTGGCGAGGAATAAAAACCGCCCATTTCGACAACTCATTAGGACTTAGCTCCCCTTCATTTTCTCCAAGTCCCTTTTCGATTAATGACATATGACTTAATTAAAATAAATAATTAAGATTTAATTTATTTTAAATTAAATTTTTAATTATGGTTAATATAATAATTTATTAAATCAACTAAAATAAATTACTTATCAAATATTCCCTCTTAATTATTGCTCTTTAACTTTTTCTCATTCCCTTTAAATTTATCAATTACATAAACCACTCATAAATTACATAAAAAATAAAATGAGGGTCATTACTAAACCACTCATGAAACTATTATATATTTTTTTAAGACTTGCTAATTAGCTTTAATCCCTATAAGAAACAAGAGTAAAAGTAGCCTCAACACTACAAATATGTTCCATAACTTCTCTTCATTCTTCTTCTTGCAATAAACTATTATTAGCACACAACTAAAACTGAAAAATAATGAGATATGCACTTCAAGATCCATTACTTTATTTGTCGTTGGAAATGAGCGTGTAACTTTCTTTGTTATTCCTCCTTTGGCTTTCTTAGTATAGATAGAACATTGCATTTTACTATTTTAAAAAAAAATTTATCACTTAAATTAATCATTTACTAGTTATTACCTTTTATGTTAAGACATGTTAATTTCAAGAGCAGAGAATGAGAAAAATCTTGACCGTCTACAAATTATTAATGTTAAGGAGTTGGAGTGGAAGTAACTAGAGTTTGAATTAATGGACAAACATAATTTGCAATTGATGATTAAGCACTATTATTTGTAAATAGAATACACATCAAATCAAATAAGCTAACTCGCAGAAGTTGGCTGAGTTGGTTGTTGGACTTGGAGTATATATTATTAACCATGCGTTTAGATATATGCTCTATTCTAACAATTAATTTTATGGTCAAAAGTTTGAGGGGGAGATTGGTAGGATATATACTAGTAATCACATATTTGAATATAATATTTATTATAGAAAAATTATTTATTTAATTTTAATAAAGAATTAAATAGATCATAATCTATTTATTAGTAATCACGGTTTATTTGTTTTTTTTCTATCGATTTTTTGAAAAAAATAATTTTAGTGGTAAAAATATAAAACGGTTTAATTATATCCATAATCTTAGGTGGGTTGCCAAATTAGAATTGATAAATTCTGAGGGAATGAGAAAAAGTTAAGAACAATAATTGGGAGGGAATATTGGATAAACAATCTATTTTAGTTGATATAATAGTATTTATAATATTAACCATGGTTGGGGGTTTAGTTTAAAATAAATTAAATCTTAGTCATTCATTTTAATTAAGCCACGTGTCATTAATCAATAGGGGGACTTGGGGAAAATGGAGAGAGTGAAAATGGAGAGGAGCCAAGTCCCAACTCATACATATCCAAATTGATGCCCATCTTTTTTCCTACTTTTTAATAATGTCAGGTCGTAAGTTGTTGTCACGCGATCAGGAGGGTAACGGGTTCAACCCTCGAAAACATCCTCTGAATGTAAGTTGTTGTCATGTGATTAAGATGGTTGCAGATTCGAGCTGTGAAAACAACCTCTGGCAAAATGTAAGTTGTTGTCATGTGACCAGGAGGGTAATGGGTTGAACCCTCAAAACATCCCCTGACAGAATGTAAGTTATTGTCATATGATTAAGATGGTCGTGGATTCGATCTTTGAAAACAACCTCTGGCAAAATGTAAGTTGTTGTCATGTGACTAGGAGGGACACAGATTCAAAGTTAGAAACAGACTCTGATAGAATATAAGTTGTTGTCATGTGATTAGAAGGGTAAAAGGTTCAACCTTCGAAAACAACCTCAGACAGAATGTAAGTTGTTGTCATGTGATTAAGATGATCGCGGATTCGAGCTTTGAAAACAACCTTTTGCAAAATATAAGTTGTTGTTATGTGACTAGGAGGGACACAAATTCAAAGTTGGAAACATCCTCTGATAGAATGTAAGTTGTTGTTATGTGATCAGAAGGGTAACAGGTTCAACCCTTGAAAACAACCTCATACAAAATGTAAGTTGTTATCATGTGATTAAGATGGTCATGGATTCAAGCCTTGAAAACAGCCCCTAACGAAATGTAAGTTGTTGTCATGTGACCAGGAGGGACATAGATTCAAAGTTGGAAATAACATATGACAGAATGTAAGATGTTGTCATGTGATTAGAAGGGTAATGAGTTTAACCCTCTAAAATAACCTCTGACAGAATGTAAGTTGTTGTCGTGTGATTAGGATGGTCGCGGATTCGAGCCTTGAAAACAACCTCTGACAGAATGTAAGTTGTCGTCATGTGATGTATGGAAACATGTTCAGCCCTCGAAAACAGCCTCTGACAGAATGTAAGTTATTGCCATGTAATCATGAGGGTCATAGATTCAAACTTTGAAAACAACCTCTGACAAAATATAAGTTGTTGTCATGTTATTAGGAGAGCAATGAGTTCAAATTTCGAAAACAACCTTTGACAGAATGTAAGTTGATGTCATATGAAAGGAGGGTATCACGTTCAACCCTCGACAACAGCCTTTGACAGAATGTAAGTTGTTGTCATATAATTAGGAGGGTCGCGAATTCAAAACTTGAATGCAAGTGTTGTCATGTGACTAGGATGGTGAGGATTCAAGTTTAAAAAACAACCTCTGACAGAATGTAAGTTACTGTTCAAGCCTTGAAAACAGTATCTAACAGAATGTAAGTTGATGTCATGTGATCAGAAGAGTAACAGGTTCAAGCCTTGAAAACAATGTCTGACAAAATGTAAGTTGATGTCATTTGATCAGGAGGGTAACAAGTTCAAGTCTCAAAAACAACCTCTGACAGAATGTAAGTTGTTGTCACGTGATTAGGAGGGTAATGGGTTCAAGCCTTAAAAACAAACTCTGACTGAAATGTAAGTTGTTGTCATATGATTAAGAATGTCTCGGAATTAAGCCTTGAAAATGACCTTTGACAGAATATAATTGTTGTCATGTGACCAGGAGGCTCACAGATTCAAGCATCAAATATAGCATTTGGCAGAATGTAAGGTTGCGTTAGATCCTTTTTTGGACTTTACGCATAACGAGAGTTTTAGTGCATCACTGTCTTTTTTTTTTAGAAATAATTTATATGTCAGTGTTTGATTGAATTATATTAAAAAAAATAAATGTTTGATGCACTAAAGCATTGTGTGGGGTTCGAGAAAAGGATGGACGGACTTCAAGGATTTATTATATGCAATCTTATTGTGCATTTTTGTCAGAGATTGTTTCCACGACTTGAATTCATGACCTCCTTGTTACATGACAAAATTTTACCAATTAATGCTCCAAGTCTCCCCGTCTACTATATTTAGTATAATTAAGTGAGGTTCAAAGAGAATAGAATGTACGTCGACTTATCCTTATTTTTTTTAGAGTAGAAAAGTTGTTTTTGATATAGGGTTGCGTATTGATCGGTTTTGAAAGTTACCTGTTCTTCTTGTTGGTTATCAGTTTCTAGGCATGCTAAATCATTAAAGGACCGTTAGGATATCGATTATTGGTTAATAAGTAATTGATCATTAGCGGCTCGATCATTAACTTATAATTTAATAAATTTGGGATAGTAAATTGATATCAAACCTTTAAATCACTAATCCATTAACTCAATTATCGATTCGAATTATCAAACCATACTAAATTGATTTAGTATGATAATGGCTTATTAATATTTTAAAAGCCAAATTTAAATTTATCAGATCGAAGTTTTTAATGTCATTACCATATCGTCTAGCTATTATTTTCTATTCTAACCTCGATCTTATATTTTTCAATAATCATGCCCTCGGTAAGTTAAAAATGTGTCATATCCAGTTTATCAACTCGATTTTTTTTTAGTCCTAGGTACACCTCCACCACTCCTAAAGTCTATGATAGGTAGAGATATCACATCTCCTTATTGATGCCTCTGCACACCTTCTCTTCACATGCCTGAATCATCTGAGTAATCTGGCTTTCTTTTTTGGTAATTAACTTTCTATTTTTGATGCGACCAATACGATGTGCAGTTCTTCTCAATCGACACAATCTGGAAATCTTCAAGACGATGGGACCGACTTTTTTATTGGAATGTCATTCAAGGACAAGAATGAACTATCTAACACTTTGTTTATTTCTTGCTTGAAAAAATATTTCAGAATAAAGAAGGTGATTAATTCGAGCAATGTCTTTTGCTTCAAATGTGCTAATAAGAACTGCAAGTGGTGGTTGAGAGCGGTGAAGTACGCAAGTTCTGAAAGATTCGTCATTCATAAACATGAAAAGAATCACACATGTGGTTCGGAGCACTTCTCGGGCCAAAATCCTCATGCCACGGCAAAGGTCCTCAGTGAATATTTCAGGAGTAGTTTCCCCGATGGCAAAGGCCCTTTAACAAGGCTTATGACCAATCAACTCCTTACAAATTTAGGTGTCCTGGTCAGTTATTGGAAGGTAATAAGGCCATGGGGATTGCCAAGGACCTGGTTCGGGGGACACTCGAGCATGGGTATGACGTCTTGGATGCTTTCCGTTACATGATTGAGTCCACAAATCTAGGAACTAAGACGGCATTGCATCTGGATGAAAACCGAAGGTTCTAGTACTTTTTTGTATCCTATGATGATTGGATTCAAGATTTTCAACATTTGAGAAAAATCATAGCCGTCGACGATACCTTCTTGAGGTGCAGGTATAATGGAGTTCTGCTGGCAGCGGTGGCGCAGGATGCGGAGAATCACATCTTTCCTATCGCTTTTTGTGTAGTGGACAAGGAATGTGATGCCTCTTATGCATTATTTTTTGAACAACTGCGACACTGCGTCGAAGATACCGAAGAGTTGTGTTTTGTATCGGATAGGCATCCAAGTATTCCAAAGATGGGTTCACTTTTCTTCACTTCAGCTTACTTTGGTTGTTGCATCAGGCATCTTGGAGAGAACATTCGAAACAACTATCACAACGAAATGGTTGTCACCCTTTTTTATAGAGTAGCTAAAGCATATAGTAGAGAGGAGTTTTTAAACCATTTCAATCAAATAGCGGATTTGAATCCCAAGGTAGCAGAATTTCTTGCACGTGTCGGTTTCGAGAGATGGAGCCAGGCATTCTGTCCAGAAAATAGGTACATTCTTATGAATTTAATGTCTTGTTTGATTTACAAGTTTAGGTTGATGTCGTACTAAGTGATTCTTTTCTATAGGTACAATATTATGACATCAAATATAGCTGAATCAGGGAATTCATTGTTTGGTGATGAAAGAGAATTTTCCATCAAGGCTATGTTTGAAAAAATAAGCAAGAAATATAGAGATTTTTTTAACGAAAGGCGTGTGCAGTTCAAGTGCCCAGAAAAAAGAACCCAATTTGTTCTCGAAATCGAAAAGAAATATCAACGAACATCAGTTTGAGGAATAGGTTATTCTCTCATAATATAGCAGATTACAAATTCCGTATCACCGGTCATGGTAATGTTACCACGGTCGATCTTCAAACAAGATCTTGTACGTGTAGAGTTTTTGACTTGGACAAAATACCTTGTCCACATGCTATGGCAGCCCTTCGAGCTCAATACGGTCATAAATATGGACCTGAATTTTACGAGCACTCCTCTCAATATTATTAGGTGGAAAAATATGAAATGGCATATAGTGGACATATTACTCCGGTGCCTCCCGAAGAATCTTGGGTTGTTCCAGTAGAGCTTATGGAGAGATTAATACCTCCTTCATATATTGACCCGAGCACTATCAAATTGGAAAGAAAGCCATATAAAATGAGGCGTGGAGTTGGAGAATCCTTTTCATCAAGAAGAAACAAGTGCTCCATATGTAAGTGCGCTGGCCACAAAAGAACTACATGCCCGAATCATAATCCACCATGATCATTGTAATTGCAGAAAATTGTGTTGTTGTTTGTTTATTTGTTGTGGACTTTTATATATTTAACTCATTGTTGTGAACCTAATGTTATCATTTATTATATATAGAATGTCTTTTTTTTTAAATAACTTGTGCATCAATAAGATGAGGCAAAACATGAACTAAATAATACAGCAAACCACAATTATTCTCAATAGTTGCACAAACAACTGGAATGCTTTCCTCCAACAGATGAAAATTTGTCGAAACAGATGGATAATCTGTTGAAACCCAACAGATGACCAATCGGTTCCAACACATGGTTCATCTGTTGAAAGAACTCAAAAGCCAAAATTGCTAGTGCTACTGGGTTCAACATTGCCTCCAACCGTCGATATGTTAACATGTATTAGATTAGAAGAAATAGACAAAATGAAAATTGAATAAGAATTAAAATGCCAAAGTCTGACTAAAAGTAAATTTTTCATTAAATGAAAAATAAAATACATTAGGTATAGATACGATATAGAAAAATTAAAATACATATGCTAAAAGAAAAAACACATTCTATTATTATTATTATTATTATTATTATTATCATCATCATTATTATTAATGACAGCCGACTAATCAACTCGCAGCAGCAGGGCTCTCATCAGCCTCTACATCTCTTTGAACATTGTCGCTCTCACAGCGACCAACTCGCTCTGCAGGTCATTAACCTGCCTTTGAAGTTCCCGCACTGTTCGCGTAGAATAGCAATGTCCGAAAAAGGATCAGCCATATCTAGAACACACATGAATTGACAAATCTAAAGAAAAATGTTCACAATGTAATACAACGTATACGACCCACAGGTAAATTTATGCCAGAAAAAAACTTACCTCAACGAGAAAGGAATATGCTCTTTGAAGAGAAGTGGTTGAAGATGTCATACGAAAGGAAAAAATGCAAGAAATAAATAGAGTTGATTGAAGATTAAGGAGGGACCTATAATATAATCTGGACGTGTTAGGTCAAAAGGCAGGACTGTTTAGCTCCATTATATTAATTACATTCAAACTGGTGGCATTTTATTTTCTGTGAAAAGTCGCGACTTTTTCTTTTACACTAATTATTTCTCACGTTTTCATAGTGGTTTGAGACTCGATAAAAGCTGTTATTATTGAGCTGTTGCAACAAATCGTCCAACATTTTTAACAAATTTAGCATCTGTTGCAACAGATGGATGGATTGAATGTGGAACAGACGGCTGTCAAAATAGATTTACCATCTGTTGCAATAGATGGTTTGTATATGCAATAAATAAGACATCTGATGTAGCTTATGTATTATCTGTTGCAATAGATGGACAATATGTATAAGTTGGAGGAGATGTTTTGATATCTTTTGATAGCCGATTCATCAATTTCAGTTTCAATAGATGGAGTATTCGGTTCATTAGCTGTTTTGAATGTGTTAGATAAAAAGTCTTCACCTCTTTTAATAGTCCCTCTGTTACCTATTAGTTAGGCCCTATGGGCATGGCACACCAATTAATAAAAATATAAATTAGGTGATTATTTTACCAAATTGGTGCAGATGAATAAACAACACTGACATGTCCTGATGGGGTAGGAAGAATAAGATGCGTGAAATGGATCCCATTTTCATGCATGCGAGTTATGTATATTATTGATCAGGCTACCGTGAAAATACACATAAAGTGCAATGATTTTGCGAATGCAGTTTTTACCGATAAGACACTGATCCTTCAAACAATATCCTGAATTGTACAGTTTAGTTTGATAGGTGCAAACTGATAAGGCCGAAGGGTTCTAAGATGGTGGTGTCGATATCCCGTTACAATTTAATGACATGATTCATGTACATGTTTTTGTGTCAAGTTTGGGGAAGGGTTCAAATTTTTGGCAGCAGTGTTAATATCCAATAGTGATTGGACCAATTTTAATGGCACAATGGACTTCTTAAAAGGCTTCTGAAGCCTCGCAATGCAGCAAAACAACGATAGAACTAATAGAAATTCTCCTGATCCAAATTTATATGGATGGATTGGTGAAGGAGACTTTTTTACAGCAAAAGGTGTTTGGGAGAATACCTATGAATGAAGGGGGAGGTAGAGAAGGCCATATATAATTTCAGACCTTGTTTAAGAGGAAACACAGTGTAGAAAGGAAAGTGTAGCGAAATTGGCCAATGAAATTCACATTAAGAAACAAATAAACTGGATGAGCTTCAAATGTGGAAGTGTATCAAAATATAAAAATCTGTCAGGCGATGAAAAAAAAAGAATGGTCAATAGGACTGGAGATGGACAAAGCACTTTGCTCGAGAATGCAACTAGCGAGTGTGGCCTTAATGAAGACTCTCACAAAGTGCAGGACAAGAACTCCAAGAAAAAATCTTCGTGAGCACGGAAGGTGGTAAGATTGTCGGTCAAAATTGAAAGCTACGTCAATTCAGACCAACAATCTTACCACCTTCCATGCTCGCGAAACTGCTTCCTTAGAGTTCTAGTCCTGCATTTTGTGGGTCTTAGTTGAGGCCGCGCTCGCTAGTTGCAGTCTCTATCAAAGTGACCAGCTCAATTCCTCTTGACCATTCTTCAACGACTGATGAATTTTCATTTTTGGATACACTTTTACATTCGCATCTCATCCATTTTTTTCATTTTTCATGTCAATTTCATAAGCGAATTTTGCTATACTTTCCTTCCGACCCTGTGTATCCTCTTAAACAAGTACTAAGATGATATATGGCCTTCTCAACCTCCCTCTTCCCGCACAGGTTTTCTTCCAAACACCTTCAGCTGTATAATAGTCTCCTCCAATAACCCATCCATATAAATTTGGACTAGGGAAATTTCTATTAGATCCATCGTTGTTTGTTGCAGTGCGAGGCTTCGAAGTCCTTTCAACAAGTCCATTGCACCATTAAAATTGGTCCAATCACTATTGGATATTTACACTGTCGCCAAAAACTTGAACCCTTCCCCAAACTTGACACAAAAACATGAGCATAAATCGTCATTAAATTGTAACGGGGTATCGACATCACCGTCTTGTTCCCTCAGCCTTACCAGTTCGAACCTAACAATCTTAATTGTAAAATGCCATATCTTATTTGAAGAATTACTGCCTAATAGGTAAAGAACAAACATTCACAAAATCATTGTACTGGATGTGTGTTTTCATGACAGGTTGATCATTAATACATACCTTCCTCATAGGGGCCGAAGTGAGTCGAGTCTTCAACTCCTGAAAACTCTTCTTTCAAGAGTCAGATCACAGGAATTTAATTTTGTTTTGGGTCAACCGAGTCAAAAGAGATGCAATGAAAGAGAAACCCTAAACAAAATGACGGTAATAGCCAGCTAGACCCAAGAAACTCCTAATATCAGACGGGGAAATAGGTCTAGGCCAATTTTTCACAGCTTTTATCTTTTGAGGGTCAACTCGAATACCTTCAGAAGAAACAATATGATCCAGAAAAGCAACTGACCTTAGCCAAAATTCGCACTTGCTAAATTTGGAAAATAGTTGATGATCTCTAAGGGTTTGCAAGACTATTTGGAGATGATCTGCATGGTCGTTCTCACTTCGAGAGTATACAAGAATATCATCTATGAACACAATAACAAACATATACAGGTACTGTCTGAACGCCCGATTCATGAGGTCTATAAAGGCTGCTGGGGCATTTGTTAGCTCGAAGGACATGACCAGGAACTCAAAATGACCATATCAGGTGCGAAAAACTGTCTTTGGAATATCACACTCCCTAACTTTAAGCTGGTGATAATCGAATCTCAAGTCTATTTTTGAGAAATAGTTAGCACCTTGCAGTTGATCAAACAGGTCATCAGTTCTAGGAAGCGGGTACTTGTTCTTGACTGTGACCTTGTTAAGATGACGATAATCTATGCACATCCGCAATGAACTATCTTTCTTTTGTACGAACAGAACGGGTACACCCCAAGGAGGTACGCTAGGCCTTATGAAACCCTTATCTAGAAGATCTTTGAGTCGCTCTTTCAACTCCTTAAGTTCTGC
Source organism: Capsicum baccatum var. pendulum (assembly GCA_030864225.1). NCBI lineage: Eukaryota > Viridiplantae > Streptophyta > Magnoliopsida > Solanales > Solanaceae > Capsicum > Capsicum baccatum. Next base: position 279,136,130 of record CM061550.1, read on the forward strand.
GGGGGCCATACAATATGGAGAAATAGAAATAAGCTGCGTGTTAGGGAGAAGATCAATCCCAAATTCTATCTCTCTATCGGGAGGTACCCCTGGAGATCTTCTGGAAAAACATCACAAAACTCATTAACAATGATGATCGACTGAATGGTCAGAGTCTCAAACTTAGTATCTTTAACTCAAACCAAATGATAGATGCAACCCTTGGATATCAATTTCCTAACGTTAAGATAGGATATGAAATGACTCCTGGGAGATTCAAAATTTTCGGACCACTCAAAGGCTAGCTCATTCAAAAACTGAAACTTGACTACACGGCTACGACAGTCTATAGACGCATAACAAGAGTGAAGCCAATCCATAGTCAAAATCAACCATGGCTAGCTCAATCAAATCTGCAAACATAACTCTGTGAAGGACAGTGATAGGACACTTCTTATATACTTGCTTAGTAACAACAGGTTCACCTACTAGAGTAGAAACTAGAAAAGGCTCAGGAATCTTTTCAGCATTGATCTCAAAATTCACAGCCACAAACGGAGTCACATAAGAAATACTTGACCCAGGGTCCATCAACACATACACATCAAAATGAAATACACGGAGCTTACCAGTAACAACATTTGGTGAATCCTCCTGCTCCTGGCGGAGTGGTATAGCATAAAAGGGATTCTGGCGCTGACCACTGGCAGTACTAGACGAGGCACCCTGAGGAGGAGTAGGATAAACCCAAGGGGCTGGAGCACTAATAGCCTGACTCTGGGGACGAATATCACGGCTCCCCTGTCTAGCATATGGGCAATCCCTGAATTTATGGCCCAACTTACCATAACCAAAATAACCTCTCTACTCAGCCATACACTCTCCAGGATGCGTCCTACCACACTTAGCACACAGAGGATAGTTAGGTTTATTACTCACACTGTCCTGAGACCTAGACACAGTAGGTCTATTACCGTGCTCCTGCCTGACTCTGGATGCGGGAGTACTAGCTGATGACGGTGCTAGCACAAAAGAATGGCTCTAAAACTGAGGGCGGATCCCTCCAGAAAATGTACTCTGACTATACCCCTGCTACTCTGATCTAACTATCTTATTCCCTCTCTCTCTCTCTCTCTTTCACCTTGTCCGCTTCAATCTGCTGGGCATGTATTATCAATCTAGAAAGATCCATGTCCCTATTGAGCATAGCGGACCTACACTCTTTTACAATATAACTCGATACGCCAGTAAAAAACTTACTCATACTGGTCCTGGAATCAGCCATTATACCGAGAGCATACTTAGACAACTAGTTAAATTTAAGACAATATTCCTTAACTATCATGGAGCCTTGTCTCAAGTTAATAAATTCTTCTAGTTTTGCTTCCCTTAGCTCCGGGGGAAAGAATCAGTCTAAGAACGCGTCCTGGAATAACTGCCAAGTCATGGGAGCAGCATTATCCCCTCTACTCTTCCTCTACAACTCTACCCAATCATAAGAAACATCTTTCAAGCGATAATAAGCTAGTTCCACACTTTCTTCCTCTGTTTCATGCATAATTTGGGTGATCTTTTTCACCTCATCAAGATACATCTATGGGTCCTCACCTACCCTTGACCCATAAAACTCTGGCGGATTCATCTGCATAAAATCCCAAACTTGTGTTACTGCAAAATTACCTTCTTGTGGAGGTGGAACAGCGGCATGAACATTGGCCTGAGAATTGGCGGTAACTGCCTGGGCTAGTGTCTGAAAAGCTGCCCGAATTTGGCATGAGTCACCATCTCATTTAAAGGATCAACGGGTTGAGGTCGTTCGTTGTTTCTGCAGCTCTACGAGGAGGCATTTTCTGTCATAAGAGAGCACAAATTAATAGTAGAGAGAAACAGTCGTAGGCACGAAAGACTTCTGAAAGAAAGAAATGACTTTTCCTAAAACATCCCGTAGCCTCTTGCTCATAGATGTGGCGCGCTACACATCGATGATCAAGACTCTACGTAACGCGGCTTGTCAGACTCCCTAGGATTCCTTTAAACCTTAGGCTCTGATACCAAGATTGTAATGCCCCAAGATCCCATCCCAAGATGTCACACGGTGCTTAAGTACACATGCGACCTCAAGTTAACCCTCTGAGCCTGTTATCTCCTCTATAACTCACTATGACTATAATCAAGCTATAATAAAGAAGAATAATCATGTCATGAACATACTGGAATACAAAGAAATACTATCCTGTACAATTAAAATACTAAAGTTCTGTACATACTGGTACTCTAGTCTGACAAATCCTCTACTACATAAGACTGAGGAGCCATTGGGACAGATCCCCAACTGACCCGTACTGAACTGAAAATAAACAACCATCTACTATCAAGACAAAAATCGGGGACATAGGTCCTTGAACCATGAGGACTCACCAACTTTACGAATGTAGATGGAGGTACTCGAAGATCACTGTCGCTGCTGAGACTGAGCACCTGAACCTACATCACGAGAAAATATAGAACACAGAAGAGTATGAGAATCAGTACTTAGAAATGTGCTGAGTATGTAGGGGTGCAGGCAATATTTAAATAATATCATAAATGTATAAGAAAATCATGCATGCTGATAATAATGACTCTCTTCGCTTGAGTTACCTGAAACATATTTTCCATAAATCATCAATAATAACACATGCTTCATAAGTCTCACAAATCGTTGGACTCAACTCAAACTCTTTGACTTATGATTTAGAGTGACTTGATAACTCATGAAACTTGGACTATTATGGACTTGGGAGTTTCTTATAACCGACATAAACCATGTGCGCTTACATAAAGTTCAATGTCTTGTCCATGTTGGGGAGAGCTATTCTATCCTTGCCATCGGAGTAGAACCTTAACTTTAGTGATAACTGTTTTGGCCTTTGGCCCTTAATTTTAATCCTACGGTGGCACGTAGTTCTGGGGAAGTAGGATATGCTGAACCCATACTTTCCGCTTAGTGCTAAATACTACTCCCAGACTTAAGCTCAGAACGCGTTAGGAAATCCACCTTAATCAACTCAAGGGTCTATCATGAAGACCAAAATATAAATATATATCTCACTTGTAAATCATAATCAACTTGTGGATTCCTAACTCGACTAAAAATCAAAATAATCCTTCTCATCATCAAGTACACTTGCTTATCAAATCATATCAAGTATCAAATCTTCCAGAAAATATCATAGAACTCGTTCTTGACTCTCAAGCTCAATATCAATATATATTCAATAGACAAACTTCTCATGGAAAAATATAAATCATGACACTTATCATAAATCACTTAGAAATTATCATTTCATGATAACAATATACAACTCATGACATAAATTCTTAATTTAAGAAATAAGACAATGAAGTAGTCATATGTGTCAATCTTTTATAGCTCAAATCTCATAAATCCTTGATAAAGTAATTTGGGTGTAAACCCACTTTGCAAAATTCATGAAATTCAATAGAAATTAAATCTTTGGGCACAAGAACGAAAGAAGTGTTCTTGTTCAAAACCCCACATACCTTAATCTTTGAAATTGGATGAACTTTAGTGCTTGAGACTTTATCCACACTTGAAATAAATAATTCTTGAAGCCCACACTATGAGGAACTTGGTTCTTGAAGAAATTTTGAAGATTTATGGATGATTCTTGGAAGATTTATGTTCTTGATATAATCCTAGATATATTATCTCAAGAGAATTGGAAGATAAAATGATGGAATTAGGGTTTGGATGGGATTCTCATATTTATAGAGGCCTCCAAAAGTGGAAAAGGACCAAATACCCTTGCAAAAACGTCTCTAAATTGCTGAAAAAAATAGCTGACGACATCCGTGATAGGCCGTCAGACCCGTGATAGGCCGTCACGAATGTCGTCACAAAAGGGTCGAATTTTATGATTTTCTGCCTAAGGATGACGACGTTGTCAGAAATGTGATGACATCATCAGAAATGTTGTCAGGAACGTGACAGGCCGTCAGAAACGTCATCACCTTTTTCCTGATTGACCTGCTGGAGTAAAATAGGTATAACTCTTTGCTCCGGTATCGGATTTTGGTGAAATTGGTATCGTTGGAAAGCTAATTAAATTATCTATCTGTTAATAGGTCATGAGCTCAAAAATTCCAAGTATAATGAGAGATATGATCATTTGAAGTTGACTATACCAGTATCCTTCCCAAGAATTCAATCGGTAAGGAATGTTTTGATTCACCCTATCGTTAGGACATCTTTAAGGCCTTAATACACACCATCATTGATCAGAAAACAACCCAAAACATTATAATTTATTTCTCATGAGCTTGATTCATGGTTGCATTATTAGTTAGAGTTTCGGGGTATTACAGGAACGATGAAGAATTCGAAGCTGTTGTGATCGGAGAGCAAGGCTGTCATGTCGATTGAAGGTTGAAGTCGAAAAAGAACTCGAAGCCCAACTATTTGTAGTCAGATGTTGAAGTCGCCGAGGATTGAAATGAGAAATTTGTAGAACTGTTGGTTGGGAGAGAGTTGAGAGAAACTGTCGAGAGAGAGATGAGAGACAGGTTGATTGAATTGAAGAGGGGAACTCGAAGCCCAACTATTTGTCACCGGAGGTAGAAGTCGCCGGGGGTTGAAGGGAGAAAATAGGAGAACTTGAAGCCCAACTATTTGTCGCCAGCGGTAGAAGTCGTCAGGGGTTGAAGGGAGAAATTTTGCAGAACTGTTGATTGGGAGAGAGTTGAGAGAAGCTGGAGAGAGAGAAGAGAGTGGTTGATTTGGATTGAAGAGGGGTGTGAGTTGGTGATTTGAATTTTTGAAAAGATTAGAAAGTTTTGAAAATATTAATCAAGTCCATAATTAACTTAATCAAGTTTTCTAATGATGTTTGACCCTATCTGTTGGTCAATATCACCAATCCTTCATTCAAGACTTAAAAGACACCTTTCCTTCAATTTTCTCAAGAAACTTATCCACAACAAGCCCGGATGGCTTTTAATTATCTATCAGATTTGTACTCTAATATACGACCTCGATATCCTCATATCTAAAGTCATGTCCTCGATAAACTAAAAATTAGGAATCACGATAAAAATGGAATATTTTTCGTTAGCACGAACCTGAGCAATTCCATTAATACATATAGCACAATTAGGGGAGTAACGTGTATCTGCTGGAAACCTTCAGGTTCATTTTGCATAACCATCGTTAAAAAATAATGTCATGAATGAACCTGTTTTGTAATGACAGTGACATAATGAACCAAGTTTTTAACAGATGAAAAACAGTCACAATATATGTGGGATGTGTAGAAGAGGAAGGATACAGTTTATGTCACGACCCGAGCCGGGGCCCTGGTCGAGATGGGCATCCCAAACCACGAAGTCCCGAGAGACCCCTGTAACTCCCCAACCCACTAGTGATATTGTCCGCTCTGGGCCCAGAGTGGACAATATCACTAGTGGGTGGAGGAGTTCAAGGGTATCTCGGGCCTTCATAGGTCAGGATGCCAGTCGCGGCCAGGGGCGACGGAATCTCTTTGATACAGAATATAGATTGTAATAATCGCGAAGAAGCAAGACCTGTATCGGAAAGGACCTGAGCAGCTTGGAGAGAGGTAAAACACAATGTTAAAGTATAGATAAGTCTAGCAAAACAAAGAAACAATAAGGGATTGTTTGGTATATGGATGAAAACATAGAATCAATTTCGATAGAAAGAGAAGTTATTCAACTATATACACATTCCAAAGGTAATGCATCCACTAAACTATGTCTCAGTCCCAAACAAGTTGGAATCAAGAATTTTCAGTAACTATATCAACGTCTGCAAGGAGTGATCAACTTCGTATTTTTGCTTGAATACACCTTACGGTACTCTCCATCAAGTAATCTTTTTGTCTGCAATGCACAGACAGTTGTAATTAGCACCTTTCGTACTATAAACAAATACAGGAAAAGGTGAACACACATATGAAAAGGAGAACGAGAATGATGAATATGTTTACTCACGTAAATAGTTGACGCGAATAACAAGGTCGTCATTTCCCAAGCTTTGTTGCTCCTCTTGTATTTGCTCTGCTGAAACAAGAAGAGAATGCATACATTTGTGTAGTTGAATCAGCTGCAGCATCTGGATATCAGCAAAGTCGAAAGGAATTTGCTCCAACGAATAGCAACTCTTAGGACTAAGTGCTCGAGGCTTGGGAAATGATAACTTGTTGCTTCCCATTGCTTTAGATACATGGTCTCAAGAAGTAAAAACTTCAGTCGAAAGAATCCCTCTTCATCTTCATCGCTTAGTTTCCAAATATCTCCATGAAAGGCATGGTGTTTAAGTTTGAGAACTTCAAGATTAGGTAGTTTTCTGAGGAGGTTCATGTCTTCCCATTGTAGGTGTGTTCTACACAATGTTAACTTCTTAAGTTTCGGTGGGAAATCGTCACAATGTGGAATGTGTAGCCTAGGGGTGTACACCCAATCTGCCATCCTCCATGATCTGAGACGATGCACATGATCCTTTTTGAAATCAACTTTGAGCTTCTCGAGCTGCGTTAAATGTACAAGATTATCAAGACAACGACACTTCTCTGTAGCAACTGAATCAACATTTAAAATTCCCAGCTTCTTCAAATTCGGAATTCTTTGGAACACTTCAATGTTACAAGACGAGGGCATCAATCCGGTTAGCGTTTGTAAGTAATTCTCACTGTCAGCAAATAGTGATGTAGGTAAGGGTATGAAAATACTGAAGTTTTTTGAATGGATATGTCTTAGTTGAGGCATATTCAAAACTTCCCATGCTAGGGAATGGGTTGTTATAAACATATCGCGTGGACTTTTATTGTGAATAATTATGGTCTGTATATTCCAAAGATTGCATAGTGATTGTACAAGGCCATCGTAGGATGGACAAGCAAAATACCTCAAATGAACAAGTTCTGATATGGACTCAGAACTATAGAAAATGGAAGTAGTAAAGTAAACATCTAATATCCTAAGTAATCTAAAGCTTGATTGCCAGGGTAAACAAAACTTGTATGGATATTTGAAGAAAAAAGAACGCGTGAGTGGCATAAATTCAGAAAGTTCACTGTGTGTATAGTTATTGAAATCAACAACACGGCGTAGACAATCAGTGTTTTCTAGAAGAACATCGTGGCCATACCTCGTTTTGAAGTGTATAAAGTTCTCAGTTTGGGCTTCTCTCAAACACATGTCACAAACGAGATCATGCATCTTACAACTCTTGATTTTTCCTAGGGAGGTATTCTTCCCCACCAAAACCAAACTTCTATCAACTAACTCCCTCAAACTTTCCTCCGCCACATCTTCTGGATTTTTGTTCTAACTTTCTTGATGAAGCCCTCAGCAATCCATAACTTTATTAACTTCCAGACGGGGATCTCACGCGTTTCTGCAAAAACTCCTATATAAAGGAAGCATGGTTTCAAGTACGGAGGCAAGTGGTTGTAGCTTAAAGAAAGTATGCTTAAGCAATCCATAGTGTCACTGGTCATAAGTGATCCTACCTTTTCTGCAACATTCTCCCACGAGCGTATTTCCTTGCTCATTTTGGAAAGTAGTCCACCAATTACAACAACTGCAAGTGGTAGCCCTTGACACTGATGGACAATGTACCTCCCAATTTTCTCCAATTCCAGAGGGTAACTACCGTCCCCAAAGACCTTATCGCATAAAAGAGTCCAGCTTTCCTCCGTGCTCAGAAAACTCATCCGGTGAAGGGAATTACCCGAGCTAGAAGAAGCGGCGACATCTACAAGCCTCGTGGTCAACACGATTCAGCTTCCATTATGATCATCCGGAAAAGATCTCCTCACATGCTTCCAAGCCTCGATAGACCACATATCATCTAGGACAATAAGATACTTCCTCCCTTTTAAACTTCGATAAACTCTTTCAGCCAATTGCTCATTAGTACTGTTTCTTTCTACTTCATCGCTGACTACGCTAACTGATCGAAGAATACCAAGAAAAATATCTCTCGTGTCAAATTCTTGAGACACATTTATCCACGCTCGAACGTAAAAATGATAAGTAATCAAAGAATCATCATACACTCTTCTAGCCAGCGTTGTCTTGCCAATACCACCCATCCCTACAATGGGGACTACTTCGAGTCTTGATGATTGCACGATGAGTCGATCTTTAATCTTTAGTACGTCTTCATCTAGTCCAACGATCATATCTTTTTGATCCAAAGGGATTTGAGATGAAGTATCTCTTGAATGTGAGATTTTGCTGTTGAACCTGCTGATCTTTATCTTTTTCGTAACTTCTCTTTGAATCAGACCGATCTCTTCAATTGCATATTCCAAGTTTTGATGGAAGATAGTATTAGCCTTTCTTCGTTCTCGCCTGCTTTGTAGGAAAACAAGGCTATCATATACATGTGAGTCAATGGTATCTTCCACTCCATGAGCAGCTTCTTGGATCATCCTTTCAAGATGCTTCATCGTTTTATCTTCATGGAAAACATTTGTAAAATCCTCAAGAAAGGCTTTAAGGAAGGTGTACTTCTCACTGAGGACTTCAGTTTGATCTTTTTTGTAAAGAACAGAACATGATGAATGATCAGTTTGTGAGAGTTGATCTAGGCTTTGCAAAAGAGAAGTCACTGCAGCATAAGCTGCCATATGCTGTTCAGTTCTGAGTTCTTGATGGCCAAAGTCAATTGTTTGTGAAAGAAGAAGCCAATGTAATGGCTGGGAATGGAAGACTTTTTTAGGCTATGTAAACAGAAGTCATGGCATCATAAGTCTTCTCTTTGTGGGGTTGGTGGGAGGGTAGAAGAGAGAATTATGGATTTGTTTATTGAATTATTTGGATTGAAAGTCAATGGTATTCAAGACTTGCACCAAAAGCCAAGTTGGAATAGTTTGTTAGATGAGGCCAATCCCAAAGTCATACAACTTGCCATTGAGTGGACAAAAAGAGTGGACCAATAACAAGAACGAGTTGATTTCTAGATGACCACGCAACTTATAGTTCATCATCTCAGAGAATCACTTTCTTTGTTGAAAAAAAATTGGAGTCAAGTGGAATTATAACTTTCTGAAATAATAACTCTGTTAAAGTGGGTAAAAAGTCCCACATTGATTGGGAATGGAGTGGTGGTTTGCTTAAATGGACTTGAGTAATACTCACATCTTGAGCTAACTTTTGAGGTTGAGTTAGGTCCAAGGTCCATTCTTGACATAGTATCTGAGCCAGGTCCATCCCCGTTTTGGGCTCCTGGTCCACGCGCCAGTGCCAGTTGGGCCTGGGCATGAGGGGGGCTGTTAGAGTGGGTATTGTCTCATCGTACACGACATTTGGCATAGTCACAATGACATAGTTTTTAGTTACTAAGACTTGTTGGATGTCTATTTGGGCTGATCTGAGTTAAACTATTCCAAGTTGGATGTCTACAAAATTATTGGATACAAGCTTAATCAGTTCTTGCAAGTTGAATGAATACTAATATACTAGTACTATATTGTGCTGTTTAGATCTTAGAAATAATCAAATGTTCTGACTTTTTGGACTCATTTAATTTAAACTATTCCAACTTGATCTTAAAAAAAAAAAAAACATTTTGTACATTTCCTCTAAGGAGAAAATGCATAGAGAATTGACTTTAATTTGGGCATCTTGATCAAGAACTTAGAACGTCATAATCTTCCTTATTCATCCTACTACCTTTTTGCTACGAAACAAACAGCGATATGGCGGCATATGCTGCTGTGACTTCTCTTTTGCAATGCCTAGATCAACTCTCGCAAACTCGTCATTCATCACACTGGATTATTTGCAAAAAAGAGCAAACTGAAATCCTCCGCGAGAAGTTGACCTTCTTACGAGCCTTTCTTGAGGATTTTACGAATGTTTTTCATGAAGATAGAAAGATGAAACATCTTGAAAGGATGATCCAAGATGCTGTTCAGGGAGTGGAAGATACCATTGACTCATATGTATATGACAAGTATGTTTTAGGAACAAGAAGGCGAAAACGAATAAAGGCTTATATGATCTTTCATCAAAATTTGGAATATGAAATTGAAGAAATTGGTTTGATACAAAGAGAGGTTATAAAAATGATAAAAGTCAGAAGGTTCAACAACAAAATCTCACATTCTAGAGATACACAACAATGTACTTCATCTCAGTTTACGTTGAATCAAAATGATATAACTGTTGGACTAGACGAAGACTTGCTAAAGATTAAAGATCGACTCATCGTGCAATCATCGAGCCTCAAAGTAGTCCCCATTGTAGGGATGGGTGGCATTGGCAAGACCACGCTGGCTAGAAGAGTTTATGATGATGCTTTGATTACATATCATTTTTATGTTCGAGCATGGATAAATGTGTCTCAAGGATTTAACACGAGAGATATTTTTCTTGGTATTCTTCGATCAATTAGCCTAGTCAACGATGAAGAAGAAAAAAACAGTACTACTGAGCAATTGGCTGAAAGAGTTTATCAAAGTTTAAAAGGGAGGAAGTATCTTATTGTCCTAGATGATATGTGGTCTATCCAGGCTTGGCAGCAAGTGAGGAGACCTTTTCCGGATGATCATAATGGAAGCCGGATCTTGTTGACTACGAGGCTTGTAGATGTTGCCTCTTGTGCTAGCTCGGGTAATTCCCTTCACCAGATGCGTTTTCTGAGCATGGAGGAAAGCTGGACTCTTTTACGCGATAAGGTATTTGGGAACGGTAATTACCCTCCGGAATTGGAGAAAATTGGGAGGTACATTGCCCATCGGTGCCAAGGGTTACCACTTGCAGTTGTTGCAATTGGTGGACTACTTTCCGCGATGAGCAAAGAAACAGGTTCTTGGAAGACAGTTGCAGAAAAGGTAGGATCACTTGTGACCAGTGACACTATGGATTGCTTGAGTATACTGTCTTTGAGCTACAACCACTTGCCTCAGTACTTGAAACCATGTTTCCTTTATATGGGAGTTTTCTCAAAAAACCGTGAGATCCCGGTCTGGAAGTTGATAAGGTTATGGATTGCCGAAGGCTTCATCAAGAAAGTTGAAGATAAAAATCTAGAAGATGTAGCAGAGGAAAATTTGAGGGAGTTAGTTGACAGAAGTTTGGTTTTAGCAGGCAAATGGAACTCCCTAGGAAAACTGAAGACTTGTAAGATGCATGATCTGGTTCGAGATATGTGTTTGAGAGAAGCCCGAAATGAGAACTTTATACACTTCACAACGAGGTATGGCCATGATAGTCTTCTAGAAAACATTAATGGACTACGTCGACTAGTTGTGTTCAGTAATTATGAACCCTACATTTTTTATGGCTATCCCAGCGAACCTTGTATACACATGCCACTCACACGTTCCGTTTTCTTCATATATCCATACTACGATTATGTACTAGTGCGAACAGACTTTAGATTGCTTAGGATATTAGATGTTTGCTTTAATTCTTATCTCTGCAATTCTGAGGCAATATCAGAACTTGTTCATTTGAGGTATCTTACTTGCCCATTCTTCTATGGTCTTGAGAAATCAATATGCAAGCTTTGGAATATACAGTTCTTAGTTATTCATGATAAAAGCACACGTATATATACAGCATCCCAGTCCCTTCCATGGGAAGTTTTGAATATGCCTCAACTAAGATATATCCATACGAAAAACCTTTGTCTTTCCATACCCACACCCATAATACAAATTACTGAGAGGGAGAATCACTTACAAACGTTAACCGGATTGATGCCTTCATCTTGTAGAGCTGAGGTATTTCTAAGAATTCCAAATTTGAAGAAATTGGCAATTGTAATGGCTGTTGATTCACACACCTTTGAGAAGTTATATTGTCTCGATAATCTTGTACTTTTAACTCAGCTTGCGAAGCTCAAAGTTGAGTTCAAAGAGGATAATTTACTCATAATATGGTTGAGGGCAGACCCTATTTCTCCTCGACTACACATTCCACATTGTGACAATTTCCCACCAAACCTCAAGAAGTTAACATTGTGCAAAACATACCTAGAATGGGAAGACATGAATATTCTCAGAAAGTTACCTAACCTCGAGGTGCTCAAACTTAAAGTTGACGCCTTTTATAGACCAATTTGGAAACTAAGTGATGAAGATGAAGACGGATTCTCACGGCTAAAGTATTTACTTATTGAGAAATTGAAGCTGAAGCAATGGGAAGCACCAAGTTATCACTTTCCAAGCCTTGAGCACTTAGTCGTAATAGACTGCCATTTGTTGGAGCAAATTCCTTTCGACTTTGCTGGTATTCAGATGCTACAGCTGATTGAACTACAAGGATGTCAGCTTTCTGTTATTGATTCGGCAAAGCAAATACAAGAAGAGCAACAAAGCTGGGGAAATTATGACCTCATTGTTCGTGTGCACAACAAAGGTTAAACATTTTCATCTAGCAAAGCGTTAAAAAAAAAACTATGCAAATTACGGTTAGAAAGTATATAGCATCAAATAATTTTTCGTTTAAATGAATTTTTCTTAGATAACTCTTTCCTTGGATAGATTTGGTGCTAATTACAATTGTTTTATGCATTGCAGACAAAACGATGAGTTGAAGGAGAGTACCAGAAGGTATACTCAAAGCCAAAATAAGAAGTTGATCGCTTTTTGCAGAAATTGCTCTTTCCTGTAGATGTATTTTGATTCCAACAACATTATCAGTTTATTTCTTAGTGATTCTATGGTATAAACTTACTTGAAACTGATATTTACCATTCCAGGATCGTCCAGCGACATAATTCAAATGGTTATCAACTTATCACGTGCTTGGTGATGACTGTGTTGAAATTCTTGAAATACGGCACCCAATATTCATTCATCTGAAAGGACAATTGGATTCGTGAGCGAAGAGGCTGCTCCTGTTGCGGAAGCTCGGGATATTTCAAATAGCGTGTAAATTATTTGTACTAGAAAATCACACCAGATAAATTCCCAGGTAAGAGTGGAGGGTCACAAGCGGACCACTTAAATACCAGTCTAGCCTTGACAGAATTATCACTAGTAATTTAGTAGCACAAATAGATCACAACAACTATACCCGACAAATATTAACTGAAAACAGTTAGACAAGACAATAAGAAGAACACCAGAATATAATGAGGTTCGGCAAATTGTGCCTACGTCCTCGGACACTATTATATTTATATTTCACTAAGGAAATATTACAAATGGAGAGAAGCTAAGGAAGAAGAGAAGAATTGTGTTTTTGGTGTGTAATTACAAATGAGAGGTGAGGGTATTTATAGGCCTCAAGTTTTCCAATGGACGGTGTGGATCGATTCTAATCCGACGGTCCTAAGCTACCCTCACCAACCCTTTTCACCAACCCCCCACCTACCCCCTTTTAATTGGGTTTGGGCTAATTTATGATTGGGCTTCTATTTAACAATTTGGGCTCAACAAATACAAATACAAAATGAGCCCACCAAATTACAACAAATCTCCACCTTGGGCGATATTTTTTTTTTTTTTTTTTTTTTTTTTCTTCAATTCTCTCATGAACATAGTAGTGTCCCCAAATGCTATCTTCAATCTTTGATAACATTAATCAAGTTCAAACAGTGTTGAAACTTGATCGACGTTACCACCTTTGTCAACATATCAGCAGGATTATCTGTCGTTCGAATTTTCTGTACTTTGACTCCACCTTCTTCTATAATCTCTCGGACAAAATGATATCGGACATCAATGTGCTTCGTCCTTGCATGATAAACTTGGTTCTTCGCTAAATGAATAGCACTTTGACTATCACAAAATATTGTGACGCCTTCTTGTTTTATACCAAGCTCTCTTAGCAATCCTTGAAGCCAAATTGCCTCCTTCATAGCCTCTGTAACAGCCATGTACTCTGCTTCAGTGGTAGACAAGGCAATTGTTGACTGTAAAGTCGACTTCCAACTAACTGGTGCATTTGCAAGAGTGAAAACATAACCAGTAGTTGATCTTCGTTTGTCCAAATCTCTAGCATAATCTGAGTCACAATATCCGACCAGATATTGACTATCTTCAAAGACTAAACCAATATCTACAGTATTGCAAATATACCGTAGAATCCATTTCACAGCCTGCCAATGCTCCTTTCCAGGATTGTGCATATATCTGCTCACAACTCCCACAGCATGTGAGATATCGGGTCTTGTGTAAACCATTGCATACATCAAGCTACCAACAGCATTCGCATATGGTACTCTTGACATATACTCTCGATCAACATCATTTTTTGGTGACAAAGAATCACTTAGCTTAAAGTGAGGGGCGAGTGGGGTGCTAACCGACTTTGTTTTTTCGTTCATTCCAAAACGATCTAGCACCTTCTTCATGTATTCTGCCTGAGATAAGTAGAGCTTCTTTGAATGTCTATCTCTTTTTATCTCCATGCCAAGAATTTTCTTTGCCTTACCCAGATCCTTCATTTCGAACTCCCCTTTGAGTTGAGATTTTAACTTCCCTATTTCTTCTTTACTTTTCGAAGCTATCAACATATCATCAACATACAGGAGAAGATATATAAAGGATCCATCTTCAAGCTCACGCAAATACACACAATTATCGTATTTGCTTCTTCTGTAATTTTGTCCCAACATAAACTCGTCAAATCGTTTGTACCATTGTCTAGAAGATTGCTTCAATCCATACAACGATTTTTCAAGTTTGCACACCATATTTTCTTTTCCAGCAACTTTGAATCCTTCTGGCTGAGTCATGTAGATTTCCTCTTCCAAGTCTCCATGTAAAAACGCTGTTTTTACATCCAACTGAACTAGTTCCAAATTCAACTTTGCTACCAAAGCCAACAAAACTCTAATGGAGGAGTGTTTTACGACTGGAGAAAACACTTCATTATAATCAATTCCCTCCTTTTGAGCATATCCTTTAGCCACCAATCTTGCTTTGTAGCGTACTTCTTCTTGGTTAGGAAATCCTTCTTTCCTTGCAAATACCCATTTGCACCCAATTGCCTTCTTGCCTTCTGGGAGATTGGCCAATCTCCATGTGTTATTCTGATGAAGAGATTGCATTTCTTCATTCATGGCAATCCTCCACTTATCTTCTTTCGAACTTTTGATTGCATCTTTATAAGTGGTAGGAATACCATCAGCTACAATTGAGTCTGCACAAGCCACCGTATCCATAAGTCGAGCAGGTTTCCTTATGGTTCTTTTTGGCTTGCTCGTTGCAATTGATTCAAGTTGTTGTTGAGATTCGTGGGACGGAATCTCCTCTTCAACTGGCTCTTCTTCCAGAGGAACATTTTCTGTTGTTTCCTCATTTGATCTTTGTGAGGGAAAAATTATTTTTCCCTCAAACTCCACCTGCTTCGAAGTACCTTCAATTTGTTTGGCAATCTCAACTGCTACCTTGTTTGTCAAGGAGGATTCATCGAAGGTAACATCTCTGCTGAATATAATTTTTCTAGTCTCTGGACACCATAAGCGGTATCCTTTGACTCCAGAAGTAATCCCCATAAATACAGCTTTCTTTGCCCTCGGATCCAACTTTGACTCTCTTACATGATAATATGCAATTGAGCCAAATACATGCAAAGAACTGTAGTCTTCAGCAGGCTTTCCATACCATTTTTTCAATGGTGTTTTGCCATCAATAGCGGCAGATGGTAGACGATTAATGAGATGGCACGCATATGTTATAGCCTCAGCCCAAAATTCTTTGCCCAAGCCAGCATTGGACAACATACATCGAACCTTCTCCAGCAAAGTTCGATTCATGCGTTCTGCCACTCCATTCTGTTGTGGTGTATGTCTGACAGTGAAGTGTCTAACAATACCATTTTCCTCACAAACTTTCTGAAAAAAATCATTTTTGTACTCTCCGCCATTGTCCGTGCGAAGACATTTGATCTTTCGGCCAGTTTGTGTTTCAATCATTGACTTCCATTTGAGAAATATTCCTAGCACTTCATCTTTTGATTTCATCATATACACCCATACTCTCCGGGAAAAGTCATCAACAAAGGTTACAAAATAGTGCTTCCCACCCAATGAAGGTGTTTTGGAAGGACCCCAAACATCAGAGTGAACATAATCCAAAATATTTTTAGTATTATGGATAGCTGTTCCAAACTTAACCCTTGTCTGCTTTCCCTTGACACAATGCTCACAAAACTCCAAGTCGCATATTTTTACACCTTTTAGCAATCCTTGATCTGATAAAGCTTTCAAGGATTTTCCTCCAGCATGTCCCAAGCGCATGTGCCACAACTTGGTCATTTCTGCTTCCTTATTAGTGGATGTCACTGCCGCTGTCCCAATAACTGTACTACCTTGATAGTGGTACATGTTATTGTTTTTCCGAATTGCCTTCATCACCACCAATGCGCCAGAGCATATTTTCATCACCCCATTATCTGCACGAACTTTGAACCCTTTTGATTCTAGAGCTCCCACAGAAATGAGATTTTTCTTCAAATCTGGCACATATCGAACATCTGTCAATGTTCTGCTCAATCCGTCATGGTTTCTTAGTCGAATTGAACCAATACCATGGGCGGTAAGAGAGCTATTATCCGCAGTGTGAACAGTTCCACATTTTTCTTCTTGCAGATTGATGAACCATTCTCGATTAGAAGTCATGTGATAACTACAAGCTGAGTCCATCAACCATACATCAGATGATGTGGATGACTCCGATATAACTAGTGAGAAATCAGAGTCATCACAGTCAGCTACATTTGAATCCATGACAGCCTTACCATTGTTAGGTTTGGCCTTTCCCTTTAACTTTGGACAATCTTTCTTCCAGTGTCCTTTTTCTCGGCAAAATGCACATTCATCTTTGCTGGGTCTGGATTTTGACTTGGATCTTCCTTTCTTCGTTCTCATATTGTTTTGAGAACGACCTCTCACGAACAATGCTTCTCCATCGTTGACCTTTTGTTTTTCTCTCTTTCTTTGCTCGTAACTATACAATGCGGAGCAAACTTCTTTTAGAGAAATTTCATCATTCCCATGAAGTAGAGTAGTTTCAAGGTGCTCGTATTCATCGGGAAGTGAACTCAACAACATCAAGGCCATGTCTCCATCGCTGAAGGTCACGTCCATGTTCTGCAAATCTGTCGCCAACTTGTTAAAGCTGGTGATATGATCATTCATTGTGGTACCAGGAACATATGTGAAGCGTAACAGTCTCTTCTTCATGTATAGTTTATTTTGACTGTTTTTCTTCAAGAATTTATCCTCCAACGCATTCCACAATTTGTTTGCAGAAGTTTCCTTTGTGTATGGATACTTCTGCTCTCTTGCAAGGTAGGATCTAATGGTACCACAAGCAACACGATTGATAACCTTCCAATCGTCTTCTCCAATTCCGTCTGGTTTCTTTTCTTCTATTGCAATATCTAGCCCTTGCTGAAAAAGAACATCAAGAACTTCACCTTGCCACATCCCGAAATGTCCTGATCCGTCAAAAATTTCAACTGCAAATTTCGCATTTGACACAATTCTTGTCATAAGCGAAGATGCCAATGATGACGTATTGTTGACACTCGACGCGGCTGTTTCAATAGTCTTGTCTTCCATTTTTAATACAAATATTATTTTCAGTTAACAACCAGATTACCAAAGTAATTCTTTTCTGATGTGGAAGATCAGACTGTGCTGCAACCACAGAGCATACTCAGATAAAACCTTGGGCTCTGATACCAATTGTTGCGGAAGCTCGGGATATTTCAAATAGCGTGTAAATTATTTGTACTAGAAAATCACACCAGATAAATTCCCAGGTAAGAGTGGAGGGTCACAAGCGGACCACTTAAATACCAGTCTAGCCTTGACAGAATTATCACTAGTAATTTAGTAGCACAAATAGATCACAACAACTATACCCGACAAATATTAACTGAAAACAGTTAGACAAGACAATAAGAAGAACACCAGAATATAATGAGGTTCGGCAAATTGTGCCTACGTCCTCGGACACTATTATATTTATATTTCACTAAGGAAATATTACAAATGGAGAGAAGCTAAGGAAGAAGAGAAGAATTGTGTTTTTGGTGTGTAATTACAAATGAGAGGTGAGGGTATTTATAGGCCTCAAGTTTTCCAATGGACGGTGTGGATCGATTCTAATCCGACGGTCCTAAGCTACCCTCACCAACCCTTTTCACCAACCCCCCACCTACCCCCTTTTAATTGGGTTTGGGCTAATTTATGATTGGGCTTCTATTTAACAATTTGGGCTCAACAAATACAAATACAAAATGAGCCCACCAAATTACAACAGCTCCAGTATGAAAGAAAGTTATCATATGTGTTGGCTTGTCCCACTTGGATGCATAGACTTCATTTTTTTTTGCGGAATCATTGTGATGTTGTTGATTTTTTCTTTCACTTGTGCTATAGATTCTGAAATTTGGTAGTTATTATAACTGCAGTCCTCATAAACATAAAAATGGGGTTCATTTTAGATTTGTAGTGAGCCATTTTTGAGGAAATTATGCCTAGTGTCCCTCAAAGTGTCCGGTCTTGAATTTTTGTACACGTTTAATAAGTTCTAACGGTTGCCTATAAGGACGAACTTATGATCAATTGAATAGGTTCACCGTCTTGAAATGTCCCGAACGACCACCGTGTGCTTTGGGCAAGTAGTATGACACTGGGCCTCATCTGACAAACTATTCCAACCTGCTTTTGTATCAATCCAAATAATTCAAATTCCTCCTACTGCCTTGTTTAGTAAGACACAAATAAACAACGATACGGTGTCATACGCTGCTGTGATTTCATTCTGCAAATCCTGGATCATCTATCTCAAACATGGTGGTAGGAGCAATAAAGGTACCTTAAATGAAAAAGTCTCAGAAAGGACCTGAGCAGCCCAGAGAAGAGTAAAACACCGTGGTAAAGTATAGATAAGACTAGCAAAACAATGAAACAATAAGGGAGTGTTTGGTATATGGATGAGAACATTTTCCTCCATACCAAATGTGTTTTAACATGTTCAATAGAAAGAGAAGTCATTCAACTATATACACATTCCAAAGGTAATGCATCCACTAAACTATGTCTCAGTCCCAAACAAGTTGGAATCGGAAGTTTCACTAACTATACTTTCCAAAATTTGAAAAATAGGAAATGGAAATACACAGACCGGAGCGATCCAACTTCTTATATTTGCTTGAATATACCTTACGGTACTCTCCATCAAATAATCTTTTTGTGTGCAATGCACAAACAGCTGTACTTAGCACCTTTTGAGCTATAAATAAATGCATGAAAAAGTGAACACACATATGTAAAGGAGAACGAGAATGATGAATATGTTTACTCACGTCTATAGTTGACACGAATAACAAGGTCATCATTTCCCAAGCTTTGTTGCTCCTCTTGTATTTGCTCTGCTGAAACAAGAAGAGAATGCATACATTTGTGTAGCTCAATCAGCTGTAGTGTCTGGACATCAGCAAAGTCGAAAGGAATTTGCTCCAACGAATAGCAATCTGTTAGGACTAAGTGCTCAAGGCTTGGAAAATGATAACTTGTTGCTTCCCATTGCTCTAGATACATGCTCTCAAGAAGTAAAAACTTTAGTCGGAAGAATCCCTCTTCATCTTCATCACTTAGTTTCCAAATTTCTCCATAAAAGGCACGATGTTTAAGTTTGAGAACCTCAAGATTGGGTAACTTTCTGAGGAAGTTCATGTCTTCCCATTTTAGGTGTGTTCTACACAATGTTAAGTTCTTAAGTTTTGGTGGGAAATTGTCACAATTTGGAATGTGTAGCCGAGGGGTGTACACCCAATCTGCCGTCCTCCATAACTTCTGAGAATATGCATACAATCCGTTGTAAACTCAACTTTGAGCTTCTCAAGCTGAGTTAAATGTACAAGATTATCAAGACAATAACACTTCTCAGTAGCAACTGAATCAACATTTAAAATTCCCAACTTCTTCAAATATGGAATTCTTTGGAACAACTCAACGTTACAAGATGAGGGCATCAATCCGGTTAACGTTTGTAAGTGATTCTCCCTCTCAGCAATTAGTGATGTAGGTGGGGGTATGAGAAGACTAAAGTTTTTAGTATGGATATGTCTTAGTTGAGGCATATCCAAAACTTTCCATGCAAGGGGATGGGTTCTTATAAGCATAGCATGTGGATTATTACCATGAATAGCTATCATCTGTATATTCCGAAGATTGCATATTGATCGTACAAGGCCATAGTAGGAACTAGGATGGACAAGCAAGATACCTCAAAGATACAAAATGTGGCCGATGAGGATCAACAAATCCTTTTGGTTGCTCCATAAACACTTGTTCGGAGAGATCACCATTTAAGAACGCATTGTTAATGTCAAGTTGCCAAATGGGCCACTTATTTGTCACAGCTAAAGACAGAACAAGCCGAATGGTTGTAGGCTTAACAACGGGACTGAAAGTATCAAAGTAATTAACACCCTCCTCTTGGTGAAAACCTTCCACTACAAGACGAGCTTTGTGACGTTCAATTGATCCATCAACTTTCCTCTTAACCCTGTAGACCCATTTACAACCAACAATGTTAGAATTAGGCGGTGGTGGAACCAATATCCAAGTCTTATTTCGCGTAAGGGCTAAAAATTCTGTCTGCATAGCATGATGCCATTCAGGATATTTGGAGGCTTGATGATGTGTTGTAGGTTCTGGAATGTGCGAAGGATCAGGACGAAGAGAATGTCGAGATGTTATAAGAGCTTTTGGTTTTAAGGAATTAGTCTTACTTCGAACAACCATGTGATGACTAGAGGTGTCGGAGGGGCGAAAATAGGAACGGGTTGAGGTCGGGTAAGATGAACCAGATGGTGGCAGGTGTTCAGATGGGTTAATGGTTGGTGTATTCTCTGTTTGTGGATATTCTTGAGGGATACAGTAGAGGGTGTAGAGGGTATGTGTGTATGATTAGTGTGTTCAGATGAGGGGATAGGTGATGCAACTGGAGGACTTGATGATGAACTTGATGCGAGAGAATGTGAACGCACTGGACGTTGAGAAGCTTGATTGAGTAAAGAGAAAGAAGAGTTGCTGAAATGGGACGAGGAGGAGGAGGATGTTGTGATCGGCAGCATGGAGGAATACGGGAAAGTATTTTCATCAAACACAACATGACGAGTAATATAAATTCGAGAAGACGCGACATGGTAACAAAGGTAACCTTTGTGACGAGAACTATATCCTACAAAGACACAAGGAAGAGACCGAAAATCAACTTTGTGATGATTGTAAGGTCGAAGAAAAGGATGCAACCGAAAGTTTTGAGAAAACCATAATCGGGAGAATTTTTGTACAGTAATTGATATGGCGATTTAAAGGACAAAGAAGAGGATATTGTAATATTAGATAAGTACGTAGCAGTGAGAAATGCATGCTCCCAAAATTGAAATGGAAGAGAAGCATGGGAAAGAAAAGCGAGTCCTTTTTCAATTATAATACGATTTCGGCATTCCGATGCACCATTTTGTTGAGGTGTATAAGGACAAGAAATACGATGATGAATGCCTTGATTTTGTAAAAACGATGATACATTTCGGTACCCACCTCCCCAGTCAGTTTGAACTGATTTTATTTTTGTCCCAAACTAGGTTTCAACGGCCGACTTAAATTGAGTGAAAAATTGAAAAACTTGCGATTTATGTGACATGAAATATATCCAAATAAATTTGGTGCAATCATCAATGAATAAAACAAAGTAGGAGGATCAATTAATAGAAGGAACGGGGGAAGGTCCCCATATATCAGAATAAACTAATTGAAAAGGACTACTGCTAGAAATATGGGAATGGGAAAAGGGTAGGCGTCGACTCTTGCCTAGTTGACTAGGTTCTCAAATATTAGGAAAATCAAAGCTAGAAACAGGTAGCCTAAAATTAGACACAAGACAACGAAGAAGAGCTTCATTTGGAGGTGCGTTCACGAAGAAATACGGAAGGCGGGGAAGACTGAGAATGAGACGATGATAGTTGAAGACGGTACAGGTCATCATCAAGTGTTCCTCGCAGCAGTTTCCTGCCCTGCAAATCCTTCACATAGCAATCATAAGGATGAAATTCCACATAGACATTATTAGCACGAGTTAGTTTAGAAACGCTAAGTAAATTCTTGGAAATTTTAGGGACATGGAGAATATTTTTAAGATGACTGGGTTGTGTGTGTGCAGACAAAATTGATGAGCCAATGTGCGAAATAGGAAGTTTCATACCATTACCAACCGCTAAACCATCATTGCCGGTGTAAGGCTGTAACGAGAGGTTAGCCATGTCTGAAGTCACATGATGTGTTGCACCCAAATCAAAATACCAAGAAGGATCAACAATAGCCGAAGGAGAAGCAAAATGTTCTTGTTTGGTAGTTGACCGTGATGGCGATGGCCTTGTTGGTGGATAATCTTTTTCATTGGAGAGATGGTTGCAATTACGAGCTTCATGATTACTTTTACCACATATTTGACATGGCACACGACGCTTGGACTGACGATTATTGAACCGAGAGAATGCAGAATGGGAATATTGTTGAGGTACCATAGATTGAGCATGATTATGAGAATTGTGGGCAACAAGATTAGAGAGTGGGGGCGGTCCAAGAATAGATGACTGGTTGGTATTATGAACGGGTGGAGAGGGAGGAGGATAAGCTGAATTTTGAGTTAAGAGGGCATGAGAAGGAGTAGAGCCAAATTGAGTATTAATGGCAGTCAAACGAATTTCTTCAGCCAAGCGTTCTTCTTCCTGAAGGAGGAGTCCAAATAGTTCTTCGGGAGTCATAGGACCAGAACGCATATTAAGTGCAGCCTTGAAAATTCCGAATGAAGAATCTAGACCATTAAGAACAAATGAGATGAAGTCGTCATCTTGTACAATGTACAAGCTTTCTGCTAAAGAGTCAGCGATTGCGCGTTTCTTCTCAAAGTATTCTGTGATGGAAAAATTGCCTTTAGGAACGTTTCGAAGTTGAGATTTTAATTGCATAACTCGAGCATGTGTCTGCGATTGAAACATACGCTCGATTTTAGTCCAAGCATCATATGAAGAGGTAGCTCAAGTTAGTGACCAAGAAGAGGATTAGAAATTATTTGACGAAGCCAAACAAGAATAAGAAGATTGCTGCGTCGCCATTCATCATACTCAGGGTTAGAAGTAACCACTGGTTGTGCGTGGCTGGTAACGAACGCTGTAGTAGAAGGGGCGACAGTCATGGTTTTTGGAGGAGGATTGGAACCAAGAACAAAGGAATCAAGAGAAAAGGCTCTGAGTATGTCCAAGGTATTTTCTTTCCAAAGACAATAGTTGTTTCTGTCAAGTTTGAGAGAGAGGTTTGGCAACTGAATAAGGTTGGAAGAACCAGAGTCTTTTGCAAGTGATAGCAGGTTGCTGGAGTTTTGAGGATTGGCCGTAGGATCGATGGGCAAATCTGATACCATATAGAAAAGTTGAGCACTCCAGAAGGTTTGAACGTAAGTGCTTTCTTTATTATTCTGCTGGTTACATCTCTTTTTATACAAATTTTGTACATGATGAAGATAACTATAAGAGTCTTATCTAATGCCTATTTTACAGGAAAGATAATCTTTTTGTTACAGAAAAAGCTACAACAATCCAAATTCAAAATAAACTCTAATATGGAGTAACAGAAGCAACAAAAAGTAGCTCTTCCCCAAAAGTACTCTTCTGAAAAACACTTCTAAAAATACACTGTACGAGCATTTTCAAAAGCTTGGTCAAAGATTAATTGTCGTTCATAAGTACTTTTCAGAATAAGCTGAATTTAGAAGATTGGTCACAACAACATATTGTTGAGTTATTAAGTGGAGTGACTTTTGGGCTCATCTGAATTATAACTATTCCAATTTGGTTAATGCCTGTAAAGTATTAATCCAATGTTTTGACTTTTTAGCCTTATTGGATTTATATTATATTCCAACTTAAATCATAAAACAAACACTTTGTACCCTTCATGTCTTTCTAAAGAACATGCATACAAAATTGACTTTAATTTTGGCATCTTGATCAAGAACTCAAGAAAATAATCTCCCGTGTCAAATTCATGAGACTCATTTATCCATGCTCGAACATAAAAGTGATATGTAATCAGAGAATCATCATATACTCTTCTAGCTAGTGTGATCTTGCCATTACCACCCATCCCTACAATGGGGACTACTTCGAGTTTTGATGATTGAACGATGAGTCGATGTTTTATCTTTAGTAAGTCTTCATCCAGTCCAACGATCATATCTTTTTGATCCAAAGGGAATTGAGATGAAGAGAGTTGTGGTGGTGACAACCTTATGATAAGGAAGTCCTTTATATTTTTGTTGCACTCACTTAACTAATAGTTATTATCTCAGAAAGTTATAATTCCTCTCGACTCCAAATTCTTTCAACAAAGAAAGTGATTTTTCTGAGATAATTAATGACTATTAGTTGAGTGGCCATCTGAGAAATCAACTCACTTTTTTATAAGAAAAATTCTTGTTGGTCCACTCAATGATGTTATTTTATCTTTGGGATGTGCCTCATCTGATAATAAACTACTATTCCAACTTGCCTTTTGGTACAAGTCTTAAATACCAAATAATTAAATGAACAAAATCCACAATTCTCTCTTCTACCCTTCCACCAACCCCACAAAGAGAAGACTTATGATGCTATGACTTCTCTTTACAACATTGCCTAAAAAAGTCTTGCATTCCCAGCCATTGCATTGGCTTCTTCTTTCACACACAATTAGCTTTGGCCATCAAGAACTCAGAACTGAACAGCATATGGCAGCTTATGCTGCTGTGACTTCTCTTTTGCAAAGCCTAGATCAACTCTCAAAAACTCATCATTCATCATATTCTCTTCTTTACAAAAAAGATCAAACTGAAGTCCTCACTGAGAAGTACACTTTCCTTAAAGCTTTTCTTGAGGATTTTACAAATGTTTTCCATGAAGATATAAAGATGAAGCATCTCGAAAGGATGATCCAAGAAGCTGCTCATGGAGTGGAAGATACAATTGACTCACATAGACTTGTTTTACGACAAAGCAGGCGAGAACGAAGAAAGGCTAATACCATCTTCCATCAAATACAAAACAGGCGAGAACGAAGACAGGCTAATACCATCTTTCATCAAAACTTGGAATATGCAATTGAAGAAATTGGTTTGATACAAAGAGAGGTTACGAAAAAGATAAAGCTCAGCAGGTTCAACTGCAAAATCTCACATTCAAGAGATACTTCATCTCAATTCCCTTTGGATCAAAAAGACATGATCGTCGGACTAGATGAAGATTTACTAAAGATTAAAGATCGACTCATCGTGCAATCATCAAAACTCGAAGTAGTCCCCATTGTAGGGATGGGTGGAATTGGCAAGACCACACTGGCTAGAAGAGTGTATGATGATTCTTTGATTACATATCATTTTTATGTCCGAGCATGGATAAATGTTTCTCAAGAATTCGACACGAGAGATATTTTTCTTAGTATTCTTCGATCAATTAGCGTAGTCAGAGATGAAGTAGAAAGAAACAATACTACTGAGCAATTGGCTGAACGAGTTTATCGAAGTTTAAAATGGAGGAAGTATCTTATTGTTCTAGATGACATGTGGTCTATCGAGGCTTGGCAGCATGTAAGGAGATCTTTCCCAGATGATCATAACGGAAGCCGAATCGTGTTGAGCACGAGGCTTGTAGATATTGCCTCTTCTGCTAGCTCGGGCAATTCCCTTCACCAGATGCATTTTCTGAGCATGGAGGAAAGCTGGACTCTTTTACGCGATAAGGTATTTGGGGACAGTAGTTGCCCTCCAGAATTGGAGAAAATTGGGAAGTACATTGGCCATCAGTGTCAAGGGTTGCCACTTGCAGTTGTTGCAATTGGTGGACTACTTTCCACGATGAGCAACGAAACAGGTTCTTGGAAGACAGTTGCAGAAAAGGTAGGATCACTTGTGATCAGTGATACTACGGATTGCTTGAGCATACTTTCTTTGAGCTACTACCATTTGCCTCAGTACTTGAAACCATGCTTCCTTTATATGGGAGTTTTTGCAGAAACCCGTGAGATCCCGGTCTGGAAGTTAGTAAGGTTATGGATTGCTGAGGGCTTCATCAAGAAAGTTAAACACAAAAATCTAGAAGACGTGGCGGAGGAATATTTGAGGGAGTTAGTTGATAGAAGTTTGGTTTTAGTGGGGAAGCATAGCTCCCTAGGAAAAATCAAGAGTTGTAAGATGCATGATCTCGTTCGAGATATGTGTTTGAGAGAAGCCCAAATTGAGAACTTTATACACTTCAAAACGAGGTATGGCCACGATGGTCTTCTAGAAAACATTGATTGTCTGCGCCGTGTTGTTGATTTCAATAAGTATACACACAGTCAACTTTCTGAATTTATGCCACTCACACGTTCTTTTTTCTTCAAATATCCAAACAATTTTTGTTTACTCTCACAATCAAGCTTTAGATTACTTAGGATATTAGATGTTTGCTTTACTACTTCTATTTTCTATAGTTTTGAGTCCATATCAGAACTTGTTCATTTGAGGTATCTTGGTTGTCCATCCTACGATGGCCTCGTACGATCAATATGCAATCTTCGGAATATACAGACCATAGCTATTCATGGTAAAAGTCCACCTGATATGTTTATAAGAACCCCTCCCCTAGCATGGAAAGTTTTGGATGTGCCTCAACTAAGACATATCCATACAAAAAACTTTAGTCTTCTCATACCCCCACCTACATCACTAATTGCTGTGAGGGAGAATCACTTACAAACATTAACGGGATTGATGCCCTCATCTTGTAACGTTGAGTTGTTCCAAAGAATTCCAAATTTGAAGAAGTTGGGAATTTTTAATGTTGATTCAGTTGATACTGAGAAGTGTTATTTTCTTGATAATCTTGTACATTTAACTCAGCTTGAGAAGCTCAAAGTTGAGTTCAAAACGGATTGTATGCATATTCTCAGAAGATTATGGAGGACAGCAGATTGGGTGTACACACCTCGGCTACACATTCCACACAGTGACAATTTCCCACCAAAACTTAAGAAATTAACATTGTGCAAAACACACCTAAAATGGGAAGACATGAACTTCCTCAGAAAGTTACCCAATCTTGAGGTTCTCAAACTTAAACATCGCGCCTTTCATGGAGAAATTTGGAAACTAAGCGATGAGGATGAAGAGGGATTCTTTCGACTAAAGTTTTTACTTCTTGAGAGCATGTATCTAAAGCAATGGGAAGCAACAAGTTATCATTTCCCAAGCCTTGAGCACTTAGTCCTAACAGATTGCTATTCGTTGGAGCAAATTCCTTTCGACTTTGCTGATATTCAGACTCTACAGCTGATTGAACTACACAAATGTATGCATTCTGTTCTTGTTTCAGCAGAGAAAATACAAGAGGAGCAACAAAGCTTGGGAAATGATGACCTTGTTATTCGCATCAACAATATACGTGAGTAAACATTCATCAAAAAATTGGAACGCTTCATTTATATTCATCATTCTCGTTCTACTTTACATACGTGTTCACTTTTTCATGTATTTATTTACCACTGTCTGTGCATTGCAGACAAAAATATTACTTGATGGAGAGTACCATAAGGTACATTCAAGCAAAAATAAGAAGTTGGATCACTCTTTGCAGTGGCAGATGTTTCCTGTCTGGAAAGTATAGTTAGTGAAAATTCCCGATTCCAACTTGTTTGGGATTGATACATGGTTTAGTGGATGTGTTGCCTTTGGAAAGTGTATATAGTTGAATGACTTCTCTTTCTATCGATGTTGATTCTATTTATCTGTTCTCCTCAATATAACATGTTAAACACATTTGATATGGAGGAAAATTTTTTCATCCACATACACAACTACTCCCTTAAAGTTTCTTTGCTTTGCTAGTCTTATCTATACTTAAACATTGTGTTTTACCCCTCTCTGGGCTGCTCAGGTCCTTTCCGAGACTTTTTCATTTAAGGTACCTTTATTGCTCGTACCACCATGTTTGAGATAGATGATCCAGGGTTTGCAGAAGTGAAGTCACAGCAGCATATGCCGCCATATCGCTGTTTATTTGTTTCTTACTAAACAATGTAGTAGGAGGAATGTGGAAGACTAGGAAGTTCTGAGTTGTTGATTTAGATGCCCAAAGACAATTCTTTATGAAAGAAGAAGCCAATGTAATGGATGGGAATGCAAGACTTTTTTAGGCTATGTAAAGATAAGCCTTTCTCTTTGTGTTTGTTTCTCTCCGGGAGAGTCGTGGTGGGGTTGATGGTAGGGTAGAAGAGAGAATTCTGCATTTTGTTCATTGAATTCGTTTGTCAGATGAGGCCTGATGTCGTATAACTTGCCCAAAGCACAAGGTGGTCATTCGGGACATTTCAAGACGGTGAACCTATTCAGCTGATCATAAGTTCTTCCTTATAGGTAAACATTAGAACTATTGAAGACTAATTCAATATATGACCAAGTCAAATTTAATTTGTTAGTAGTTTCCTATTTTATTGGACTATTAGCAAGTCATGCTGCAGTATATTTTTAGTTAACAATAGTGGATAGTTATTGCCTAGTTAGTGGATAAGTGGCTTAGTGGTTTATTTGTTTTGTAAGTCTATATAAAGACTTGTCTTCAGTTGTTTTTGAATATACAGAAAAGCTGAGTTTCAGCACATATTGAACCCTCTTTCTTTCAACCTATGCTCTTTAAGATTTTTGCAGTCTACAGATCCCAACATTTGTGGTATCAGAGCCATGACAAGTAGCAGCAATTCCTCGGGTGTGACACAACCACTCATTCCCATCTTTACGTGAGAAATTTACGAATTCTAGAGTATTCGTATTAGAACTATACTCAAATCCCAAAATCTTTGGGACTTGGTCGAAATTGGATTTGCAGATCTTGACGAAGGAGATAGACTGCGAAACAAGCAAAAAGATGCTAAGGCGCTGGTGTTTATCCAACAAGTTGTCCATGATAGTATTTTTTCACGGATTGCGGCAGCAACCACATCAAAGCAGGCTTGGTTCATTCTACAGAAGGAGTTTCAAGATGATTCAAAGGTCATTGTGGTAAGACTTCAATCACTTCGGCATGACTTTGAAACCTTGATGATGAAAAGTGGAGAATCTATTGCTGATTTTTTGTCCAAAGCAGTGGCAATTGTTAGAAAAATGCGATCCTATGGCGAGAAAGTTACTGACCAGACCATTGTGGAAAAGATACTGTGAAGCTTGACTCCAAACTTTGATCATGTAGTTGCTGCGATTGAAAAGTCTAAGGATCTTTTAGTATTTTCCTTTGATGAATTGATGGGATCTCTTCAAGCTCATGAGGCGAGACTCAATTGATCTACTGAAAAGAATTAAGAGAAGGCATTCCAGGTGAAGGATGCTACAACTAAGTACGGAGAAAACAATGGTCCAGCAAGCAGAGGCCGAGGAAGAAGAGGATTCTACGGTGATCGTGGTCGTGGTTATGGACGAGGCAGAGGAAGGAATGACGAGTACAAGCAGTCCAATGAGCAAAGTAACCAGCAAAATGGCATTCAATGTCATCACTGTCAGTGCTACGGGCATATAAGGGTTGATTGCTGGTATAAAGACCAGAAAATAAACTTTGTGGCAGGAGAAAATGAGGAATAAAATTATCTCTTTGCTTGCGTTGATGCAGATCTGTAACGCCCCGTAAAAGTCATGCATGTATTAGACTGTAATTTCTGAGTTTTAGACTTAAGTTTTAAAAATTTTCTAAGTGTTGAAATGACTTAGACTCATTCTTAGCTGGCAACCTTCGGGATACAACTTCTCGACCTTCCCGACCTTCATTTTTAGATTTTCAAGTTGCGTTACGATCGGGCAATCTCATAGTACATCTCGGATAAGTTTTGAAATTTTTCGGAATGCATAAGGCTGCGTTTGGATTTCAAAACAGTAGCAAAACGCATGGCCTATTGCCCAGTTTTTTCAGCATTTCAGGGTCAACTTCAAATGATCATAACTCCCTGTATATAATGAACTGTGTGAGCTATAATATATCAAACGAAAGATGTTTGAGTCTTCTTTCAAATGCAGTTGGTTTCATCCAATTTGAAAATATGAGTAAAAAGTTATAATCGATTTACTCCAACCTATCAAACTTTTAACTGAGGGACAGATTTGACCTTAATTGTTCCTTAGGGGTATTTTGGTCATCCTCTACCCCTATATATACCACCAACACGGGATTTAATCCCTCAAACACCATAATACACATACTTTCCCCAAAATTACTCAAGAATTCTCCTTAGGGTTTCAAAATAAAAATCCAAATAGTTCAAGATTCGACCGTAAGTTTTCAAAGATAATTACATATTCGGAATCACCAATCCGCAAGCTTCAAGAAACATCTATTATCCTTGGAAATAGAGGTACGCGGGGTTTTCCTAAAAACTCATGGGCATAGAAATCATGTTTTAAGAATGGGGTTTTCAAATTTATGCACATACTCATGTTTTAGAAACTTTAATGATATTGTTTTGGCCTTTTGGCTTTCCCCCAAAGTGATTTGAAAATTATATGTATATGTATATATGTGTTTGTCCTGAAATATGAATTTAGAGCATGATTTTCATGAAACCCCTCTCTTAATGTAAATTTTTCCATGTTTCACGTAATATACAATGTTTTGAACACGAAAGAGAGGTTTGTGAATGTTGAATATGCATGTAATGAAAGAATGCATGGTTTGCCAGAATGCACATGACCACCATATGTTTGATGAAAGTTTTGCATGGATTTGACTTGAGTTTCGGAACATGACATCTTTAATGCAAATTACATGTTTTGGTGGTCTAAACTATGTTTTGAATGAAAGCTCTTGCTTAATACATTATGGCTCAGAAATAGGACTTGCAAAGTCTTGGTATGACGATACCAACCCAGACAAATGTCATATCAGACTCAGACTAATAGAGATTTCAGACTTTCATGATTTTAGACATTCAGAATGTTGCATGTACAGAAAAGGTTAAAAATGGGCATACAGAGATGTTAGGTGGTCCCCCGAAGAGGGCTTGAGTTCAAGCGACTCATTGCCTAAAACCGTGGTTTGCCGACCCAGGTATATTATTATGCGCTGACTTAAATGTCCTGTGGCATATCAGACTCAGAGACTCCAACCCTTGCGGCACACTTGTGTTGGGGGCTTCCCCACCGAGTCAATGGCGGATTCCATACAGCCCGTGGAATATTCAGACTTGTAGGGGAACACCACCTAACTCAGAAGTAAAACACAGATCATGATTTGAAATGAACAGACAGGTTGCATGTTTTCAGAAAGTTCCCATGTATTTTTCAGAAACAGTTTTATACATGATGTCTTGATGAAAAAAGTGCTTTCACTTATATATATATATATATATATATATATATATATATATATATATAGATATATATATATATATATATATATATATATATACATATATATATGTATGTATGTTCCATTATACTACTTTTGGATGGCTTCGCATGCCAGTACTTTTGTGCGGACCCCCCTCCTTCCAGGTTCTGAGGCACAGTCTAAGGGTCCAGCTACTCAGTAGACATTCTCGGATTTGCAGACTTGATCTCACAGTGGTGAGCCTTCTATCATTCGGAAGGCCTAATTATGTCAGACATTATCTTATTTATTATGTTTTTGGTTTACTGGAGGCCTTGTCCCAGTTTCTTTTCAGACAGATGTTTGTGTTCTTAGTAGAGATTTCGCAGACTGATGTCAGATAGTATTATTCAGAAATATTGCAGAACTTGACCATGTTTTCCGTACTCAGTTAAATTCATCACTTTAATTATGATTATGAATATTGTGCATGATAACCAGACAGAGAATGGGTGTCCGGGCCTTCATGGTTCGGGATGATCGTCACGGACAGGGCCTAGGCTCGGGTCGTGACAAGCTTGGTATCAGAGCACGATTCATGGTACCAGGGTGTCTGCGAAATCGCGTCAGGTAGAGTCTTGTTTATGGGTGTGTAGCGCGCCACACTTATAAACAGGAGGCTACTAGGCGTTTAGGAATGTTTTCCTTCTTTGTGATTTAGTTCGTGCTTCAGAGTCAGAATGTTCCTCCTTCATACTCTAATTCGTGCTATGGTGGCGTTCATACAAAAGTAAAATCATCCCAAATTCTTTCCTTACTCCGATGTTCTCAGACCCATCACATTTCTGGGGTGAATCAAGTGCAGAAGCTTAGAGTCTAAATGGTATTGTCCCTTCGGATCGCATCATATAAGATCTTAAAATTGTGCAAGGACTTGAAAAGAGTCCGTTATTGCTTCAGAGTGTATGGGTTCTAGTGTGAACCTTGATCTTGACAAAATCGTGTTTTTCAGCCTTCTGTATTGAGTATATTCGGTCTTTTTCAGAAATTTATGTTGCAGATGTCATGCTTAAGGGAAAAGATGTGTAGTAGAAGTGTTGGAATTGTATTTCCACCCAAATAGTAGTATAAGTTAAAGTGTCGGTGTCATGACCTATTGGTAGCAAGTAGCCTGTGTGGATTGTATGATAATCTGTGGGGGAAATATTTGACTAAAATTTTTTTTTACCTATACAAAGTAAGATGTGT
This sequence comes from Capsicum baccatum var. pendulum, assembly GCA_030864225.1. Lineage (NCBI taxonomy): Eukaryota > Viridiplantae > Streptophyta > Magnoliopsida > Solanales > Solanaceae > Capsicum > Capsicum baccatum. The sequence continues at coordinate 279,168,725 of CM061550.1, forward strand.
ATTCTCAGATTAGGGAACGTTGTGTGACAAGTTTCTATCTCTTGAAAATATTTTATCATCGTGTTGGTGAAACTAAAAAGTCTAGTGAAGCCGTGTGGGGCTCTTTCGATTCACTAGCATAGTTGCCTTGTCATTCTTCTTATTTTCTTGTTCAAACTACAAAAAAATCAAAGTCTAGTGAAGCCGTGTGAGGCCTATTTCGATTCACTAGCAATTTGTCATTCAACGTGTGGTTCTTGTGTTGGTTGAATATATGTATAGCTGAATTATTTTGCATGAGATAGAGTTGGTAATGAAGCGATTCGTCCTTGTGTGTTAGTTTATTAGTAGAAGACAGAGAAGAAGTTATTAGGCGAGGTGAATTTTCCTTGCTTGAAGTATGAAAATGGCCAGATTAGCCAGTAGGTTATAAGTATAGACTCATGGTTGTTGTGGATTTTGAAGGTAGTGTAAATGTATGCTTGGGTAAGTAATTGTGATGTGAGAAAGAAGTATAAGTAGATACGATTGTACGGGGTTATAATATAAGGATAAGGTTAACCATGTCTATTATGAGGCTTTAACCCCCTTGACCCTCTTTTCATTGGTAGTTGTAAACTAGTGCTACTTGTGAGAAGGTATGTAGTAGATTTTTGAGATATTTGGGTAGAATATCCTAATTTGATGGATTAGTATATTTATATTATGTTGCATTCTTCATTGGTGGTAAATGATTGATACCAAACTATAGGCTTGAATTTAAATGGTGTGGTGGTAAATAGTGGCACGAGTTTGATGATGCATGTTTTGTGGGATTAAATTAGTAGGCTTGATGTGCTGAAATAGTACATGCTAATGGATTATGATAAGGAAAACCGTTAGGTCATGATCGATTATTGTGGTTATGAAGTTCTAGTGCACTAGTGTTTCATGATGTTTATTTCATAGTTTCCACGTGAAAATTTTGTGTCAGGTTGGGTTGTAAATCATGCATAGCACTAGATATTAAGTTTGAACAGTTGATGTCCATAAAGGTGGATGTGAAGATTTCTTGGTTAATGAATACTAGTTGTATAGAAGTGATCTAATAGACTTAAACGGTGCATACAATAGAGTAAGTTTATTTGATTCGTAGTGGTGTATGATATTGCATGTATGATGTAGAAGTATGCCTAAGGTGACATGAGGTTGCAGCATTTTTCTAAGGCTATTACTTGTTGTGCGTGGCTAGTGGTACCATTGAATTATTAAGTGGAGAAAGACTAGTTAGATGGGACATGGTGATCTAAATAGCCATGTTAAGGTGTTTTGATTGATAGTGTTGGGCCTTTTGCGGTGATCTTGATTCTCATAGTAGAGGGATATAAATTTGAAGTCGCAATAGTGGTATGCTCTATCGAAAGAGATATGGTTCATCAAAGGCTTGGTGATATCCATGTTAAGTGTTACCATCTAAGCTTGACTTTTGAAGGTTGAACTGATAGAATAAGTGTGCAAGCATTATACTATGACTATTGGTGGCTAGAGAAAGATAGAGTGTATCCCGGAAGGTAGTCATTCGGGCTAAGTTCTATGATATGCATGTATTATTATTTTTTATCAGACCCTAGAGTGTAGTAAGTGTAGTTCAATTAGAATCTGGTAAAGGATCTCCTAAACTCTAGATGATGACTTGAAGCTAAGGGGGAGATAACAGAACGAATGACCAAGTAAGGCTCTCAGATTCTAGTAGTGATGCAATATGATTTAGAACGTTAGAAAGTGAGGGTGAGACTCAACCCATTCTTATCTTAGTATTTTTCAGTGATAATGATAGAGAGTCACGTACTCTTCCAGTTCCAAGATAATGAGTTCTAGTTCATTCAAGTAGTCGGAATTACACTCCTTATGTTAGAAACTCTAGTTGAGGTCATGCAACTCATGACGCATGTACTCACTCTTTATACTGTGTTCGGTCCCATATAAAAATCTTCTCATGCTTCAGGGTCTTATGTTTTAACCTTTTAGTGTCCTCCCTATGCAATGATAGTGGTGATGAAGTAAATGTTCTTGTTGATGGAAGATCATAGTATGTTTCTTTAGATAAGGCCATAAGTATGAAGTGAGATTTGGGGCCAATCTTTGATACATGTGATGTTTAGTGGAAAAGTTTGTGTGTGTATGTTTTTAGGATAGTGCGTGGGAGTTATATTGATAATAGTTTAGAAACTATGTGAAGTATGTATTTATGGGTGTTTGCCTTGAAGTTAACATGTGGTTATAAATTAGGCTTGAATGACGTTTTGGGATTGTAGTGGAAGGTTGCAATATGCATTAGCGACTTCATATTAAGAGTTCAGAGTAGTCATTAAAGTGGTAAGGCATGTTATGCTTAGAATGTGATCTTTAAAAGAGGTATAGAAGGTGGCATCATATGGTTTAGAATAATAGCGTGGTGTAGCATGTTGTATTTTTGTGACTTAGAGTTAGGCTTGATCGCGGGGTAAGGATTAAGCTATTTTAGACATTAGTAGAAAAATTTGTCAATGCTCATATGAGAAATTTAAGCTGAATTGAATGAATATCATATTTATAGGGAATAGTATAGTTAAGGGATATTCGGGAAGTGCGCTAAGCCTGAAAGTAAGAAGTCGTATTGCCAAAGGTCTGAAAATTCTATCCTAATTTAGGAGTTATATGCCTATATTTCAGACTGCAGAGTAGAGTTAATGTTGTGATTTCCTCAGTTGGATGTCTTGTGTAATCCATACCCAAGATTCGTGGCTCCCTATTACTGTTAGAACTTCTTTAGAGAGAGTGTTGAAGAGATACTCCAGTTAAGTATGAAAGTCCAGCATAATTCAATCTGTATAGTCAGTAAGTCAGTTTAACAGGCAGATTCGCATGACTTATTTTCTCGTCTTTTCATTTATTCATGCTACCCGAAATCTCAGACATGCTACTATTCCAAGATAGAGTATACCAGTAGTTGCGAGTATAGCTCAGTTCATGTGTCATGCATTAGATTCAGATTCCAGATGTTCAGTTATGATTCAATTTGTAGGTGCCTAGTGCATCGCCTCAATTTTTTTTCCAAGTATCTTAATGAATTGAGCATTCATAGAGGGACATAGTGTCCCAAGGGGGAGATACCTCAGTCAGTTGCATGTATAGATTCTTATTACAAGCCTCACACCAGTTATCTTTGCGTAATCAGTCATACATTCATACGTTAGTCCAGTCAGATATGCGTGCATTAAAAATGCATGTTCCATAGAAAAAGTTCAGCTTATCAGTGTATTTAGTCATGCGTTCATAAGAACAACTCAAGGACAGATCCATGCATCAGATATGCGTGTCCGATATAAGAATTCAAAATATCAGTAGTTCCTGCCATATGGTCATGTTTCAAATCAGTGTATTCTTTATTAGAGGACATGTCGTGTCCGTGTTATTCTATATCTTTAAGGCTTCAACAAGTTCCTACCTGTCATTCGAGGACGAATGATCCCAAGGGGGAGATAATGTAACGCCCCGTAAAAGTCATGCATGTATTAGACTGTAATTTCTGAGCTTTAGACTTAAGTTTTAAAATTTTTCTAAGTGTTGAAATGACTTAGACTCATTCTTAGCTGGCAACCTTCGGGATACAACTTCTCGACCTTCCCGACCTTCATTTTTAGATTTTCAAGTTGCGTTACGATCGGGAAATCTCATAGTACATCTCGGATAAGTTTTGGAATTTTTCGGAATGCATAAGGCTGCGTTTGGATTTCAAAACAGTAGCAAAACGCATGGCCTATTGCCCAGTTTTTTCAGCATTTCAGGGTCAACTTCAAACGATCATAACTCCCTGTATATAATGAACTGTGTGAGATATAATATATAAAACGAAAGATATTTGAGTCTTCTTTCAAATGCAGTTGGTTTCCTCCAATTTGAATATATGAGTAAAAAGTTATAATCGATTTACTCCAGCCTATCAAACTGTCAACTGAGGGACAGATTTGACCTTAATTGTTCCTTAGGGGTATTTTGGTCATCCTCCACCCCTATATATACCACCAACACGGGATTTAATCCCTCAAACACCATAATACACATACTTTCCCCAAAATTACTCAAGAATTCTCCTTAGGGTTTCAAAATAAAAATCCAAATAGTTCAAGATTCGACCGTAAGTTTTCAAAGATAATTACATATTCGGAATCACCAATCCGCAAGCTTCAAGAAACATCTATTATCCTTGGAAATAGAGGTACGCGGGGTTTTCCTAAAAACTCATGGGCATAGAAATCATGTTTTAAGAATGGGGTTTTCAAATTTATGCACATACTTATGTTTTAGAAACTTTAATGATATTGTTTTGGCCTTTTGGCTTTCCCCCAAAGTGATTTGAAAATTATATGTATATGTATATATGTGTTTGTCCTGAAATATGAATTTAGAGCATGATTTTCATGAAACCCCTCTCTTAATGTAAATTTTTCCATGTTTCGCGTAATATACAATGTTTTGAACACGAAAGAGAGGTTTGTGAATGTTGAATATGCATGTAATGAAAGAATGCATGGTTTGCCAGAATGCACATGACCACCATATGTTTGATGAAAGTTTTGCATGGATTTGACTTGAGTTTCGGAACATGACATCTTTAATGCAAATTACATGTTTTGGTGGTCTAAACTATGTTTTGAATGAAAGCTCTTGCTTAATACATTATGGCTCAGAAATAGGACTTGCAAAGTCTTGGTATGACGATACCAACCCAGACAAATGCCATATCAGACTCAGACTAACAGACATTTCAGACTTTCATGATTTTAGACATTCAGAATGTTGCATGTACAGAAAAGGTTAAAAATGGGCATACAGAGATGTTAGGTGGTCCCCCGAAGAGGGCTTGAGTTCAAGCGACTCATTGCCTAAAACCGTGGTTTGCCGACCCGGGTATATTATTATGCGCTGACTTAAATGTCCTGTGGCATATCAGACTCAGAGACTCCAACCCTTGCGGCACACTTGGGTTGGGGGCTTCCCCGTCGAGTCAATGGCGGATTCCATACAGCCCGTGGAATATTCAGACTTGTAGGGGAACACCACCTAACTCAGAAGTAAAACACAGATCATGATTTGAAATGAACAGACAGGTTGCATGTTTTCAGAAAGTGCCCATTATTTTTCAGAAACAGTTTTATACATGATGTCTTGATGAAAAAAGTGCTTTCACTTTATATATATATATATATATATATATGTATGTTCCATTATACTACTTTTGTATGGCTTCGCGTGCCAGTACTTTTGTGTTGACCCCCCTCCTTCCAGGTTCTGAGGCACAGTCTAAGGGTCCAGCTACTCAGTAGACATTCTCGGATTTGCAGACTTGATCTCACAGTGGTGAGCCTTCTATCATTCGGAAGGCCTAATTATGTCAGACATTATCTTATTTATTATGTTTTTGGTTTACTGGAGGCCTTGTCCCAGTTTCTTTTCAGACAGATGTTTGTGTTCTTAGTAGAGATTTCACAGACTGATGTCAGATAGTATTATTCAGAAAGTTGCAGAACTTGACCATGTTTTTCGTACTCAGTTAAATTCCGCACTTTAATTATGATTATGAATGTTGCGCATGATAACCAGACAGAGAATGGGTGTTCCGGGCCTTCATGGTTCGGGATGCTCATCACGGCCAGGGCCTAGGCTCGGGTCGTGACAAGATCATAAGCCAAGTGATTTATGGTTTGTAGATAGTGGTTGTTCAAATCATACGACGGGCACCAAATCTATGTTTCAAGAGCTTGATGAGAAGTAAAGGAGGAAGGTGCAACTTGGTAACACAAAAGAGATGCAGGTTGAAGCAAAAGGCAAGGTGATTGTCGACACTAGCCACGACAAAGTAAAAGTGCTGGATAATGTTCAGTTTGTACCTAATCTAGAATACAATTTGATAAGTGTTGGACAGCTAATGACTGATGGATATTCTCTTTGGTTCGATGACGATGCATGTGTCATTACAAATAAGAAGTCAGGCAAAAAGGTTAGCATCACCATGACGCCAAATAATATGTTTTCGTTGGATGTTTCCAATATGCAAAATTTTGCCCTTGCTGCAAGTGTAAAAAATAACTCAAAGTTATGGCATATGAGGTACGGTCACCTTAACATAAAAGGCTTGACATTGCTCGTTGACAAAGGTATGGTTCTTGACTACCAAAAATTGATTATATTGAATTGTATGAAGGATGCATTTATGGAAAACAAACTAAAAAATCTTTTCCTGTTGGAAAGGCTTGGAGGGATTCAAAATGTCTTGAATTAATACATGCTAATTTATGTGAACCTATGCATACTATATCTTTTGGTGGCAGTCGTTATTTTCTACTCTTTACTGATGATTATAGTCACATGAGTTGGGTTTATTTTTTGGAAAGCAAATCAGAAACATTTCAAAATTCAAGCAATTCAAAGCTATGGTTGAGAAACAAAGTGGTATGTCCTTCAAAACCTTTCGCCCTGATAGAGGCAGTGAATTCTTGTCCAAAGAATTTAATTTCTTTTGTGAAGAAAGTGGTATACACAGGGGACTAACAACACCATATACACCGGAGTAAAATGGTGTCGCTGAGCAAAAAAATTGCACTGTTGTGGAGATGGCAAGAAGCATGTTACAAGCAAAGGGACTTCCGAATCATTTTTGGCTGAAGTTGTGGCGACATCAGTCCATTTATTGAATCTATCTCCCACAAGGGTTGTTCTAAATTAAACTCCATTTGAAGCTTGGCGGGGTAGAAAACCATCTGTAAGCTATTTAAGAATTTTTGGTTGTATTGCTTATGCTTTGATAAATTCTCAATTTCGTCATAAGTTGGATGAGAAATTTGAAAAATGTATTTTTATTGGTTCATGTACACAATCCAAAGCATATATTTTGTATAACCCCCTTAGTAGAAATATTTTAATCAGAAGGGATGTAGTATTTGATAAAACGGCAAGTTGGAATTGGAGTGGAAGCAATGGTAAGATGCAAGAGTAGATTCCTATGCCGGCTGGAATCACTTTTGATAGAATTCAAAAACCAAATGCTGCAGCTACAGTAATGGGTTCTTCTACAACTTTCTCGGATTCATCTTCTTTGGCTTCACTGAGCAAAACCTCTTTAGATACAACTCTTGAAGAGTCTCCAGATGAGCCAATTCTATTAAGAAGATCAACAAGGCCTACAAAGCCGAATCTCAAGTATGCTAATGACATGTATACAACTTGTCAATTTTCTTTTGTTGTTTCAGATCCTACACATTATGGAGAAGTAGCTAAAAAGGAAGAGTGGTAGAGTGTGAGAGTTGAAGAGATAAATTCTAGCGAAAAGAATGGCACATGTGAGATGGTGGAATTACCGGAAGACAAAAATGCAATCGTCTTGAAGTGGATCTTCAAGACAAAGTTTGCAGCGGATGGAAGCCTACAGAAACATAAAGCTTGTCTTGTGGAAAAAGGATATGCGCAGCAATATGGTATAGATTTTGAAGAAACATTTTCTCCAGTTGCTCGGTTTGAAACCGTTTGACTTGTTCTAGCAATGGCTACGCAGTCACAATGGCTAGTTTATCAATTTGATGTCAAGTCGTCATTTCTCAATGGAGACTTACAAGAAGAGGTCTATGTAGCACAACCAGAAGGTTTCATAAAGAAGGGCGATGAAACAAAGGTCTACATGCTAAAAAAGGCATTATATGGTTTGAAGCAAGCCCCTCGAGCATGGTATAGCAAAATCGATGGGTATCTTCAGACAAAGGGATATATGAGAAGTGAGAATAAACCCACATTGTATGTAAAGAAGAGAGGTACTGATTTCATCATTGTTCGCCTTTACGTTGATGATATTATTTATACTAGCTCTTCTATTTCTCTTGTGGATGAATTTAAGTCGCAAATGATGAATGCGTTTGAGATGTCAGATATGGGTTTATTACATTACTTTCTTGACCTTGAAGTCTATCAAGCTGAAGATGGAATATTTCTATCAGAAAGGAAATATGCCAGGGACCTTCTCATTAAATTTGGTTTGCTTAATTGCAAGCCTGCAGTTACACCTATGAATGTTGGTGAAAAATTGCAGCTTAATGATGGAGCAGAGATGGATGATGCTAGAAGTTTCAGAAACCTAGTTGGAGGTTTGATTTACCTAACCCACACTCACCCCGATATTGCATTCTCTGTTGGTGTCATTTCCAAATTCATGCAAAAACCTTCAAAGGTTTATTTTGGAGCAGCAAAAAAGGGTTCTGCGTTATATCGCTGGAACTATGGACTATGGTATTTGGTATTCACAAGTTTCCAATTTTAGATTATATGGGTTCACTGATAGTGACTATGCTGGTTCGTTGGATGATAGACGGAGCGTTTCAACTCATGTTTTCACGTTAGGTTCAGGTGTGGTGACTTGGAGTTCAAAGAAACAAGCTACAATAACATTGTCAACCTCAGAAGCTGAGTACATTGTAGAAACTTCAGCAGCTTGTCAAGCCATCTGGATTAGAAGGATGTTAGAAGAACTTTAGCATAAGCAAGAAAGTGCAGCAGGGATATACTGTGACAACAAAGCGTCGATCACCATGACAAAGAATTCAAGTTTTCATAGCAAAACTAAGCACATTGATGTCCGCTTCCATTTCATTCACGATTTGGTAGCAAAATAGAAAATAATACTAAAACATTGCATCACTTATAAGCAATTAGCTGATATACTGTAATACCCCGGAAAATTTTTCGTTGAAATTTTGTGCGTAAACGTGTTGGGTTCTATGTTCTAGAATGAATTATAAATTTTCCATGCGGAATGTCTTAGATTATGACCCACCATTGCTTAGAGTATCAAATAATATTTCCAATGATATATGGATCATCCAAAATGAACAACCGAGCGACGAGTTATGAACATTCCGATCGAACCGTGAATAGTAGTGAACAGTAAAACATGCAGGAAAAAAGTACTGAGGCCTGGCGTATTTTTGCTCCAACTTTAAATGGTCATAACTCCTTGTACATACTGATCTGGGTGATCTACTATATATCAATGGAAAGCTCTGTGATTCCTCTTTCTAATGAAATTGGTTTCATCCAATTTGTCTATCGGAGAAAAAAGTTATGGTCGATCTACTTCAACCTATCAAAAGTAAATTTTTGGGTCAATTTCAAACGATGATAACTCCTCGTACACAATGTTCTGGGTGAGATACTATATATCAACGGAAATATATGAGAGTCCTCTTTCTAATGAAATTAGTTTTATCCAATTTGGATATTGGAGTAAAACGTTATGGTTGATCTACTTCAGACTATCAAAACAGTCCACCAAAAGACAAATTTGAGAATTATTTGATTTTTAGGGGCATTTTGGTCATTTTCCCTCACCCAAAATCCATACAAACCCTATATTAAAGCCTATTAGAAGCATTATATGTTATATTTCATCAAATTCCCTCAAAAAGAAAACCCTAAGCTCCTACATCCAACTTCAAGAACCTCCAAAGTTCACCATTTATTTCTGCAAATTTATTCAAGATTCCAAGTTTCTAGTTCAAGAATTCCAAGAACCATCATTCAAAGGCACCATTAACATCTCAAAAATGAGTATCGATCTAAAGTTCATCATTCAAGATATGTGGGGGGTTTCAACAAGAACTCTCTTTCGTTCTTGTGTCCAAAACTAACTTTCTTTACAAAGACATGATTTTTATTTTATTTTTATGAATTTGAAGCATGAACCCATATCTTATGATGATTATTATGAAATCTTGATGTTTATGATTTTGAAAGATGAATTTGCATATGTGGTGATATAAAGCATGAATCTTGAACGATATTTATCATGATTTTGATATTTGGATCGTGAATCCCCATTGGAAATTGTGTTTTTTTGAGAAAGTGTGTGTTATAAGCACGTTGATGTTGAATATTTGAGATATTTTGAATGATTTGACCTTTTGGTCTTAATGGAGTTGTTTTTAACTCGAGTGTGAAAGAAATCCACAACGTGGTTGATTTTGATAGATGGGAAGCATAATGGCTCCCAATGTATATTTATATATTACTGAAATGATTTTATTATGGATTGTCTTTGCAATGATCTGAGCTAAGTCCGGGAGAAATCTTTAGCGCCAAGTGGGAGGTATAAAGCGACCTTACTTCCCTAGAACTACGTGCCCCCGTAGGAGTGAGCCTGAGGCTGATTTATATAGTGATCACTAGTTTGTGTGGATTTGATATCGATAGTCCTACTCCGATGGCAAGGATAGGACGGCTCTCCCCAACGTGGGTTGTACGTTGGAATCCATGTAGCTCACATGGTTTATGTCGGTTATACGATCTCCCAGTGTGTGTGTGTTTCCTTGTGTCTATGGTGAACGGTGAAGTGATTTGAAAGTGGAATTGTGAAAGCTACTCTTTCGAAAGATTTAAATGATATTTACATTATGAGAATTGATATTCTTGATGAACTGAAAGTGATTGACAAATTATATGATGACTCACATGTGTTATTATACTTATTTCATCCTCTTATGATTATGATGATTTTCTTCGGGCTATGTGAGTCTTCCATACATCCTGCATATTTCTTATAAATATTTATGATGATGATGTTTATACAACTGCATCACCCCCATATACTCGGTTCCTTTCCATGGTACTGACCCACATCTTTGGATATGGGCTGCATTTTCTCAGAACGTAGGTTCAGGTGCTCAGCTCCAGGTTCGACAGTGATTCTTCGGGCACGCTGTTCTACATCCTCTGTTGTGATGAGTCCTCATGTTCAGAGGACGTGATGTCTGATGTTGGTTTCACAAAATTTTTTACATTTGATAACTGAGTATGAGTCAGTTGGGGCATGTCTCAATGGCTCGCTGGTTTTATTGATTTTTTTAGAGGCTTGTCAGACTAGTATAGATGTTGGGAGTTGACTAATAAATCGTAGTTTGTTATCTTTCTGAAATTCTTTTATTCTTGGATGATGATTACTCTGTTGATATTTGAGGGTTATTTATGAAAACCACGTTGATTTATGTTGAACTGAATGAAAATGGCTCAAAGGGTTAGCTTGGGGCTACTCGTAGCCTCAAGCACTGTGTGACGCTCTGGGACCCGTTTTTGGGGCGTTACATATATTGACGAAGTCTTTGGCAGCAGACAAGTTTATTTATTTGAGGGCATTGCTTGGTGTGTGTAACTTTGAATTAAGGGTGAGTATTGAAGACTAATTCAATATATGACCAAGTCAAATTTAATTTGTTAGTAGTTTCCTATTTTCTTGGACTATTAGCAAGTCATGATGCAGTATATTTTTAGTTAACAGTAGTGGATAGTTATTGCCTAGTTAGTGGATAAGTGGATAAGTGGCTTAGTGGTTTCTTTGTTTTGTAAGTCTATATAAAGATTTGTCTTCAGTTGTTTTTGAATATACAGAAAAGCTGAGTTTCAGCACATATTGAGCCCTCTTTCTTTCAACCTCTGCTCTTTAAGATTTTTGCAGTCTACAGAACTCAACAAGAACTAATTAAACGTGTACGAAAATTCAAAACCAGATACTCCAAGGGACAAAAATTCAAGACCGGACACTTTGAGGGACACTAGGCGTAATTTCCTCAAAAATGCCTTACTACAAATCTAAAATGTACCCCATTTTTATGTTTATGAGGAATGCAGTTATAATAACTACCAAATTTCAAAATCTATACCACAAGTGAAAGAAAAATTCAACAACACAACAATGATTCTGCAAACAAAAATGAAGTCTATGCATCCAAGTGGTACAAGCCAACACATATGATAACTTTCTTTCAATACGAAGTCGGACAATAAGATCTCCAACAGTCATCTCCTTGCGTTTATGCTTTAAGTAGTAGTCTTTCCACAAAGGTGGTAGCTTCTCAACTATTGTTGCTACTTGGAAAGCATCATTCACAATTAAACATACAAAATAGTTTATGTAAGTATTAAGAACATTTTTAATTTATTCAACTAAGGTATTTTTCAAAGCTATACCTTCTTCTAGGAGATCATGTATGATGACATGCAACTCTTGTACTTGAGAGACAACAGATTTACTATCTATCATTTTGAAGTTCAGGAACCGTGCAACAAGGAATTTCTTAATTCCCGCATCCTCCGTCTTATATTTTTGTTCAAGTGCCCCTACAGTTCCTTTGATGTCTTGGTTCCACTATAAACATTGTAGAGGTCGTCTTGGAGACCACTCAAAAGTCCGAATGTTTCCAAGCTTCTACAATAACGAAGCGGTCTTTGTTCGAGGTTCCCTCAGGCACCTCAGGAGCGTCTTCGCTAGTGAACCGTTGCAGACATAAAGTGGTGAGGTAAAAGAACATCTTTTGCTGCCACCGCTTGAAGTCAATGCCCGAAAATTTTTCGGACTTCTCCGCCGGTGCCATTGTTGGCGGAGCCTTTGTGCGACTTGATGTGGCAATATTAGTTGTCCCCACAGACGTTGTCGCACCCATCATTTGACTTTCGTTAGTCATCTTATCTGTCAACACAAGACAAAAAAATTTAGTATTTTCAGAATACTACTTATAAAGTTAAATTAACTTTTCAACTTTTCTTCTTGTTTCTAATTAACGATGAAGTTTTTATAACTTCAAATCGTCAACCAAGTGAACTTTAACTTGTGATGAAGATTTTATGTCTTCTAATCACTAGTTAAATTCAAGCGGAGTAGAAAACTTAAAGCTTTAATCTCCAAAAACAAGTTATACAGATTTTGTAATAGTATTTATTTCCTTAAGATTGTTATTTTGTTTGTACTTCGGGTACACAGAATCTGTATATTACAACACCAACTTCAACTTGAGATCAAGTATAAATAAGAACACAATGAAGTATATCAAATACCCTCAACACAAGATCAAAATGACCTTTTCAAGAGGTGTATTTTATTTTGCAGAAATTAAGATGAAACAGAAAATAACCAAGTCATCCGAATTCACGGATTTTCCTTAAGGAAATAATCCCCCTCACTGTACCCGAGGTTGTGGAATTTTTTTCTCCTAGGATAAAATGGCTAACAGACCAACAGTAGCGGTACCTCAAACGGTTGGAATATCTTCGAACTCACAGAACGTTTTGAGTGATCACACAGAATATTTTTGAGACAAGAAGAAATTTTTTTTAATATGAAAATTTCGTACTAAACCTGTGGGAAAAACCAAGTTTATATAGCCACAACATGCCTCTTCTAAAAAAGAGGCAATGGTTCACTCTAACGGTTACACCTTTGCTATAAGTTCATGTCTGTTCATCAAAGATTGCATCTTTTCCTGAACAGTCATCTCATTTCATGAATCAGTATGTCACTTCATTGAAGGATTACATCTGAAGCATCATTTCGAACCATTGCAACCTTCTGTAGCCTCAGTTCAGAACAATGTATCATTTCTGAAGCACTAGTTCAAAAATAATGCATCAGTTCACTTGAACTGTTACTGCATGTATATATAAATGGAGGTCCGAAACTGAAACTGTTGTCATTCTTCGGAATTCAAATAAAGTTTGTCCAAAAAGATAGATTTCAACAATCGATCATTTGCCAAATCCGAGGCAAGCAACAACGTCAGCACAAGGCATCTATTATTTCTTGCCTTACTTGCCATGTGTAGTAAGTGTTCTTGATTATAAACACTTTCAAGTTCTCTTCTTCCACCAATATGGGGGAAAGAGTAAACTTTCTAATTTGGGAGTACACTTTCCATTTTAGTGTCTCCTTCTCCTCCACATTTTATTCTCCATTTTTCCATTCACACTTCTTTCATATACTATGAACCCAACAAGAACTTCATACACTTCATTACAAGGTATGTCCGCGATGGTCTTCTAAGATACAGTAATAATCTACGTCGCGTTGTTGATTTCAATGATTATACATACTTTATTCATCGGTTTCACAGTAGACCTCCTACATTCATGCAATTCACACGTCAACATCTATACTATTGCTCTTTACCGTCGCAGTCACGCTTTATATTACTTAGGATATTAGATGTTTGGTTTACTTCTTGTCTCTACAATTCTGAGGCAATAACAGAACTAGTTCATTTGAGGTATCTTGCTTGTCCATTCGACGATGGTCTTGTGCAGTCAATATGCAATCTTTGGAATCTACAGGTCCTAGTTATTCATGACGGGCGCCCACGTGGTTTATTTATGACAACCCTGTCCATTCCATGGGAAGTTCTGAATATGCCTCGACTAAGATATATCCATACAAAAAACCTTTGGCTTTCCATACCCCCTCCCATATCACAAATTACTGAGAGGGAGAATCACTTACAAACGCTAACCGTATTGATGCCTTCATCTTGTACCGATGAGGTGTTTCTAAGAATCACGAATCTGAAGAAGTTGGGAATTTTACTTGTTGACGATTCAGTCATTGCCGAGAAGTGTTATTGTCTCGATAATCTTGTACACTTAACTCAACTTGAGAAGTTCAAAGTTGAGATCAAAGACGGTTATATCTTTCTCAGACTGTGTACGAGGTTGGACCCCTCTCCTATGCTACACGTTCCACATTGTGAGAACTTTCCCACCAAACCTCAACAAGTTAACGTTGTGCAGCACGTACCTACAATGGGAAGACATGATCATTCTCAGAAAGTTACCTAACCTTGAAGTTCTCAAACTTAAAGACCACGCCTTTCACAAACAGATTTGGGACCTAAGCGATGAAGAGTAAGATGGATTCTCGCGGCTTAAGATGTTACTTCTTAAGAAGATGTATCTGAAGAAATGGGAAGCGACGAGTTATCATTTTCCAAGCCTTGAGCACTTAGTCCTATGAGGAAGTTATTACTTGGATCAAATTCCTTTAGACTTTGTGGAGATTCAAACACTTCAACTGATTGAACTACACAAGTGTAAGTTTTCTGTTATTGCCTCAGCAAAGCAAATACAAAGCTTGGGATATGATGACCTTGTTGTTCATGTGAACTATGTAGGTGAGTAAACATTCATCAAAAGGTTAACATTTTCATACATGTTCAGATGACAAGTAACCACTTCAACGTTGAGAGATGTATAACTCGTCTGTTAGAGTTTGTGACCCGAATTTTGTTGATCCGGCCCTGAAAAGTTCGCGGTGCGACCTATGTTTCTGATTTTTTTGTGGGGTTTGTAGTGGGTTGTTTTGGACGGTTTAAATACGTCATTGATACTTTCGTCTCCTTATTGTATTCCTCTCCATTATAGTGAAATCCCTCCTCCTCTGCCGTGGTTTTTCCCTCAAGGCGAAAATCTGTGTGTTCTTCTTGTTCTCTTTCGTTTTGTGGTACTGTTTATTCCTGTTCGTTCATAACATCGTCTCCACTATCTTAGTTGAACACTCCAACTTAAACATGATCGTCTAGACACCTCCAAAATTTATGTGTCATATTAGTGTCGGTGTTCATGAGATACAGTGAGGACGAGTTGGACTGTTTAGATGTCAGTTGAGACCAAGTTGATGTGTCTAGATGTACACTCCCAAAACTTATGTATCATGTCAGCGTTGGGTGTCCATGAGATACAGTGAGGACGAGTTGGACTGTTTAATTGTCAGTTGAGACCAAGTTAATGTGTCTAGACGTGCACTCTCAAAATTTATGTGTCATGTCAGTGTCGGTGACCATGAGATATAGTGAGGACGAATTGGACTGTTTAATTGTTAGTTGAGACCAATTTGATGTGTCTAAATATGCACTCTCAAAATTTACTTGTGTCATGTCAGCATCGTTGTCCATGAGATACAGTGGGGACGAGTTGGAGTGCTTAGATGTCAGTTGAGGCCAGATTGGTGTGTACTCTCAAGTTAGGTGCCTTCTTGGTAGCTGAAGCCAAGTTTAGCCCAAAAAAAACAATACACAAATTACCTTTAGAAATTGTACAGAATCAAGTAACTTTCTTTTGAATGAATTTTTCTTATCTCATTCATTTAGAGAAAGATTTTTTTTTGGGGGCATAATACAGATATTAAATTTGACATCAAATTATAACATTGATCTTAAACTTTGACAGTGTTCAAATAGTACCTTTAACTATTCAAAACCTGAACAAATAAACACCCCGATCTTATGTGGCAAAACGTGTATTAGACACGCAAAACGGCGCGCGTTCGAGTTGGAATTGAAGGTTTTTTTTGTTCAGCTTCTGTACAGTTAAAGGGCCTATTTGTGCACCGACAAAGTTAAAGGTCGTACTTATAATGTTTTTTTTATTAGGTGGCACCATATGAGTGGATTAGTAATCCACGTTAGAGCAAGTGAGGTACACGCGTGTAGTTGCAAAATTGAAGTGTCTTTTTGTTCAAGTTTTGTATAGTTAGAGGGCCTACTTGTGCACTATCAAAGTTTAAGGTCAATGTTATAATTTTGTGTCAAATTTAGGGTCATATTTATATTTATTTATTATGCCTTTTTTTTTTTTTTTTTACTTTTTAAAAATAAAAATTGCATATTTAAAAATTATACGACAAGTATTACATATTCACATAGCCACTGATTCGAAATATATTTTAAAAGCAATGAGAAAATTTCGATCAAAGAAAAAATAGTTTGATTCTTCAGATCGTATAACCTTCACATAAAATGAGACAGAGAAAATATTAGTTGTTAAATGAGTTTCATTCTAGACTTCTAAGTAGTCATTTTTGCTAGGGAAAAATCATCACAAATTGACAAAAAGAGAAGATATATTTTAAAAAAAAAAACTATTAGAAGAAAATAATTGAAGAAAGAAATTCGGAAATTATGTTTGAAAATATATTTAATTGATAAATTCATTAAGAAAAGAATAGAATAATGCACTCAAACTCCTAATAGTTGCCCCAATACTTTTAATAAATAAATTGACTTTTTCGATAGCAATTAATGAGATTTGACTCATTTAAAAATGAAGGTCCCACAAATATTTTTTTTTATTTATATAAAGAACATTAAATATAAACATTAAAATTTTTACCAAACAAGAAAAAAGAAAACCATGTGATTGGTTATTAAAGAAATAAAAGTCCATATGGTTCGTGGTTGGCTTGAATTGTTTATACTAAAAATTTTATTAACCAAACTTTATATTGCTTTATTAGGTTATTTTAAATAACTCAGTGAATTTGGTTTATACAATATAAGATTGATAAAGTAATAAAAAGGTTGTTTTAAAATAATTTAGTTGAACATTGGGTACAAATAAGTCAGTAAAAGACGAGCATGCAAGCATAAAGGTTATATTGATCTAATAGACTTTCAGTATTATTGTCGATGCTTGTGAACCTGTTCTTTGATAAAGTAATATAAAGGTTGTTTTAAAACACTTCTGTCGGGCATTGGGTACAAATAAGCTAGTAAAAGATAAGCGTGCAAGTTGTATTGGTCAGTTTTGAACTGTCGGGTGAAGATTGGTCGAGTTTACTTTCATCATTGTCGATGCTTGTGAATCTGCTCTTTGATAAACTAATATAAAAGTTATTTTAAAACACTTCATTCGAACATTGGGTACAAATAAGTCGATAAAAAACAAGTATGCAAGTAGCTGTATTGGTCAGCTTTGAGCTATCAGGTGAAGATTGGTCGAGCGGACTTCCATCATTGTCGATGCTTGTGAATCTACTCTTTGATCAGCTCACCGTTAAATAGTATGAGCATGAAATTAAGTGCACTTCGCTTCTCTCTCTGTTCAAAAATTCTTGTTAGGTAATACAAAAAAATTAGAAAAGAAAAATCGAGTGGAATTAAAGAAACTACCCAGCGAACTAATCACTAAATAGATACGACGTTAGCAAGATGCAACACTTACGGTCCATGGTTTGTACAAACAAACTTACGGATCAATTAAATGTGGATGACTATCTAGATTAGAATGACAATTTAATCTATTCATTTTTATTTTTTTCTTTAATCTTTATTTTAATTTTTTTTTCTCTAGAAAGATCAATAGTATTTTCATTTTAAAATTCTTTTTATTGAATTTAATTTTAAATTATTTTTATATTGTTTTAGAGCTAAATTTATGGAGAAGACGAGAGTGGGTGCCTAGGGAAGGGGAAAACAGTTGAGTGAAAGAGGCACCAAAATTATTTAAAGATATAATAATTAAATAAAATAAATAATCCCTTCATCAAGGTACACTATCTATCTAGGGATGGACATTTTATATTTGATTTAATATTTTTAAAGTTTAATTTTAATAATTAATAATTTAAAATAGATATCAAATATCAAATTCTTAAAAGTTCAAATTAATGTTTAGATTTTGATTTGATTTTAATAACTATTAAATCAAGCGAAATGTCACGTCCACATTACATCTCTCATGATCCCTTTACTTTGCCAAAATAATGTGACCATAATTTCAGAAATAGGTTGACTTTTTTTTATTTTTGTCATAGAAAATGAAAGTCGTTATGTTTAGTAGGATATTGCTTCACAGCTCGAGAATTTAAGTAATATTACAAACTATTTTAGAAGAAATAGTTCCATTCAAGCCTATGCCATAAAAAAAAAACAAATATAGGTGGTATAGTATTATTATGATCCCTTCATAACAAAGTTATGTGTTATTACTATTAATTTATGTATACTATTATTATGATCCCTTTGTAACTAATTATGTATATGTTTAGGCAAAATGGTCTTCTGGACTCCTGTACTATGTCGATTTTGTAAGTTGGACACTTCTACTTACATATTTATCATCTCGACCCCTGAACCCACTAAAAAATAATATTTTAAACCACTTTTTGATGAGTGTAACACACTCTCCTCCACGTCAGCTGCCACGTCAACTGTCACGTCTGTCATGCCTGACACATCTGTCACGTCATTTTTAAAAATAAAAAATAAAAAAAGTATTACATTAAATTCCAAGTCATTTTTAAAATGCTACATAACAAATTAAATATTAAAATTAATTTAATTAAATAAGAAAAAATTATAAATTGTAGAAAAATTTGAATAATCATGTTTTTATTTTTGCTCACAAATTAAACGTCAAATCCATTTCAAATAATTTAAATTCTTCTCCAACTAATTTAAATTTTTAACTATAAATTCATATATACAAACATGATAAAGTTTTAATTTTTAAATTGGAATATTTTTAAATATTCACAAAAAAAAGTTTAATTTTTTTCAAGCGAAATTCACTAATTTTTTTCAATATTCACTATCACTCACTTTCAATTTAAATTTAAATTTTAATCCCCAAAAAATAAAAAGATTTCAAATTTAAATTTTAATTAAAAAATGAAAAGAATTGAATTGAGAGGAAAAATTAAAATAAAAAATAAAAAGTGAACGTGGGGGGGGGAGGGGAAGGGGGGCTGGAAGAGTATTGGGGTAGGGTGGGGGGCTGGAATGGGCTGGGGGTGGGGACGGGGCTGGGAGGCATGTGGGGGTTGCGGGTGGGGTGAGGAGGGGCTGGTGGGGTGTGTGGGGTTGGGGACAGGCTAGGGTGGGGCTGGGAAAGGGCTGGACGGGGCTGGTGGGGTGTGGGTGGTTGGGGACGGGCTGGGGTGAGGGTGGAGAGGGGTTGGATGGGCGTTGAGGTAGGGTGAAGGGGCTGGAATGGGCTGGGGTGGGGTGGGATGGGCTGGGTGGGGATGGGGGTGGGGACGGGCTAGGGTGGAGCGGGGAAGGATAAAAAAATTATTATTTTAAAAATTTTAAAAATATTTTTAAATTAAAAAAGATGGTGGAAAAAAAAGACCCTTTTTTTATTTATTTTTTTATTTTAATATTTAAAAAAAAAAAATTATTTTATGGAAGGGGCTAGGGGTAGGGTGGGATGGGGCTGGGTGGGGGTGGGGGTGGGGACGGGCTGGGGTGGAGTGGGGAAGGGTTTTAAAAAAAAATATTATTTTATATTTTAAAAAAAAATTAAAAAGATGGAGGAAAAAAAATCTTTTTTTATTTTTTTTAAAATTTTATTATATTTTAATTATTTTAATGTAAAATTGGCCAAAAATTGACCCCCACTCACACCCCCAGGCGAGTGACTACACTCTCCTTGTCCTAGTCACCTTTTTAATACCACATAAGCGAGGTCAACGGTCAAAGGGTGCAAAATATTGCTTTTTAATAGGTTCAAGGGTCCAGATGACAAACATGTAAGTAGAAGTGTTCAACTTACAAAACCGACACAGTACAGGGGTCCAGAAGGTCATTTTGCCATATGTTTACTCCAAGTATAATATTATTGTGATCACCTCGTAACAAGCTTATTATTATTATTATTATTATTATTATTATTATTATTATTATTATTATTATTATTATTTCTAGTATAATATTATTGTGATCCCTTCACAACAAAGTTATGTATTATCATCACTTTAAGTTATAATATTATAGAAAAATATTATTTTTAGTTGAGGGTCTATCGAAAATTATCTTTCTAATCCATTAAGATGGAAAAAAAACTTGCATGTGTCCATTTTCT
Organism: Capsicum baccatum var. pendulum; assembly: GCA_030864225.1. NCBI lineage: Eukaryota > Viridiplantae > Streptophyta > Magnoliopsida > Solanales > Solanaceae > Capsicum > Capsicum baccatum. The sequence continues at coordinate 279,189,164 of CM061550.1, forward strand.
TCATATCTTGTGAGGCTATATTGATTTGTTATTTTAGAATAAAATATTTGAGGGAGATTTTTTCATATTTTCGTACATTAAGAGGGAGATGGTAGAGTGCTGGAGGAGGACGTTCGCATTAAGAGAAGATTGCAGTCATATTTTCATAGACTCTTGAATGATGAGGAGGACAAAGATATTGTGTTAGGGAAGCTGGAGCACTCAGAGGAGGGGCGTGATTTCAGTTATTGTTGATGTTTTAAGGTGGAGGAGGTCAGAGAGGCTATTCGAAGGATGCGAAGGGATAGAGCAACGGGGCCTGACGAGATTCCAGTGGATTTTTGAAAGTTTACTGGTGGGGTTGGTTTAAGGTGGTTGACTGAATTGTTTAACGATATTTTCAAGACTACGAAAATGCCCGAGGCATGCAGATGAAGTATGATGATTCCTTTATATAAGAACAAGGGTGACATTCAGAATTGCAACAACTATAGGAGTATTAAGTTGTTATGTCACACTATGAAGATTTGAGAGAGAGTGGTCGAGCGGAGGTTGAGGAGGACAATGTCTATTTCGGAGAATCAGTTTGGATTTATGCCCAGTTGATCGATGACGGAGACAATTCACCTGGTGCGTCGACCGGTAGAGCACTATAGGGAAAGGAAGAAGAACCTATGTATGATTTTCATCGACTTGGAGAAGGCGTAAGGCAAAGTTCCTAGGGAGGTCTTTTAGAGATGCTTGGAGGTGAGTGGGGTCCCGATGATGTACATCAGATCGATTAATGGCATGTCTGATAGAGCTAAGACTCGGGTGAGGATGACGGGAGGAGACTCAGAGCATTTCCCTGTCTTGACAGGGTTTCATCAGTGATCGACTCTTAGCCCGTTTTTGTTTGCGGTGGTAATGGATATGTTGACGCGACGTATTCAAAGAGAGGTGCCTTGGTGTACGCTTTTTACAGATGATGTTGTTCTAATTGATGAGATGCACGGGGAAGGGGGTGAATGATAAATTGGAGGTTTGGAGACAAATCCTTAAGTATAAAGAGTTCATGTTGAGTAGGAGCAAGACAGAGTATATGAAATGCAAGTTTAATGGCTTGAGGCAGGAGAATGAGGAGGTAGTAAGGTTGGATTCCCAGGTTGCTTGTAAGAGGGATAGTTTTAAGTATCTCGGGTTCATGATTAAAGGGAATGGAGAGATTGACGAAGATGTATCCTACTGTGTTATGTGATAAGAAGGTATCACTCAAGCTTAAAGGCAAATTCTACAGAATGGCAGTCCGTTCGGCCATGCTGTATGTAGCGGAGTGTTGTCCAGTCAAGAACTCCCGTATTAAAAAATTAAAGGTAGCAAAAATATGGATGTTGTGTTAGATGTGCGGGCTTACTAAGGGTGATCGGGTTAGGAATGAGATTATCTGGGAGAAGGTAAGAGTGACTTCGATAGAGGACAAGATGCGGAAAGTTAGGTTGAGACGATTCGGGCATGTAATAAGGAGGGGCACGGATGCCCCAGTTCGTAGGTGTGAGAGGCAAACTTTGGATGGTTTCAGGTGGGGTAGAGGTAGATCGAAGAAATATTGGAGAGAAGCGATTAGACGTGACATGGAGCAGTTACAGTTTATAGAGGATATAAGCCTAAATAAGAAGATATGAAGGATACAAATTAGGTTAGAAGACTAGTATTTGTGTGTGAGTCGTAACTAGTAGTTAGGAGAGCTTTGGGGTAGTCGGGCTGGTAGTTTTAGATCTATGTCTATATATTGGAGTTGCTAATAGGAGGGTATGGGGGTGGGGGGTGCCTTTGGTTCGTTAGTACAGGTTCAACGGACAATAATCACCCCTCACTTTCAATCATAAGATTGTGAGGTTGGAGCCATCAAAAGAGCAAAAACGCTCATCAAATGATAGTCACCTCTCATTTTCGACTATAAGATTGTGAGTTTGAATCATTAACAACAAAAAGGTCTATCAGATGAAATAATCACCCCTCACCTTTGACAATTTTTTTTTTGTGTGATTTTAAGTCATCAAGATAGCAAAAAGCTCAATCAGATGATAAGCTCCCTTCACTTTCGATCATAAGATTGTGAGTTTGAATAATCAAAAGAGCAAAAAGGTCCATCGAATGATAATTGCTCATCACTTTCTACCATAAGATTGTGAGTTTGAGGCATCAAGAGAGCAGAAGGTCCATCGGACAATAATCACGCCTCACTTTTGACCATAAGATATTGATTTTGAGTGATCAAGATAGCAAAAAGCTCAATCAGACGATAAACTCCCCTCACTTTCGATCATAAAATTGTGAGTTTAAGTCATCAAGAGTGTTAAACGGTCCATTGAAAGATAATTGTCCCTTACTTTTTACCATCAGATGTTGAGTTTGAGTCATCAAGAGAGCAAAAATGTCCATCAAAGATAAGCATCCCTCACTTTCGACCATAAGATATAAGATTGTGAGTTTGAATCATCAAACATGAGCAAAAAGGTCAATCGGACGATAAGCACCCCTCACTTTCGATCATAAGATTATGAGTTTAAGTCATCAATCGTGAGCAAAAAGGTCAATCGGACGATAAACATCCCTCACTTTCGACCATAAGATCGTGAGTTCGAGTCATCAAGAGCACAAAAAGGTCAATCAGATGATAAGCACCCCTCAGCTTCGACCATAAGATTGTGAGTTTGAATCACCAAGAGAGCAAAAAGGTCAATTGGATGAAAAACACCACTCACTTTCCACCATAAGATTGTAAGTTCGAGTTATCAACTGAGCAAAAACGATGAAAACTCCTCAGGAGGGGTAAAAAAATAATTTCTCAAACACAAAAGTGAAAACTAAATTCTATTACAATAATAATAATAATAATAATAATAATAATAATAATAATAATAATAATAATAATATTTAAAAAAAGTATATGGAAATTAATAAACAAATCCAACTGTCATTGTCCACATTACTACTTCTCTTGTACCCCATAACTAAAAGTCCTCACTCTGTGTTTTTAGCCATTTATTGCTACCTTCTCCTACCTTCTTTCCTTTTTGACACACCCTTTTTAAAGTATTTTTCAGTACTTTGAACTTTCTACTTTACAAAAAAATTAAAATAAAATTATCATTGTTAAATTTGTCTTTCTTCTTCAACATCACCTTCTTGTACCCCTTTACCTTCCCCTCCACAATTATTTTTTTTATAGTCATTGTGTTCAGATCAGCTTTCGCCCATTTTTTAAGTTGTGGGGGAAAAAAGAAAGTGAAAATGGATAGAAATGAAGAAATTACATTGACCCAAATGAGGAAATCAGTTGAAAAGCTTGGATCTTCTACTGAAGTAAGAAAAAATTAATCCCCTTTTTACTATTTTTGTTTAAAGTTCAAATCTTTGTAGTGATGATCAGTTATTTTTTTTTGAAAAAAAATGACACCCTTTTTGCTCTTTTAGTGTAAAGCTCAAATCCTTGTCTGACACTCTTTTGACTGTTTTAGGGTAAAGTTCAAATTTTTGTATTGATAATAAGTTCTTTTTTGAAAAAAAAAAAAATGACACCCTTTTGCCGGTTTTAGTGTAAAGTTCAAATCTATGTATTGATAATAGTTCTTTCTTTGAAAAGAATGACCCCCTTTTCCCTCTTTTAGTGTGAAGTTTAAATCTTTGTGAAGGGGTTGTTAGAGTGGGTTGGAAGTCACAAATTGGTTGTGGAATGGACTGACGGTTTGCTTATATAGACTTGGGAAATCCTACACGAGCTAGCTTTTGAGATTGAGTTACGTGTAGGTGGCATATCTTTACACTTTGAACTGATACAAAAAAAAATACTAGGTGGTTCTTTCCATCTATCATAGCCTTAATGAACACAGTTACCTAGAGTTAGCTGATATTTGTTGCTGGTGGGAGGTGACAGGTATTCTGTATGCTTAATTACCTAGAGTTTACCTGATATTTGATGCTGGTGGGAGGTGACAAGTATTCTATGTACTTACTCGTGTGTGAAAGCTGGCTCGGACATCACGGTTATTAAAAAATCAGTTATTTTGTTTGAAAAAAAAATGACCCCCTTTTCCCTCTTTTTGTGTAAAGTTCAAATCTTTATACTGATAATCATTTTTTTTGTTGTTGCAGAGTTATGGAGAGAAGACATTAATGAGGTTCTTGATTGCAAGATCAATGGACCCAGAGAAAGCTGCAAAGATGTTTTGTCAGTGGAAGAAATGGAGGGCTGAGATGGTTCCACTTGGCTACATATCTGATTCTGATGTTTCTGATGAATTAGCAGCTGAGAAAGTTTATTTGCAAGGATTGTCCAAGAATGTGCACCCTGTTGTAATAATCAAAGTTAACAAGCATTTTCCTTCCAAGGATCAAGTTCAATTCAAGAGTAATTTCTTTTCCCTTAAAGGTTCTTTTTTTTCCAATTTACGTGGCACCGTTTGACTTAGACAAAAAGTTTGAGGTCGAAAACACTCCTTGAACAATTGTGTGGCTATGGTATAAATCTTTTCATTAGGGGGTAAAAGGGTAATTTTAAAGTTAAATTATTTCCAACTATAGATAGTTGACATTTTGGAATGGACTAAAAAGGAAAGTGTGCCAGGTTCTTGGGATAGAAGGAGCATATTTCATTATGATATTCTTGTTCTTTGTTAGTCCGTGACTATTTATCTTGTTTGTGTTTTTTTTCCATAAGTTAAATTATTTCCAAATATAGAAAGGTAATGTTCTTTTTGGGACGGACTAAAAAGCAAAGTGTACCAGTAACACATATATTGGGACAGAGGGAGCATATTGAATTCTGATGTTCTTGTTCTTTGTTAGTCCATGACTGTTTATCTTGTTTGTGTTGTTTTGATAAGAATATTCTGGTTGGTTGCTTCAATGATGCCTTTTTATCTATTGTTGTCTTGCTAATGGGCCATTAGAAAAGTCTTTAATTTAAACTATCTTGTACTTAGTTGTAACTTTCTTGGACTTGACTTGTTGTCGCTGGGCGATCATTGGATACAGGAAAAAGGAATCATAAATAGCCATTTTTTAACCACCGTGATTGGAAAATAGCTACTGTCATGAAGTTATTGTGAAACTTTAAACTCCATGACGATAGTTATTTTTTAAAGATATGACTGAAAAGTGGGCAGTGGACGGTATTTCTAACACCACCAAAGGGAATCTCCATCGGGACTAAAGTTTTATTTCAAGTAATAAAAATTAAAATCCTTGTGATTGGTGACAAGTGACACATTATTAAAAGGAATACTATATGTAAGGGTGGTTGATTATGTTTTTTTAATTATAAGTTGACTTTGTGGAGCACCTCTATTTGCAAACGTGAGCGAAATTTTAATTGGTTTGGCAGGCCTAATCGTATGTTCACCAATAACAAAACTCAAGGTCCTAACTTTATTCAGCTAAACACTTTCCTAGGTTGGCGTCCTAATTTTCCCAATTTAGTAGGTAAGTTAAACACTATCTCGTCACACTGATAATGAAATTTGAAAGGCCTCAATGCTCAATATGGTTGTCTAGGGGTGTGGTTCTGTTTGATTATTCACGGAGGCGGATCCGGGATTTAAGTTTTATGGGTTCAATATTTAAGGTTCATAATATTGAATCCATTATATCCTAAAAGTTATGGGTTCATATCTACCGTCTGTTGCAATTTTCGTGGATTTTTAAATACATGGTTTACTTTGCGTTAAAAGTACTGGGTTTAGATGAACCCGGCGTCAGTATGCTACATCCGCCTCGGATTATTTTTGCATGCAATAAATTAACGTTCTTGCGGTATACAGAAAGTTGCTCTACCCTTCTTTAATATCTGATTCTTGTTTTATGTCAGTTAAACACCCTACTATAGGTGAAACAACTTGGTGAAATCATAGTAAAAGGGATATGGGAACTCCTAAATTCCGAGAAATACTAAAGGACAATGCAATGCACTAAAGCTTCCGCTATGTACAGGGTCCAGTGGACAAAAAAATTGAGAGAAGTACTGTTTTGTGTTAGTGAAGAACATTGGTTAAGGCATTTACAATCTATGGTATAGTCGGGTAAATGATTCATTTTACGGTGTTCTTTCGTGTCATTTGCGCCACCCTTATCTCTGGTGATATAAATGAAAAATTATTTGTGGTGACTATTACAGGATTTCTTGAATTTAGCTTCTTAGTTCTTCCTTCTTTCTGTAGGATGCTAATAATTACTCTTAACGGTAAGTTAGTATTGACACCTTCGCCTCTTATGCAGAATTCGTGGTTCATCTACTAGACAAAACAATTGCAAGGTATCATTTTCGTTCAACCATATTGCTCTTTGAGACTTTGACCATTTGAAAGTTGCTCATGAGGGATAACTTCTAAACTTTACGTAAATTAAAGTGTCTGTATTGAGTAAGTGATCGAGAGAAAGAAGGTTTTTGTGACGTCGACTCATGGGTTCCTCGTATATTCCTCTCTTCGAATATGTTTTTTTGTACTGAGAATCATGGTGCTGTTTCTAACTTGGAACTCTTTGTACTTGTTTCAGTTCGGTCAAAGGCAGAGAAATAGGAAATGAGAAGCTTATTGGAATTCTCGATCTCAAGAATATTACCTATAGCAATGTTGATGTTCGTGGAATGATCACTGGTTTTCAGTTTTTACAGGTAACCTCTTTGCCTTTCTATAGTGTCAAACCATTACCATAGACACACACCTAAGCAATGTTATGATGTGAAACATAATTCTTGTACCATGGACAGCGTTAAATAGAAATGGAGAACCTGATAATCTCTCGTCAGCTATAGGACAGTTCAAAGAGTCAAGATTGATGGCTTAGTAGAAGAACTCGCTAGACTATGTATGTAGCTGGTTTTGATCTCTCACATCTGAGCTATAGTTAAGGCTTTAGCTTGCGTGCACTATGAAACAATGTTGCTCGAACTCTTCAAACATGCTGCTGAGTGCCAGATGTGTGTGGAGAGCCATGTCTTTTTGGAGGATACGACATGGGTGCGACCACAGTTTTGGATGGTCCGAGCAACATAGGATCTTGCTATGAGGTGCCATTGATGTAACGAATAGTTTGGATATGCTGAAAACTTTAGTCAAAATTGTTGCTCTTGTTAAGCTCTTGAATCTTGATTTAGACAAATTAGGAGCAATCTCTACCTTTACTAGGTAGGGGTAAGGGTGCGTAAGATCTCACTTGTGGGATCGCACTGGGTATGTTGTTGTCGTTGTAGGAGCAATCTATGTTTCTCGGACATCACTTGTGGGATCGCACTGGGTATGTTGTTGTAGTTGTAAGAGAAATCTATGTTGCTAGGACATTCTAAAAGTGTCATCATACCCGTGGCAGACCCTGCAAGAATTCACTTTTTTGGAGGATCTGACGCGCACCAGATGACATATTTGGAGAGTTCGAGCAACATGGGGAGCAATATACTGAACAAATTGATGAAGACTACACTGGAATACTGATATAATGTTCAGTTCTTTATATCACCTGTGTTATATTAGTACTGCTAACGACATTTCAAGCAATTTCTTTTCTACAGGGATATTACCCTGAACGCTTAGCGGCTTGTTACCTTTTACACATGCCACAATTCTTTGTCACTGTATGGCGATTTATTTGTCGCTTCATTGATAAAGCAACTCGAGAGAAGGTACATTACTGTGCATAATGTTCCATTGAACAATGTTACCTTTTAACAAAATGCACGTGTAAACGAGTAATCTTCAACACTAGATCAGCTTCTGCAAACTTGATCATTTTTGCAGCTATGCATCTCATATTTGTCTGTATAATCTTACGCTCAGTGGAAACAATACTACTGTTATACTCATATTTCGCCCGAATCAAAACTTAAACTTGAGCTATTTTCTAATATCGAAACACTATACAGATCAGGATTGTTACGAGTGAAGAACAAAGGGAACAGTTCATCAAAGATGTCGGTGAAGAAGTCTTGCCGGAGGAGTATGGAGGGCGCGCTAAACTTGTACTTCTGCAGGATGTTGCTGTGAACTACTAACACAATATAGAGGAATAGTAGAAATTGGAAATAAGATGAAAAGAATAGCTTCATAGACACTATTTAGTATTTATGTTAGAGATAAGCATCCAGTACCCCTCCAAACAATGACCAAAGTTGCTACGACTCACTTCAACATCACAAGGATCCTATTACACCCCTAACTCAATTATAGTGTATTTTTGTCACCCTTTCATACTGACGTGACATCTTTATTACATAAAATAGGGCCCACGTCAGCTAAAAAGGTTGACAAAAATACGTTAAAATTTTAGCTCAGGAGGGTAATAGGACCCCCGTGAAGTTGGAGTGTGTCGTAGCAAATTTGGTCATAGTTCAAGAGGCTACTAGATGCTTTACTCTTTATGTTATTCATAGTTTTACATCTTGTTTACTTCTAGTCATATAACAAAATGCATATTTCTGTGATACTCAAAACCCAACGTGTTCGGCTTGACTCATTTCGTGTCAAGTCAGGACCAGACAAATAAATTGAAATGGATGGAGTATGTATTTTATTTCTATATTATTATTGACTCCCACATCTTATGAATTGATCAAAATTTTCGAGGATGTTTTTGCTACATATAAAACTAAGAGGGGGTGGGGGGGTGGGGGGGTTCATATTTTTGCTAACTAAAGGGATTCATGAGAAAAAAAGAACTAGAAATAGTTTCATTCAAAGTCTTTGCATTAGGAAAGTACAGCAAATAAAGGAGGTAAAATATTATTATGATCCTCTCATATCAAGTTATGTATTATTGGCACTATAAAGTATAATATTGTTGAAAAATAATTTTCTTGAAGTGAGGGTCGATCAGAAAAAAAAAATTCTATTTCACTAAGATAGAAGAAAGGTGAGCATACGCCCCACTCTCTTCAGGTTCTACTTGTGAAGTTATACTGAATTTGTTATTGATTTCGCAAGTATAATTGAAATACCTAAAGTAATCGTCGAAATGTTCTTCCTAAAACTTAATTTTTAGTTCCTATTCTATTTTCGTTATTTGTCACTATGTAAAACTACTTTTAAATTTACATTTTTTAAAAAATAACTTCAAGGTCAATTTAGTCATTTAAACAAAATAAGCACCTATATTTTCAAATTTATCACTTACATATAAACACATAACTGCTCATTTATAAATTTAGGAGAAAATACTCTATTTCCATTTTAAACTATACGCGAAAAAGCTGAGACACACCCGAACTTTAGGAGGGTCTTATTACCTCTGGACTAATTAAAGCCATATTTTTGACAACCTTACTGCCTACGTGGCACAACACACTGAAGGATCCACACAGGCACACGTGTGTGATTTTGACTTGACACGAAAAGCGTCAGGTTGCACTATAGTTGGTCATCACAGAAATATTTCTGGATTTTATTATATGACTAGAAGTAAAAACTTCTAGTAACATAAATATTGTAAATAGTAGAGAAATAGTATGTTTCCCATTTCTATTATTCCTCTACATTGTGTTAGTATTTCACACAGCAACATCCTGCAGAAGTACAAGTTTAGCGCGCCCTCCATACTCCTCCGGCAAGACTTCTTCACCGACCTCTCGTATGAACTGTTCCCTTTGTTCTTCATTTGTAACAATCCTGATCTGTATAGTGTTTCGACAATAGAAAATAGCTCAAGTATAAGTTTTATCCGGGTGAAATATGAGTATAGCAGTAGTATTATGCAGACAAATATGAGATGCATAGCTGCAAAAAGGATCAAGTCTGCGGAAGCAAATCTAGTGTCGAAGATTACATGGTTACACGTGCATATTGTTGAATGTAATATCATCCGATGGGCATGCAGTGTGACGTACCTTCTCTTGAGTTGCTTTATCAAGGAAGAGACAAACAAATCGCCATACAGCGACAAAGAATTGTGGCATGTGTAAAATGTAACAAGTAGCTAAGCGCTCAGGGTAGTATGCCTGTAGATAGAAACTCTGTGAAATGTAGCGTAGCAGCAGCATCAATATAACACGCGGAATATAAAGAACGGAGCATTATATCAGAATTCCGGTGTGGTCTTCATCAATTTGATCAGTTTATTGCTCCCTATATGTTGCCCGGACTCTTCAAAAATGTCATTGGGTGCGCACCAACGTCAGATCCTCCAGAAGTAGAAATTTCTTGGAGGGTCTACCGCAGGTGCCAAATCATTTTTAGAAAGTCGGAGCAATATAGATTGCTCTTGATTTGTCTAAATCAAGATTCAAGAGCTTAAATGAAGCAACAATTTTGACCAAAATTTCAAGAGATTTTAAGTTAGTGGAGCATATTCATACTATTCGCACCTCAATGGCACCTCATAGCTATGTTGCTGAGACCCTCCAAAAAAAATTTGCCGTAACCATGTCGGATCCTCCAGAAAAGCATAGCTATCGGAGGATCAGATACACATGTAAGAGTTTATGACCGAATGTTGATCCGGCCTTGAAAAGATCGCGGTGCGACCCATGTTTGAGATTTTTTTGGGGGATCTGTGGTGGTAGCTCAGGGATCCGGCCAATAGGCCCAATCCTGGAGCCCACCGTTGATCCCGTTGGAAGTGTGGGGGCGAAGCTCCCACGGTATGGACTTGTATGTTTTTGGGCTTAGAGTTTTCTTGTACGCACGTATTGTATAAGTGCGACTTATAGCATTGGTTTTAACATGAGGGTTCTCGTGTGTTATTGAGAACTTTGGCCCCTCCTTGTATTCTTCTCTGATATAGTGAATTTCTCCTCCTCTACCTGCGGTGTTTCCCGTCAAGGGTTTCCACGTAAATCTGTGTGTGTTCATCTTGTTTTTCTTTTGCTTATCATATTGCTTATTCCTGTTTTATTTCGTAACAACACCACCCGACAATGTGTTTGAAGAGTCTGAGCAACATCATCTTATAGTGCAAGCAAACCAAAGCCTTAAATATGTCTCAGATGTGAGAGTTCAATATACTCCAGCTACATACATAGTCTAGTGAGTTCTTCTACTAAGCCGTCAATCTCGATTCTTTGAACTATCTTATAGGCAGGGGCAGACTAGCCTTAAGTAGAGGATGCACGTGCACCTGTTGGAAAAATTCTGTATACATATGTGTATATACCATAAAAAACAATCACATATTTTAAAAGGACCCGTCAATATAATCATATCTATTTGATCGGGGCAGCTAGTTGTTGTGCCCCTTTGGTTCTACTAAGTCGTTAATCTCGATTCTTTGAACTGTCTTATAGGCAGAGGCAGACCTAGCCTTAAGTAGGGGGTGCACGTCCACCTGTTAACTCGGAAAAATTCTGTATACATATGTGTATATACCATAAAAAACAATCACATATTTTAAAAGGATGCGTCAATATAATCATATCTATTCGATCGGGGGCCTAACTCAACCTCAAGGACCCTTTAATCCACCGATGTGGGACTCCAACACCCCCCGCACGCTCAGGGTTGGATATCTGGAGCGTGGACAATATAAGACGGGGGGCCCAACATCGGAAACAATGAACTGGGTGGGCCTGGCTCTGATACCATGATAAAGAAATGGACCTTGGGCCTAACTCAACCTCAAAAGCTAGCTCATGAGGGGAGGATTGCCCAAGACCATATAAGGAGACCAAGGACCCTTTAACCCACCGATGTGGGACTCCAACACGTTCTTTATCTGAGTTGGATTTTTTTTTGGAAAACCTGCTTAAAGTGGTGCCCCCGTTCTCATTTTCTATTTAACATTGTCCATGGTACAAGCATTATGTATCTTTTCATAATACTGGTTATGTTCGTCTCTAGAGTAATGGTTTACGCAGTAGGCAGTATAGAGAGGCAAAGGGGTTACCTGTAAAAACTGAAAACCAGTGATTATTCCGCGAGCATCAGCATTGTTATAGGTAATATTTTGGAGATCAGCAATCGCAATAAGTTTCTCATTTCCTATTTCCCTACCTTTGAACGAACTGAAACAAGCACAAAGAGGTCCAAGTAAGAAACTAAACCACGATTGTCAGTTTGGAAATTTGGTCGAAATTGTAATGAGAAATGGTCAAAGAGCAACATGGTTGAGTAAAAATGGTACCTTGCAATTGTTTTGTCTAGTAGATGAACCACGAATTCTGCATAAGAGGCGAATGTGTTAATACTAACTTTATCGTTAAGAGTAATCATTAGCATCATACAGAAAGGAGAAGGATTTGTGCAAGAAACGCCCTTACCAGTCACCGCAAAAGAATTTCATTTACATTACCAGAGATAACGGTGCATATGAGAGAAAAAGATACCGCGAAATGAATCATTTAGCAGACTGCAACTTGGTAAAACACCATAGATTGTTGCTCTGTCTTAACAATGTTCCTTCATAACTCAAAACAGTATTTTTCAGAATCTTAGAGTTCCATATCCCTTTTTTAATGGACACATCGTGTCAACTCCAAGAGGCTATGACGATGTACATGGAATTTTTGGTTTCGGGGGCTCAAATGAAGTAGGGGTCTCATTTTTGGATTTAGCAAGAGCTTTTAGGTTGGTGGTAGCCAATTCGAGTTTCCCAAAGAGGGAGGTGCATTTGGTAACCTTACGTAGTACTCAACTAGATTATTTGCCAGTGGCAGAACCAGAATTTTCATTGAGGGGGTTCAGAAGTAAATATACGGACTAGTCGAAGGGGGTTCAACATCTACTATATATACATAAAAGTATTTTTGACCATGTAAAAATAGTATAATTTTCCGGCGAAACAAGGTTCGAATGAACCCCCTGAATTCAATGTGTTTCCGCCACTGTTATTTGCTCCTCATGAAAAGTTAGGACACAAATTGAGGATAATGCTAAGGCAAGAATCAACTTGAGCTACAATATCGATGTGAGAAAGTAGAAAAGGGGACAAGCAACACATGTTAAGGTTTGGACATTGAACTGATTTTGTTATGGATGGCCATATGATTAGGCTTGCCAAACCTACCACATTCTGCCCACCTTTGTAGATAGAGGTGGAAAAATCAACTCATGTTTTTTGGTAAGCCATCCAACTTGTGTTAAGCGAGTTCGGTTATGACCCGTTTATTGACTTGACCAAGAACATCTAGAATGCAATATAGTAAAAAGGGCAGCCTGGTGCACTAAAGCTACCGCTATGCGCGGTGTCCGGAGAAGAGCCCCACCACAAGGGTGTATCGTACCCAGCCTTACCTTGCATTTCTGCCAGAGGCTGTTTCCAAGGCATGAACTCGTGACCTCCTGGTCACGTGGCAGCAATTTTACCAGATACTCCAAGGATCCCCTTCAAGAATGCAATACAACAACAACAACAACAACAACAAACCCAGTGCATTCCCACCTGGTGGGGTCTAGGGGGGGTAAGATGTACGCAGTCCATACCTCTACCTCTAAAGAGGTAGAAAGACTGTTTCCGATAGACCCCCGGCTCAAGACACACGATACCACACAATACAAAGTAAAGCACCGAACAAGATTACAAGATTACATAACATAACATGCATAACATAAATACGGCATAAATACGGCAGTCATAAGTAAAAGAAAAGGAAAACAGAAAACAGAAAACAGAAAACAGAAAGAAAACAGAGGAGAGCATCCAGATTCGTACTAAAACAAGGAACACGGAAGCATACCAGCTACTACCCCAGCAAGTAATTCCCTACCCTAGCGGCCCAAACTGGCCCTAGTCCTCTACCCTAATTCGCGTCCTCCAGACCTTCCCAATACAACAACAACAACAACAACAAACCCAGTGTATTCCCACCTAGTGGGATCTGGGGGGGTAAGATGTACGCAGTCCATACCTCTACCTCTGAAGAAGTAGAAAGGCTGTTTCCGATAGACCCCCGGCTCAAGACACGAGACACCACACAAATATAAAGTAACGCACAGAACAGGATTTCATAACGTCAGACCTTCCCAATACAGTGAGCTAAAAATAAAAGAACCTTTACTCCAAGGGAAAAGAAATTACTCTTGAATTGAACTTGATCGTTGGAACGAAAATGCTTGTTAACTTTGACTATCAAAACTGGATGTCCATTCTTGGACAATCCTTGCAAATAAAATTTTTTCAGCTGCTAATTCATCTGCAACTTCAGAAGCAGAGATGTACCCAAGTGGAACCATTTCAGCCCTCCATTTTTTCCACTGACAAAACATCTTGGCAGCTTTCTCTGGGTCCATTGATCTCGCGATCAAGAACCTCATCAACGTCTTCTCTCCGTAATCCTGCAACAACAAAAAGAAATAGATAGAAAGAACTGATTATCACTTATCAGTACAAAGACTTGAGTTTTACGCTAAAGCAACAATATACCCAGTGAAATCCCGCATGTGGGGTCTGCGGGAGGGTATTATGTACGCAGTACTTACCACTACCTTGTGAGGTAGTTTCTGATTGACCCTCGGCTCAAGTTAACACATTACAAAGTAGTGTAAAGATTTGAACTTCACACAATAACAACAACACTATACCCAGTGAAATCACACACGTGGGGTCTGGAGAGGATAGTGTGTACGAGAACTTGCCCCTACTTGTGAGGTACAGAGGTCGTTTCTGATGGACCCTTGGCTCAACTAAAAACATTACACAACAGTATAAAGATTTGAACTTAACAGTAAAAGAGGAAAAAGGGAGTTATTTTTTTTTTTTCAAAAAAGAACTGATTATCATGACAATGATTTGAACATTACACTAGATAACAAGAAAGGATTTTTTTTTTTTTCAAAAAAAGAACTGATTATGTGTATAAAGAATTGAACTTCACACTAAGAGAGGGAAAAGGGAAGGGGCGCCTTGGAGTAACTGGAGATCATAAATTCAAGCCGTAAAAACATCTCTAACAGAAATGCAAGATAAGACTGTATGCAATAGACTCTTGCGGTTCGGCCCTAGACCCCACTCATAGAAAGAGCTTTAGTGCACGGAGCTGCACTTTTTTACTAAAAGAGGAAAAAGGGGGTCATTTTTTTCAAAAAAAAAAAAAAAGACCTAATTATCACTATAAAGACTTGAACTTTACACAGAAAAAGGAACTTTACACTAAACTAGGGAAAAGGGATACATTTCTATTCATAAAGAGAACTGCTTATCAGTACAAACACTTGAACTTTACACTAAAATAGGCAAATGGGGTCATTTTTTAATCAAAAAAGAACTAATTACCATTACTAAGACTTGAACTTTATACTAAAATAGGCCAAAAGGGGTCATTTTTTTTGCTTACTTCAGTGGAAGATCCAAGTTTTTCAACTGATTCCCTCATTTGTGCCAATGCCATTTCTTCATTTCTGTCCATTTGTTGAGGAGGGGAAGGTAAAGGTGTAGAAGAAGCTGATGATGCTGAAGTAAATGTGAAATGAAAGTAAGGTAGGAATAAGTAGTGAGCAGCAATTAGTGGCTGTTATATACAGTGAAGACTATGAGTAAATATAAAGTACACATGAGAAGAAGTGGTGTAGCTATATGACAGTTGGACTTTATTTTGTTTTTGAATTTCCCTCTACTTCTTTTTTGTTTGTTATATATAAATATAAGAGAAAATCTCAATTTCCACCTTCAACTATACGCGAAAAGGTTGAGACACATTCAAACTTTAGGAGAATTCTATTACCTCCGAACTAATTAAAACCGTGTTTTTGACAACATTAGTGCCTCCGTGGCACATACGTGGCACAATACACTGAAGGGTCCACGTAGGCACTAAGGTTGTCAAAAATACAATTTTAATTAGTCTAGTGAGTAATAGGATCCTCCTAAAGTTCGGATGTGTCAACCTTTTCGCATATAGTTCAAGGTGGAAACAGAGCATTTTCCTTAAATATAATATATTATTGTTGTTGCTTGACATAGACCTTTATGGTTCGGTCTTTCTCGATTCTTGAATATGACGAAAATTTTAGTGCATTGAGTTGTT
Source organism: Capsicum baccatum var. pendulum (assembly GCA_030864225.1). Classification (NCBI taxonomy): domain Eukaryota; kingdom Viridiplantae; phylum Streptophyta; class Magnoliopsida; order Solanales; family Solanaceae; genus Capsicum; species Capsicum baccatum. The sequence continues at coordinate 279,205,065 of CM061550.1, forward strand.
TTTCTGTTAGGGTAGAATGACAGTAGAAATGAGTGCGTAGTGTTAGTAGGTACAAGAATTTTGTTGTTCGCGTTAGTATTATTTCAGAATGTTGTATCGTTTGTTGTATTACTTGATGAATTTGGTTTATGATATTATTTTGTGTGGTAATTTCTATTGTATCTTTTCATTTTACTATTTCTTTTGTATATTGTTTTTCTCTTACGTCGGGGGTTTATCGAAAACAATCTCTCGATCTTACCTCTGATTTGCTTGTCATAGACCTTTATGGTTGGGTCTTTCTCGATACTTGAATATAGCGAAAATTTTAGTGTTCTGAGTTTTTTTTTATTAGGGTAGAAAGATGGTAGAAACGAGTGCGTCAATGTTAGAAGGTAGAAGGATCATGTTATTCGTGTTAGTAGCTATAATATTAGTATTATTTCAGAATATTGTATCATGTGTATTGTACTTGTCCTTCTACTATTTTTCTTGTAGATTGTTTTATCTTAAGCCAAAGGTTTATCGAAAACAACCTCTCTATCTCATCTCTGAGGCAGTGGTATGCTAAGTTGTGCGGACTTTCACTTTCGATGTCGCACTCGTGTTGAATTCTTCAAAAATACACTAGTTTTGACGAATCCGACACGCACACGTTGATATTAATTATTGAAGAGTACGAGCAACATAGGTGGTATGGACTGCAGTTGTGCGGACTTTTCACTTTCGATGCCGCACCTGTGTCAGATTCTCTAAAAATACACTAGTTTTGACGAATCCGACATGCACCCATTGACATTATTGAAGAGTTCGAGCAACATAGGTGGTATGGACTGCGTACACTTACCTTCCCAAATCTCATTTGGTGAAAATATAGTGGGTATGTTGTTGTTGCTGCATAAATTTGTAAAGAGTTTAAGTTATGTGCACCGTTAGTGTACAAAATACTCTACACAATAAGTTAACTTGACCTCCTATTGCAGGTCATCCAATTATTTATATAAAAATTTAAAAAGAAAAAATTAGGTAACATACAACAGCAAGTCAAATTTATGTGATAATGTAAAATATTTTGTATACTGACGATGTACAAAACTTAAATTCAAACGTTATTAATTTCTCCTCAGTGAAGTTATGATATAACTTATGGCATCTTTTAAACACAATGTTTCCCTTTTAATCAAATATTCGTTCTTGAATTTTATAATATGCATGATATTTATGATAATGATAATTATCATTAATATTTTGATATTATAGTGTATGTCTAACTATGATATTAGAGGGCCATAATTTTACAAAGCATGTACTGATATAATGAATGCCATTGTTGTTATATGTAAATATTATTATAAATAAGTAAAATATAACATGCAATTGAAGAAAATTAGTTGTTAGTCCCTACGTCTATTTTTACTTGATCCACTCTTCTATTGACACAAGAATTAAGAATCAATAATTAATAAAGATAATTTTATCATATTATCATTTAAATATAATAAATTTAATATTTTGAAAAGTGCATTAGATAATGAATCATATTTAACGCTAAAAATAAAATGAGTAGAATTAGATAAATTATCTATTAATATTATAAACAGGACAAGTATTATTGAGCTACTGTTCAAAATAGAAAAGTAAATAAATAAAGATAACAAAGATTAGCCAAAGGAAGCACCAAACCAATTTATTGCCTTTATTTGCTTGATGGTTGTCTCTTCTTCATTATCGCGCTAAGGTGAGAGTTCGATTTCTTGTGTTTTTCATAGTAGGTTTATATTATGTTTGATAATTGTTATGTATTATTTCATAATGTATTTTATTGTATTACTTTGTAGTTCGTATATATTATTATACTGTAACAACAATAACAACAACATATTTTAGTGTTTGATAGGAGATTTATCTGTTATTCTTGTACTAAATGATCCTTAGGAATCGTTTGATAAGAGGGAGAAGAGATAATTAATTCCGAAATTAATTTTAGATTGAACTTATTTTATATTTGGAGGCGAGAAAAAGAGGGATGGAGCTTTGTTTTGGGGTTGCGATAAAATTTATAAGTTAGATCATCTCAAAATTAGTTAATTCAGAATTCTATTGTGATTATATTCCTTCTTGCGGGAGAAATTATTAATATCAAAATGAGAAAATGCTCTTTTTACATCTTAAACTATACGTGAAATTACTGAGATACATCATAACTTTAGGAGGATCCTATTACCCCTTTGAACTAATTAAAACTGTATTTTTTACAACTTTAGTATCTACATGATATACGTGGACCTTTAGTGTGTTGATTCATTGATGTGTATGTAGGTATTAAGATTGTTAAAAATATAATTTTAATTAATTTGAGGTAATAAGATTATCAGCAATTTCTTGTATAGTTCAAGCTACAAGCAGAATATTTATTCTATCAAAATTAATAATGCCAAAGTAACTTATTTTCCAACCATACGATCTGATAATTCTAAGTACGGAACTCACTATAAAACCCTACTTAACTAAGTACACTACTTAGATTGCTTCTTTCTAAAATCCAATTACCGCCGCCATAAAATGAACTCTACGGCACTCTCCCTTCGCCACCACAACCACTTCCTCCACGGCGGCGGCGGCGGCGGCGCATCCTCCGTCATCACTCCTCTGCGCTCTGTCTCTCCATTCCGTATCCGCATGTCTCTCAACGAAAACGCTCCGTCAATCGCCGTCGTCGGAGTCACCGGAGCAGTAGGTCAGGAGTTTCTCTCCGTACTAACTGACCGCGACTTCCCTTACCGATCACTCAAGCTCCTCGCGAGCAAGAGATCAGCTGGAAAAACTGTAAAGTTCGAGAACCGGAATTACACTGTAGAAGAGCTTAACGAGGAGAGTTTTGATGGTATTGATATCGCGTTGTTCAGTGCTGGTGGTTCAATAAGTAAGAAATATGGACCAGTAGCGGCGAAAAAGGGGACGATTGTTGTTGATAATAGCTCGGCATTTCGAATGGATGAGAATGTGCCTCTTGTTATACCGGAAGTGAATCCGGAAGCTATGGTGAATTTGAAGGTTGGTTGTGGAAAAGGAGGGATTATTGCGAATCCTAATTGTTCGACTATTATTTGCTTGATGGCTGTTACTCCTCTTCATCGTCGTGCTAAGGTGAGAGTTAGATTTCTCGTATTGTTTCATAATGTATCATATTGCTGTACTATTATTTTCTTGACGGTTGTTACTCCTCTTCATCGTCGTGCTAAGGTGAGAGTTGGATTCTTGTGTTTTTCCCAGTACATTTTACGTATTGTTTCATAATGTTGTGTTGCATTGTATTGTATAATATTGTTTTGATGAATACAACGTTTGGATGGAATTTCCCATCTTGATTCACTAATGTGCTACGTAGGTACTAAGGTTGTCAAAAATACAGTTTTCATTAGTCTAGGGTAATAGTAACCTCCTAAAGTTCAGGTGTGTCAGCAATTTCGTGTATAGTTCAAGCTGGAACCGGATCATTTATTCTATCAAAATTAATAATGCCAAAGTAACTTATTTTCCAACCAAAATCCCTTGGTGATAATTCTAAGTACGGAACTCACTATAAAACCCTACTTAACTAAGTACACTACTTCGATTTCTTCTTTCTAAAATCCATTTACCGCTGCCATCTGCTGCTGCCATAAAGTGAACTCTCCGACACTCTCCCTCCGCCATCACAACCACTTCCTCCACGGCGGCGCCGCCGCCGCATCCTCCGCCATCACTCCGCTGCGCTCCGTCGCTCCATTCTGCATCCGCATGTCTCTCAACGAAAACGCTCCGTCAATCGCCATCGTCAGAGTCACCGGAGCAGTCGGTCAGGAGTTTCTCTCTGTACTAACTGACCGCGACTTCCCTTACCGATCACTCAAGCTCCTCGTGAGCAAGAGATTAGCTAGAAAACTGTAAAGTTCGAGAACCGGAATTACACTGTAGAAGAGCTTAACGAAGAGAGTTTTGATAGTATTGATATCGCGTATTGATATCGCGTTGTTCAGTGCGGGTGGTTCGATAAGTAAGAAATACGGACCAATAGCGGCGAAAAAGGGGACGATTGTTGTTGATAATAGCTTGGCATTTCGAATGGATGAGAATGTGCCACTTGTTATACCGGAAGTGAATCCGAAAGCTATGGTGAGTTTGAAGGGTTGGTTGTGGAAAATGAGGGATTATTGCGAATCCGAATTGTTCGACTATTATTTGCTTGATGGCTGTTACTCCTCTTCATCGTCGTGCTAAGGTGAGAGTTTGATTTGTCGTATTGTTTCATAATGTATCATATTGTATTGTGTTGCATTGTATTGTATTATATTGTTTTGATGAATATAATGTTCGTTGTGCTAAGGTGAGAGCAAACACTCTGTTTGGTTGGTTGTTACATATTTTTTTTTTTTTGATAACCGTGGTGTCCAGGCCAGCTTGCGCGCACCTCGACTAAATCCACGTGATACATGCTACCTCCCACCAGCAACAGGTACCAGATAACTCTGTCCACCAAGTCCAGAACAGATGGGAAGAAAACACCTAGTGTTTGCTGGGAATTGAACCTGAGACCTCATGGTGCTCATCCCAACTTCATTGAACCACTAGGCCACACCCTTGGGTGCGATGGTTGTTACATATTGTTTCATAATGTATCATATTCAGTTGCGGACCCATGATTTAAGGATTGTGGGTGCTTAAAAAATTTAAAAACTGAAAAAAGTAAAAAATAACCTCAGAGGTTCGAACCCGGGACCTCCTTCCGATGAAGCACCTTAAAATCAACTTAAATGTCAATGCACCCAACCAACTTTTGTTTTAAATGCACCCAACCAACTTTTGTTTTAGTGGGTGCTTTTATATGTTTTATACCTATTTTCATTTATTTTCTATGTAATTATACCTATTACGCGTTGAGTTTAGTGGGTGCCGGAGCACCCCAACATACAAGGTAGGTCCGCCCTCGATCATATTGTATTGTATTTTATTGTGTTGCATTGCATTGTATTATATTTACGTATTGTTTCATAATGAGAGTTGGATTTTTCGTGTTGTTTTCCTAGTACATTTACACTATGTTTGGATGGTTGTTACGTATTGTTTCATAATGTATCATATTGCTAATTCAAATTGCTCTACTATTATTTGTTTGATGGTTGTTACTCCTCTTCATTGTTGTGCTAGGGTGAAGTTAGATTTCTCGTGTTTATTCCTTGTACATTTACACTCTGTTTGGATGGTTGTTAGGTCTTGTTTCATAATGTATCATATTGTACTATGTTGTATTGTATTGTGTTATATTATATTATATATTGTAACAACAACAACATCATACCCTAGTGTATTCCCACAAAGTGGTGTCGGGAGAGGGTAAAGTGTCCGCAGTCAATACCACTACCTTAGATAAAGTAGAGAGTATGTTTCTGATAGACCCCGACATTGAAATGTATTGTATTGTACTGTATTGTTTTGCTGAATAGAATGTTTGGATGGAATTTCCCATTGTTACATATTGTTTCATAATGTACCATAATGCTCTGCTATTATTTGTTTGATGGCTGTTACTCCTCTTCATTGTTGCGCTAAGATGAGAGTTAGAATTTTCGTGTCTTTTCCTAGTACATTTACACACTGTTTGGATGGTTGTTACATATTGTTTCATAATGTATCATATTGTATTGTGTTGCATTGTATTGTGTTATATTGTTTTAATGAATGCAACATTTGGATGGAATTTAGCGTTGTTACATATTGTTTAATAGTGTATCGTATTGCTCTACTATTATTTACTTGATGGTTGTTACTCCTCTTCATCGTCGTGCTAAGGTGAGTTGGATTTTACGTGTTTTTCCTAGTACGTTTTTACGTATTGTTTCATAATGTTGTGTTGCATTGTATTGTATTCTATTGTTTTAGTGAATACAATGTTTGGATGGAATTTCCCGTATTGTTTCATAACGTATCATATTGCTTTATTTGCTTGACGGTTGTTACTCCTCTTCATCGTCGTGCTAAGGTGAGAGTTTGATTATTGTTTCATAATGTATCATTTTGTAGTGTGTTGTATTGTATTGTTTTAGCGACGACAATGTTTAGATGCAATTTCCTGTTGTTACATATTGTTTCATATCGTATCATTTTGCTCTACTATTATTTGCTTGATGATTGTTACTCTTCTTCATCGCCGTGCTAAGGTGAGAGTTAGATTTTTCGTATTGTTTTATAATTTATCTCGTATTGCCTCATAACTTATACTATATGTGTTAGTTATTTCGGTTTCTAAATTGCAAACTAAACTTCGTATTAATTTTATACGTGAACAACTTGCATCCTTACTAGCTATGAAATGTTGTATAACTTATACATAAATTAATACATGTATAAGTTGTTCCTTTACTAGCTACCAACGGCCCCTTAAAGATTAAAAGTTATGCCATATGATACAATTTATGTGAGCTAGTATAAATAACAATGCTAGTATTTTTTGGATTTATTTTCCAGTTCGAAAACTTGTCCTTACCTTTGCAAAGCCCGAAAGGATCTTCTTTTGTTAAGAGGTTATAGTGCAATATTGATATGGATGTCATTAATTTTCTGCAAACTTGTCAACTCATGGTTCATTAGTTAAAAAGAGTGAAGGATGGAAATCAGAAAAGAAAAAGTTTAACATCTGACAAACAGTTAAAATGAGTGATTTTAATAAGAAAGAAATCAGAAAATAAAGCATTACAATTCTTACATGGAACAATCAGTTTACTGTGGATAATCAAAATAATAACTAAGTTGGTAAGTCATTTAACTGCCAGAATTGCAGACTGAATACAGGAAATATTCTGCTCATCCATTGAAGAGTTCTCTAGTGAGTAATAGCTCTCAAAATAACTCAGATGGCACCGTTAGATAGAAATGAATGAGAATATTTAGAAGGAATTCACCACACAATTATACACTTCTCTTTTTGTTCTTTCTGCTGTAACGTGAGGTTTGAGAAAGAAAATCTTTTGGCAAGTGTACGCTTATTCAACGTTGATAAATTTTCCATCTTAATTGACATATATTTCTCTTACACATCCATCTCCATGGTAGTTGTGAAGACCTTCAGAGTTTAGATCAACCAATTATATCAGTCTGAGGACCAAGTCGGTTCACTTTTACTTATTCTGTGCAGATATGCATATTTTCAGGTTAAACGCATGGTTGTTAGTACATATCAGGCAGCTAGTGGTGCCGGTGCTGCTGCAATGGAAGAGCTAGTGCAGCAGACTCGTGAGGTTATTACTATGCTTCCTCTATTTTCCATGGCTTGCTATACATTATTTTGATTTACTATTAAATCTCTTAATGGTTTGCTTTTTGGATGTTGCCTTGTCCACAATAGGTCTTGGACGGCAAAGAACCAACCTGCAATATCTTTAACCAGCAGGTTTTGTCTTGTGAATTCCCTTCTCAGTTTGTTTCTTAAATAACAAATGAATGCGGTGCCATCTGATTGCTTCTTTTACAAAATTATGCAGTATGCTTTTAATCTTTTCTCGCATAATGCACCTATTCAACCTAATGGATACAATGAAGAGGAAATGAAGCTGGTCAAAGAAACAAGAAAAATATGGGTAAGTATACCTGTTAAAACCTTGGTATTCTATGCTCATGCCTGTTCCTAGAGACGATAATAAAATAATTGGAAATCTATTGTACTAACTACTAACCCGCCCATTCTGCTTGTTACCAGAGTGACATGGGTGTCAAGGTTACTGCAACATGTATACGTGTTCCTGTTATGCGTGCACATGCAGAGAGCGTGAACCTTCAATTTGAGAAGCCCCTTGATGAGGTAGCCTTTGCTAAATTGCAGCCCGATTTTTTGTTATTTATCTCCCCGTCTTGACAAATGATCCCTTTGCTTTTATTCAAAACCACAGCTTTCTAACTTAAGTAATTTTTAGGCATTGAATTGAATTTAAATTATTTGGTTCTGTAATGCATAAAAGTTGTTACAACATAGTTTCAATTTTGTCAAAAAGTCCAAGTTCGTGTAGCGTAGTGCAAAGAAAGATGTACCATCAATTAGTAATGATATAAAGAGTAAAATTGTTGCTTTAATAATCATATCCAACAGTTGTGTCTCAAAAATCAAATAAAACATCCTTCCTAAGAAATAATCATATCCAATGGTTCTTTCTCGAGAAAGAGACAAAAGATCCTTCCGGAAAAATAATCATATCCAATATTCAGCACATCATGTTTTGGTATGTGCATTAGTGGTGTTGGACCACAGTGATATTTGAAGTCCTTGCATAGTAACCAGGAATAGCAAGCTATCACGTTGGACCACACTGCTATTTGAAGTCCTTGCATAGTAGTTACCACAAATAGCAAACTGTCACATAGCCTTGCCTGTCATATGGGGATATTGTGATAAAATAATCGTATGCAACGATTCCTTTCAGCACATATATTTTGGTTTGTGCATTCAGGTGGCGTTGGACCACGGTGATATTTGAAGTCCTTGCGCATTAGTTACCACAAATAGCAAATTGTCACATGACCTTGCCTGTCACATGACCTTGCCTGTCAAATGTATTGAAAGTTGATGTCATTTGCTAGAAACATCCGTTTGATGAGCCCAATTCTCCTGATTGAATGACTTCATAAAAAATTCTCCAGATTGGATGATGCAATAGGATAGATAAAACCTATGTTGCTCGGACTCTTCAAAAATTTCGACAGGTGCGTGATGGGTACTCCAAAAGTAGTGCATTTTGGAGAATCCGGCTGTCTCGGCAGCAAATTTTGAGAGTTCGAGCAACATATGATAAAAACTACTACTTTACATTAACAATAAATTATGTTAGAACTTACATAATTATGAGAAATTGTTTGGTCAACAAAGTTGGTTTTAAGATATCTTCCAACTGTGTAGGATACAGCAAGGAATATTCTTAAAAATGCTCCAGGAATAGTTGTAGTTGATGACCGTGCAAGTAATAGATTCCCAACCCCACTTGAAGTTTCCAATAAAGACGATGTTGCAGTTGGGAGAGTACGCCGTGATGTTTCCCAAGATGGAGATTATGGGTAAGAATTTGGTTTACCTCTAAAATGTGTTACTTCCTTTCCAGGACCTCAGAGCTAATGACCTCTTTTTATATAGGCTGGACATATTTGTTTGTGGTGATCAAATACGCAAAGGAGCTGCCCTTAATGCTGTTCAGATTGCAGAAATGTTGTTGTAGATTTGCGATAGAGCAACCTTAAGGTTCTAATTTTGGTTCAAATGTGAGTGACATAGAACCTTAAAGCTAGTCGCGTATTCCTCCAGTATTAACAGTTTTCTCGGTGGGATTTGGTTATGTTGAGTTCGTTCTAGTTTTAAAAGAGATTTTGCTTCAAACTCTTGTTTCTGCAAAAGCTTTTGTTATTTATAATAATTGGGTTACTTAAGAGTTGGTGAGTCTTCCCATATTTTAATTTTACCATACTTTCTTGATTTCTAACCTCTCAAGGTAGGTGTAAGGTTTGCATACACACTGTCCTCACCGTACCAAGTTATACACTGTGCTCTTTAGACTGGGATTACACTAAATATGTTGTCGTTATAGATTCTCTTCTTGCTTTTCCAGTATTCTCCCATTTCATAATGGACCCCTGGTTAATAATCAACTTCTTACATGGATAGTCCTGTGATAGCTTGTTTGTCTTGTTTCGCCCGTTTGACCACTCAAATGGCCCAGGCTGCCCTATCAGCCCCATTAGACCACCCACATCTGCTCCACAGTTCGTTGGGGGCTGCCGATTGATTTTCACTCAGATACGGCGTTGGGTCCCAGGTCCACCAACCAAATCGTGGGTTAACACCCCTCGTTTTGGCTTGAAAACAGTTCATTCGCGTCGTTTCGCTCGTTTGACCACTCATACCGCCTCGCTGACGGACTGACAACTCCGTCGGCCCACCTGATACGAGCCAAATGGCCATCTATGCTTTTGAAGGCGTTATTGGATGCCAACGCATTAAGACTCAAGACTATGCATGGAGGACCCGTTTTGAGAATGACATAAGGCAAATCCGTGTGTGGAAGATTGCGTAGGGGCTTACCTTTGATGCCAACCCAAGACTACAAGTATTGAAGAATGACCCCACGGTTGTGGAGCATTGAAGAAGAACCCTTCATTAAGGGTGTTTTGGGGATCACACTTTGTTAGAAAGACACTTCATGGCCACCCCTTTCATTAAGGGTATTGTGGTCATTTTTGTTATGTAATAAGCTAGCCTTTATATAGTCTTCTATTAAGTCATTTGCTCTTTAGTTTATGAAAGATGAAAAATTGAAACACTTGAAATCCTCTCTCTTGAGAGTAGACCACCTTAGTATAGTCTTAGTTAGGACTTGAAAAAGTCATCCTTAGTATAGGGCTTGGAAAAATCAATATTGTTCTTTGCTTGGAAATGGTGGATCTTGAGGTGAGTCGATTACCTTGGCGGTCACTGTAAGAGTGTGGTTTTGATTATTACATTCATTAGGGGTTAATGTTGAAATATACTTGGTTCTTAATCTTGTAATAATCTTGGTGTCACTATCTATCCTTTTATTATTTTGCAAATCCGTGTGTTTTTGTGTTTTTCATCTTGTATCCCTTTGTGTTTCTTGTTCTTCTCACGTTTTGTGGACTGTTTTGGCATCTTGGTGGACTGATTGGTATCATTTGGTATCAGAGCAAGGATTGATTTTGTTCCAACAAAATCAATTTTGGGCTTGTTAGTTGAAAAATAAAAAATAAAGTGTTGAAAAATCAAAAATCTCAAAAAAAGAAATCTGTCCCATTTTTGTGTTTAGCTGAAATTTGAGAATTAGATTTAGGAGATTTTAGTGTGTTTTATTTATTTCTAGTGTTAGGTTTTTGTTTCCTAACACTAAGTGAGTCTAGATCTTGAATTTGAGCTTAATCCGGATGGTTTTGAGTTGTTCACCATTGTTGAGTTTAAGGTTGAAGAAACTAGTGAGGTGAAGCTCGAAATTGGAAGGGTGGTTGTTGCTATTGTGACTTGAAAAACGCATGGTTGTGTTGTGGAGTTTAACGTGAGCAAAAGGAATCCGAAATCATTCAATTTGGAGTTCATTTGGTTTAGTTTCAATCTTTTGAGTGTTCTTGTTGTTCTTCATGTTCATCATTTATTGTTGAACAAGAACATTCAATAGGTGTGGTTTGATCTTAAAGAGTGGAGAAAAGAGTGTAGTCTTTTGTTAGTCTTGAAACACATCCCAAAGAACATACAAAAGAAGAAAGGGGACAATAGAACTTTCAAAAAGACTCATTACCAAAAGGGAGTAAGGGCACATACCAAGACAAACAAAAGAGGAAATGAGACAAAGGCTTTAAAAAAGGTGTCTTGCCAAAAAGGTGCTAGGAAAGTCAAAGTCTTTTGAAAAAGGCTCTAAGTCTTGTGCTTTCCCTCCTTTAGCTGATTTTTCACTCTCCCAAATTAAAAATTTGACCAACCCAAATTGCAAATTGCCATGTCACCAAAATTGCCATGTCACCAAACTGCCACATCATCTAAGTGCCACATCATCAACGTTCCCAAAAAACTTGAAGCTTAAATTTCAGATTTTACAGTTTCTTTTCTTTGTTTTATTAGTTTCATTTCTTGATTCTAGTACTAATTAGCAACTAGTAATCACCTACTAGATTGTGAATTAGTTTTTGAATCCGTTTTGTCGTGTCTTCGTTATTTGTGTGCTTTTCTCATTTTTAATTCGTCGTAACTTTTTGTTTCAAGTTCGTAAGTAGAATTTTTTATTTTGTGTCTTGAGTCGATCAAACAAGAATCTATTCCTACCTCTAAGTAGAATTGACATCTTATTGACTACCGGAGTACAAGTAACTTTCAATATTCGCCGCTCCAATTGTGAGGATCACCAAAGTGAGTGTCTACGAGTGTTTGTGAGGAGCTTTTACTACTAATCTTGTTTATTTTCTTTTGTTTGTTGTCTTTTTTTTTTTTTAGGTTAGGTACCATGGCTTCCCATAATTTCAAGGCCACGTGTAATCGCATCCATGACGATCTTGAAGATATACAACGACACATTGAAATTATACGTCAATTGTTACCCAAACTCTTCCCTCAAAATCCAATTGTCCAAACAACTTCTGATGAGAGCTTTTCGAAGGAAGTTGCTGCCCAAGCTTGTGATGGACTTTCACACCGAGGTAGAGACGAACATACTCATGAACGTCAAGGTAAAATAACTAACTCTTACACTTTTGTACATGCGAATGATAATTGTGTGGCTAGTAGCCCATTGAGTGTGAGTTGTAGCTTGCCCTTTGATTCTAATATTTGCTTGGCTCATAGGGATAATCATGTGCTTGAAACATCTTTAAAACTTGATAATGAACTTTTAGAGAGTGAACTTACTTGTTCCAAATCTGCCCGCGGGATAGATCATGCTCTCTTTAGGTATAATGTCTTGTTTGAAGATGGTATAATTACTCTCAATAAACCTAGTTGTGAGAATGATGGTATAGCTTGTCTTGAAGGCTATAGCCTATATGCTAACCCACTATGGTGTGACAATATTCCTCCTAAAGATGGAAATCTCTTTTTGCAAGATGAAAATACTCTTAAGGGTAAGGAATGTATAGTCCTTCTTGACAACCCGAGGGCAAAGGTGTCATTGATTCCTTTGGGTAATGTTTTTAAATGTGCATCCTTGCTTGACACATTTTTGCTTAAATTACATGAATCCCAACTTGTGGATGCCAAGTTCTCTATTTGTTTGAAGAAAAGAGAGTGTATGTGCTTAAATGCTTTCTTTTCACCCGTGCATGTCTTTACACGTGATTGTTTCCCATACTACCTCTTTGCCTATGATAACCTAGTTTCGGGTTTGCATTAAGTAGAGGTATAGGTCTTGTTGGTTGGTCCACTTGTTTGAATGACAAAGTTATGTGGGATTGGAGGACTTTGATACCAATAGTGGCACCACGTTTGATGAGGCCACTTGAAGAAGTAATGAAATAATTGTGCTTTATGGTTCCTAAGACAAAGGTAGCCTTATTTTTTGGACTTAGTGATACCATTACGACCTTTTTAGTTTCTTTATCTCTTGATACTTGTCATAGCCATTTCCTTTGTGACATTCTCACTAAACTTTTCATGACTAATATAAAGGATTCATGGTTATATCTCAAGCATGTGCCACCTTGGCATGATGATGTTATTTGTTGTACTAACCCTAACCCTTATGCCATAAGAAAGTTGTGCTTGTTTGTCCTTTCTTTAGTTTTGCAAGGTATGGATTCGAGGTCGAATCCTTTTCAAGAAGGGGAGGATGATACGAGCCAAATGGCCATCTATGCTTTTGAAGACGTCATTGGATGCCAACACATAAAGACTCAAGACTTGATCACCTCGAGGACACAAGAACATGCATGGAAGACCTGTTTTGAGAATGACATAAGGCAAACCCGTGTGTGGAAGATTGCGTGAGGGCTTACCTTTGATGCCAACCCGAGACTACAAGTATTGAAGAATGACCCCGCGGTTGTGAAGCATTGAAGAAGAACCCTTCATTAAGGGTGTTTTAGGGATCACACTTTGTTAGAAAGACACTTCATGGCCACCCCTTTCATTAAGGGTATTGTGGTCATTTTTGTTATGTAATAAGCTAGCCTTTATATAGTCTTCTATTAAGTCATTTGCTTTTTAGTTTATGAAAGATGAAAAATTGAAACACTTGAAATCCTCTCTCTTGAGAGTAGACCACCTTAGTATAGTCTTAGTTAGGACTTGGAAAAGTTATCCTTAGTATATGGAAAAATCAATATTGTTCTTTGCTTGGAAATGGTGGATCTTGAGGTGAGTCGATTACCTTGGCGGTCACCGTAAGAGTGTGGTTTTGATTATTACATTCATTAGAGGTTAATTTTGAAATATATTTGGTTCCTAATCTTGTAATAATCTTGGTCTCACTATCTATCCTTTTATTATTTTGCAAATCCGTGTGTTTTTGTGTTTGTCATCATGTATCCCTTTGTGTTGCTTGTTCTTCTCACGTTTTGTGGACTGTATTGGCATCTTGGTGGACTGATTAGTATCACTACCTTAGGCCACTCCTCAGCCTACTTGGGGGTCATCGGTCGATTTTCAGAGCCCAAAACACGTTTGGGCCTCGGGCCCACGTCGAGAACCATAGGTTAACATCCATCGATTTTGCCCGAAAATGGCCCATTCGTGCTGTTTTCCTTGTTTGACCACCCAAATTGCCTCGCCAGTCCACCCTAAGCTGCTCCCCATCTTGCTTGGGGTCATCGTTCAATTTTCAGCCAAAAACACACCCGGGCCCTAGGCCCACCTAGAGAATCGTGGGCTAACACCCATCGATTTGGTTCAACAATGGCTCGTTCGTGCCGTTTCGCTTGTTTGACCACCCAAACCGCTCCATCGGCCCACCTTAGGCCACTTTTCAGCCTACCTAGTTGCCGCTGGTCGATTTTTGGCCCAAAACACGTTTGGTCCCACTCTAAGAATCGTGGTTTAAAACCCATTAATTTGGCTCAAGAATGATTCGCTTGAGCCATTTCGTCCGTTTGACCACTTAAACCACTTTGCCGACCCCACCGACCCACCCTAGGTCCCTCCTCAGCCTGCCTAGGGGTAACTGATTAATTTTCAGCCAAAAAACATGCCCGAGTCCCGAGACCATCCCGAGAACCGTGGGCTAATACCCACCGATATAGTCCGAAAATGATTCGTTCATGCCATTTCGCCCGTTTGACCACCTAAATTGCCCCGCTGACCCCAACGCCCTACATTAGGCCGCTCCCTAGCCTCCCTGGCACACCCCGGTCGATTTTTAGTCCACAGCACGCCCGGACCTCGGGCCCACCCCCAGAATCGTGGGCTATAGAACATCGATTTAGCCTAAAAATATCCTGTTCACGTCGTTTCGCTCGTTTGACTACCCAAATGGCCCCACCGACCCTAACGACCCAACTAGGACGTTCCCTAGCCTTCCTGGCATACCTCAATCGATTTTCAGCCCATAACACGCTCAAAACTCGAGCCCACCCCCAAAACTATAGGCTATATAACACACCAATTTGGCTCAAAGACACTCTGTGCTGTTTCTCCCGTCTGACCATCCAAATGGCCCCGCCGACCCCAACGACCCACACTAGGTCGCTCCCCAGTCTCCCTAGCACGCGTCGATCAATTTTCCGCATATAATATGCCCGGACCTTGGTCCCACCCCCAGAATTATGGGCTATAGCACACCAATTTGACCCGAAAATGCCTCATTCTCGCCGTTTCGCCTGTTTGACCATCTAAATGGCCTCGCTGACCCTAACAGCCTACACTAGGTCGCTCCCCAGCCTTCTTGCCACGCTTCGGTCAGTTTTTAGCCCACAGCTGCCCGAACCCCAGGTCTACCCCCAAAATCGTAGAGCTATAGCACACCGAATTGGCCCAAAAATGCCCCATTTGCGTCGTTACGCCTGTTTCACCACCCAAATGGCCTTGGTCTACCCCAACGTCCCATACTAGGCCATTCCCCAGCCACCCTGACACACCCCGATCATATTTTGTCCCTTTAGAATGCCTGTACCCCAGGCCCACCCCCAGAACCGTGGGTTATAGGACGTCGATTTGACTCGAAAATGCCTCGTTTGTGCAGTTTCACTCGTTTGACCACCCAAATGGCCCCATCGACCCCAACTACCCACACTAAGTCATTCTGCAGCCTCCCTGGCATGCCCCGATCGATTTTTGGCCCACAGCACGCTTGGACCCCAAGTCCACCCCCGAAATCGTAGGATATAGCATACTAGTTTGGCCCGAAAATGCCCTATTCGTGCTGTTTCACCCGTTTGACCACCCAAATTACCCCGCCGACCCCAACAACCCACACTAGACAGCTACCCAGCCTCCCTGGCATGCCCAGATCAATTTTTGACCCACAGCACGCCCGGACCCCGGGTCCACCCCTAGAACCGTGGTTAGCACACCAACTTGGCCTGAAAATGCTTCGTTTGCATTGTTTCACTTGTTGGACCACCCAACTGGCCTCGCCGACCCTAACGGTCCACACTAGAATGCTCCCCAACCTTCCTGACACGTTTTGGTTGATTTTTTGCTCACACCACGTCTGGACCTCGGGTCCACCCCTGGAACCGTAGGATATAACACATCAATTTGGCCCAGAAATGCTCCATTTATGTTGTTTCACCCGTTTGACCACCCAAATGGCCCTGCCGACCCCAACGGCCTACACTAGGTCGCTCCCTAGCTTCCTTGGCTCACCTTGGTCGATTTTCGGTCCACGTCACGCCCGAACTCTGGGCACAGCCCCGAAACCGTGGGTTATAACTCATTGATTTGGCTAAAAAATGCCTCGTTCACACCGTTTTGCTCGTTGAACCACTTAAATGGCCCAGTCGACCACAAAGGCCCACACTAGGCCTCTCCCCAGCCTCCCTAACACACCCCGAATAATTTTCGGCCCACAGTACACCCATACCCCATCCCACCCTCGGAACCGTGGGCTATAACATATCGATTTGGCCCAAAAATGCCACGTTCACTCCGTTTAGCCCGTTTGACCACCCAAATGGCCCTGCCGATCACAACAGCGCACACTAGGCATCTCCAAGCCTCCCTGGCACACCCCGATCGATTTTCGCCCGACAACACTCTCGTACCCTTATCCCACCCTTGGAACCGTGGGCTATAACACACCAATTTGGCCTAAAAATACCTTGTTTGTGCTGTTTTGACTGTTTGACCACCCAAATAGCCTCACCGAGCCCAACGACCCACACTAGGCTGCTCCCCAGCCTCCCTGGCATGCCCCGATCAATTTTTGACCCATAGCACGCTCGAAATCTAGGCCCACCCCCGAAACTGTGGGCTATAGAATACTTTGGCCAAAAAATGCCTCGTTCCCGCCATTTCGCTTGTTTGACCACCCAAATGGCCTCGCCGACCCCAATGGCTTACATTAGGCCACTCTCTAGCCTCCCTGACACTCTCTGATCAATTTTTAGCCCACATTCATTTATACCCTGGGTACCACCTGGAATCGTGGACTATAACACACCAATTTGGCCCAAAAATGCATCATTAGCGTCGTTTCGCCGGTTGACCACCCAATTGACCCTATCGATCCCAAAAACCCACACTAGGCAGCTCCTCAGACTCCCTGGCATGCCTCGATCAATTTTTGGCTGACAACACGCCCGGACCTCAGGGCCACTACTGGAACCGTGGGCTATAGCACACTGAATTGGACCGAAAATGCCCCATTCACTCCGTTTTGCCCGTTTGACCACCCAAATAGCCCCGCCGACCCCAAAGGCCCACACTAAGAAACTCTCCAGCCTCTCTGGCACACCCAATAAATTTTTGGCCCACAGCACGCCTGAACTTTGGGCCCACACCCAAAATCGTGGGCTATAACACACCAATTTGTCTAGAAAATGCCCCGTTCTTGTTGTTTCGTTCATTTGACCACCCAAATTGCCCCGCCAACCCAACAGTCCAAACAAGGTCGCTTCTCAGCCTCCTTGGCATTCCCTGGTTGATTTTCAGCCAACAGCACAACGGACCCTGGGACCAACCCCGAAACCATGGGCTATAGCACACCGATTTGGCTAAAAAATACCCGTTTGTGCCGTTTCGCCTATTTGACCACCTTAATAGCCCTGCCGACCCCAACGACCCATAATAGGATGCTCCCCAACCTGCTTGGCATGGCTCAATCGATTTTTGATCCACAACACGCCCGACCCTCGGGCCCACCCCAAAAACTGTGGGCTATATAGCATACCGATTTGGCCTAAAAATGGCCAGTTCGCGCCGTTTCGCTCGTTTGACCACCTAAATCACCTCATTCGTGAAAAAGGCCCACACTAGGCTGCTCCCCAGCCTGCCAGGGGAAGTTTGATCGATTTTTGGAAAAAAATACGCTATGCCCCGGGCCCACCCTGAAAACCGTGCATTATAGCATATCGATTTGGCCAAAAAATCGCCCGTTCACGCCGTTTCACCTATTTGACCACCCAAACTGCCCCGTTTGCAAAAAGGCCTATACTAGGTTGCTCTCCAGCTTGCCTGGGGCAACCCGATCGATTTTTCACAAATAACAAGCCCATCCCCTGAGCCTACCCCAAAAATCGTGGCTATAACACACCGATTTGGCCCAAAAATGGCTTGTTTACGCTATTTCTCCTGTTTGACCACTCAAACTGCCCTGTTTGCGAAAAACACACACTAGGCCTCTCCCAAGTAGGCCTGGGGCAGCCCGATCGATTTTTGACCAAAAACACGCTCGGACCCCGGGCCCACCTGGAAAACCCTGGGCTATAGGGTATAGCATACCGATTTGGCCCGAAAATGGCCCGTCTACATCTTTTCGCCAGTTTGACCACCTAAATCATCCAGCTCGCAAAAAAAGCCCACACTAGGCCGCTCTCCCAGCCTGCATGGGGTAGCTCATCCAATTTTTGGCTAAAAACAAGCCCAATCCCCGAGCCCACCTCGAATATCGTGGGCTATAGCACACCGATTTGGCCCCAAAATGACCCTTTCGCGCCGTTTTGCCTGTTTGTCTATCCAAACTACCCCGTTCACAAAAAAGGTCCATACTAAGCCGCTCCCCAACTTGCCGAAGGCAGCCTGATCGATTTTTGTCCCAAAATACGCTTGGATCCCAGGCCCACCCCAAAAACCGTGGTCTATAAAACATCAATTTTGCTAAAAAATGGATTGTTTGCGCCGTTTGACCACCCAAATTGCCCCGTTCGTGAAAAAAGCCCATACTAGGCCGCTCCCCAGCCTGGCTGGGGCAGCGCAATCAATTTTCGTTTAAAAACACGCCCAACCCCCGATCCTACCCCAAAAACCGTGGGCTATAGCGCACCGATTAGGCTCAAAAATGGCTCGTTCGAGCCGTTTCACCCATTTGACCACCCAAACCGGCCTGTAAGCAAAAAAAGCCTACACTAGGCTACTCCCCAGCCTGCCAGGGGCAGCCCGATCGATTTTCGGACAAAAACACGTTCGACCCTCGGGCCCACCCTAAAAATCATGGGCAATAGCACACCGGTTTGGCCCAAAATGTCTCGTTTGTGCTGTTTCACCCATTTGTCTAACCAAATCGCCCCATACACTAAAAAGGCCCACACTTGGCCGCTCCCCAGCCTGCCTGGGGCAGCTCGATCAGTTTTTAGCCAAGAATACGCCCGACCCTCGAGCCCACCCTAAAAATCATAGGCTATAACACATCGATTTGGCCTAAAAATGGTTTGTTCCCGCTGTTTTGCCCGTTCAACCATCCAAACCATCACGTTTGCAAAAAAGGCCCTTACTAGGGCGTTCTCCAGCCTGCATGGGGAAACCCGATCAAATTTCGACCAAATACATGCTCGGTTCCCGACCCCACCCCATAAACCGTGGGCTATAACAAATCGATTTGGCCATAAAATGATCATTCACGCCGTTTCTCTTGTTTGACCACCCAAACCACCTTATTCGCAAAAAAGACCCATACTAGGCCGTTCCCCAGCCTGCCTGGGACAGCTCTATTGATTTCAGTCAAAAAACACGCCTGATCCTCGGGCCCACCCAAATAACCGTGGTCTATAGCAAACCAATTTTGCCTAAAAAATGGCCAATTTCCGCTATTTTGTCCATTTGACCACCCAAACTGCCCCGTCGCAAAAAAAGGCCCACATTAGGCTGCTCCCTAACCTGCCTGGGGTAGCCCGATCGATTTTCAGATAAAAAGACGCCCGGTCCTCGGGCACACCCCAAAAATCGTGGGCTATAAGACATCGATTTGGCCCGAAGGAAGCCCATTTGCATCGTTTTACCCGTTTGACTACCCAAATAGCCCTTTTAGTAAAAAATCCCTCACTAGGTCGCTCTCGAACCTGCTAGGGAAACTGGTTGATTTTCAGCCATAAACACGATAGGCCCCCGGGCCCACCCCAAAATTCCTAGGCTATAGCACATCATTTTGGCCCTAAAATGGCCTGTTCATACCGTTTCGCCCATTTGACCACCGAAACCGCCCCGTTCATGAAAAAGGACCACACTAGGATGCTCCCTAGCCTGCCTGATTGATTTTCACCCAAAACAAAATGCCCGTCCTCTAGGCCCACTCTAAAAGCCCTAAGCTATAGCACATCAATTTTGCCCAAAAATAGCTTGTTCGCGTCGTTTTGCCTATTTGACCACCCATATCGCCTCGTTTGTAAGAAAGTCCTACACTAGGCTACTCTATAGCCTGCCTGGGGAAGCCCTATAAATTTTTGACCAAAAACACACCCGAATCCCGATCCTACTTAAAAACTATGGGCCATAGCTCAATGATTTGGCTCGAAAATGACCCGTTCACGCCATTTTTACCCATTTGACCAGCCAAATTGCCTCATTCACGTAAAACGCCTATACTAGGTCGCTCCCAGCCTGCCTGGAGCAGATCGATCGATTTTCAGCAGAAAAATGCCTGGCCTTCAGACCCAACCCAAAAACCGTGGGTTATAGCACATCGATTCTGCCCCAAAAAATGGTCCGTTCGCGATGTTTCACTCGTTTGACCCGCCAAACTGCCCTTTTTGCGAATAAAGCTCACACTTGGCTGCTCCCCAACCTGCCTGGATAATTTAGTCGATTTTGGCCAAAAAATTTCTTGTCCCCCGAGCCCACCCCAAAAACCATGGGCTATAGCACACCGAGTGGGCCATAAAATAATCCATTTGTGTCGGTTCGCCCATTTCACAACCCAAACCGGCCCGTTCATAAAAAAGTCCCATACTAGGCCACACCGAGCCTCCCTGGGACAACTCGATCAATTTTCAGCCAAAAACACGTCCGACCAATGAGCCCACCCCAAAAATCGTTGGCTATGGCACACCAATTTAAACAAAAAATGGCTTGTTCGCGCCGTTTCTCTCATTTGACCACCCAAACAGCCCTGTTCACGAAAAAGGCCCACACTAGGCGCTGTCCAGCCTTCCTGGGGTAGCTTGGTCAATTCTTTGCCAAAAACACACCCGACCCTTCGGCCCACCCCAATAATCGTGGGCTATAACACACCAATTTAGCTAGAAAACAATATATTTGCGCCGTTTTACCCATTTGACTAGCCAAACCACTCCGTTTGAGAAAAAGGCCCGCACTAGGCTACTCTTCAGCCTGCCTGGGACAGCCCAGCCCCTGGACCCACCTAAAAAATTATGGGTTATAACAAACCGATTTGGCTAAAAAATGTCCTGTTCACACTATATCGCCTTTTGACCACCCAAACTATCCTGTTTGCGAAAAAGCCATACTAGGCCTCTCCCCAGCCTGACTGGGGCAGCCCGATTGATTTTTGGCCAAAAACCTGCCCGGCCCTCGGGCCCACCCCAAAAACCCAAAGCTATAGCACACCAATTTTTCCTGAAAATGGCCCGTTCGCGTCTTTTCGCCAGTTTGACCACCCAAACCATCTCATTCATAAAAAAGGCCCATATTAGGTCGCTGTCCATCCTATCCGGGGTAGCCCGATCGATTTTTGGCAAAAACACGCTCAGCCCCCGAGCCCACCTCAAAAACCATGGGCTATAGCACACCGATTTGTCCTGAAAATGGCCCGTTAGTGCCGTTTTGCCTGTTTGTCCAACCAAACCATCCCGTTTGCAAAGAAAACCCACACTAAGCCGCTCCCCAATATGCCGGGGAAAACCCGATCGATTTTTGGCTAAAAATATGCCCGAATACAGTGTCCATATCGAAAAATATGGGCTATAAAGCATCGATTTAGCTCGAAAATGGTTCGTTCGTGCCGTTTGACCGCCCAAACTGCCCTGTTCATGAAAAAGGCCCATGCTATGTCGCTCTCCAGCTTGACTGGGGATGCCCAATCGGTTTTCATCCAATAACACGCCTGGCCCCATGAGCCCACCACAAAAATTGTGGGCTATAGCACATCAATTTGGCCCCAAAATTGCCCGTTCGCATTATTTTGCCTGTTTGACAACCCAAACCGCCCTGTAAGCGAAAAAGGCCTACACTAGGCCGCTCCTCAGCCTGCCTGGGACAACCCAGTCGATTTTTGTCCAAAAATATGTTTGACCCTCAGGCCCACCCTAAAAATCATGGGCTACAACACACTGGTTTAGCCCAAAATGGCTTGTTCGTGCTGTTTTGCCCGTTTATCCACCCAAACTGCCCTATTCGCGAAAAAGGCCCACACTAGGCCGCTCCCTAGCCTGCCTGGGTCAGCCCGATCAAATTTTCAACCAAAAAAATACTCGGACCTCAAGCCCACCTTGAAAACCATAGTCTATAGCACATCGCTTTGGCTAAAAAATGGCTTGTTCTCGTCGTTTCTCCCGTTTGACCACCCAACTACCCCATTTGAGAAAAAGGACCACACAAGGCCGCTCCCTAGCCTGGCTTGGGAATCCCGATCGATTTTTGGCCAAATACACGCCCAGCCTCGGGCCCACCCCATAAATCGTGGACTATAACAAATTGATCTCTCCATAAAATGGCCTATTCGTATTTTTTGCTTGTTTGACCACCCACACCGCTCCATTTGAAAAAAAGGCTCATACGAGGCTACCCCCAACCTGCCTGGGGCATCCCAATTGATTTTCGACCAAAAAACACGCCCGACCCTCGAGTGCAATCCAAAAACCGTGGGTTATAGCAAACTGATTTGGCCGAAAAAATGGCCTATTCGCACCGTTTTGTCTGTTTAACCACCCAAACCGCCTCGTACGTGAAAAAGGCCCAAACTAGGCCACTCCCCAGCCTGCTCGAGGTAGCTCAGTTAATTTTTAGAGAAAAACACGCCCGGCCCCGGGCACTCCCTGAAAACCATGGGCTATAGCTCACCGATTTGGCTTGAAAGCAGCCCATTTACGCTGTTTTGCCTATTTGGCCATCCAAACTGCCCCTTTAGTGAAAAATGCCCACACTAGACCGCTCCCAGCCTGCCTAGGGTAACCCGATTGATTTTCGGCCAAAAACATGCCCGACTCTTGAGCCCACCCCAAAAATCGTGGGCTATTGCAAAATATTTTGGCCCAAAAATGGCCCATTCATGCCGTTTCGCCCATTTGACCACCCAAACCTCCCTGTTCGCTAAAAAGGCCTACACTAGGATGCTCCCTAACCTGCCCGGGGCAGCCCAATTGATTTTCGGCCAAAAACATGCCTGGACCTGATAACGCTCAAATTACACTCTTGCATGGGTTGAAGCGATCGTTGTCAATATAAAACCCAACTAGGTTGGGGTCAAATCCCACAGGGAATATGGTGTGAACTTCAATTTGTTTACGAAATACTTTACTGGTAGTTTAATGTTTTTGGAAATGGGGGTTTAAGGTTCACAGAGAGTTAATTGTCACTTTCAATATTTTAGTGTTTGAAATCAGTCTAAATGGGAAACCAGAGTTATGTTCACTATGGGTTTTGGGAATTGACAGATACTAGGTAATGCTTGGAATTCTTGAAGTAAGTAGAAACAACAGAATATCCCTGACGACGATACTATCTAACTTATGTATCGACCTCACCAGACAATTTATTATCTAATTCTCTTGAACTTAGATAGCTTATCTATTTCCAATAGGATTTTATCTTAGGTAGATCAATCCAGTTACGACATGGATCATTAAACAGAAGGTTGGTAGCTTCCGATTCCCTGTTGATAATTCATGACCTCTAGTTTATTTCTCCGTTAAAAGCAAATAAAACCTAAGGCATAACCTAATGTTTGCAACCAGTAGATTTCAGTTAGAACAACAGAATTTTAAGAATTTCTACTACTCTTTGAATCCATTAAATACCTAGTAACCTATCAAACCCTAGTCCATGGATCCCATAACTCCGGCTAATGGAATTAGCCGCTCATGATTTGATGAACGAAATACAAAGTTGAATTCTTGATAATAAGGATAAACTTACGAACGGATGAAAAGCAACAAGTAGTTCCTTCAATTTAATACCGAAAATAGGAATCCATAAATAGTTGATAAGTGTTCACGAAAAATAAAACTCTCCAAAACTAAAAAAAAAGAACTCATTGAATAAACCCTAAAAGATTCTATTTATACTAAAGCCTAATTAAGGAAATAAAATAGCAAATTCAATTAATTCTTATATTAGGTGACGCCCAAGCTGACGTCGCATCAAGATTTTGACGCCCTATCACGGATGGCATCAGAATTGCTCCAGTTTCTTCAATTCTTTGCCTTAGGCTGACGATGAATCTGACGCCGCGTCAAGGATCTGACAGCGTATCACCAACGTCGTCAGATGTCTTCTCCTATCGCTGATTTTCTGCTTAAGGCTGACGTTATTCTTGATGCCTTATCACCCACTTGACGCCACATCACAGACGTCGTCAGAACTACTTCTCAGCTCCAATTCCCTGGTTAAAGCTGAAGCGGCTTCTGATAGGCTATCACAAGTTTGGCGACTTATCACGGATGTCGCCAGCCATGTTTTCTTCTCTTTTGCTTAGATTTTCAACTGTTTTTCTCCTTTGTCGTTTAATTCCATTTCTTTACCCTCTTACTGCAATATCATGAGCAAACACATCAAAACAACAAGAGTTGCTTCAAAATTCACAATTATTTTGAGCTAAAAAGCATTAAATGTGTTAGCTTTTGCTCACACATCAACACCCTCAACTTAAAATAATTGTTTGTCCTCAAGCAACAAAATAACTAAGAGAATACAAAGAACATTCAACAGTCGACAACCTTTTTAACTCAAAACTGAGTTACCGCCTCCAAGGTCAACCAATTTAAACTACTGTGTATCTTATTGAAAGGCAGCAATGTAACACAAGGGATTCCAACCATGGCATCAACTAAGTACCAATAATCATGCTTATATCAATATGACACTACCCAAATAAGTAAGTCACTTAGCAACATACTAGTGTACCCTCACAACAAAGAATTTCCCCTTTTTTTCACACAATAGAAATCAAAGTATCAACATGGGGATCATCACAAAAACACTCACTCTCAGAATGAAGTTCAAACCAATGTATTCCAAATACCATATGCTTGCCCTTATCTTCATTACCAAAGTGTCTAGACAGGTAAGCTAGAATCACTAGAGGTCTTTCTTAGGCTTGTAACGTAGGCTAAGGGCTGGTATGATATTATACGGAATTTAGAGTGACTAACCTCCTTGGCACTACTTTAACTTATGGGGTCCACATATTAACTTCTTTTTGTCTCTTTTTCTTTTCTCTTCTTTTTCTCTTTTCTTGATACACATTTAGAATGGGTGGTTCTTTCTTCCTATTCAAACAAATTTCTTTTCTTGCTCTTTTTCACCTACACCCAACTTTCTATTTCTTTTTCACTTATGCTTTTTCTTTTACTCTACCCTTCTTCATACCCAATCTATATCATGCACCCCTATGATTGCCACCCTCAACTTAGGCTATTTGACTAAGTCAAGGTGCACAGTGTCCAAGGAGGACCAGGGCCAAAATAGGTTCATTATGATCTAAAAGGGAAGATGATAGGTATTATAGAAACAAATGGTTAATTTAGGCTCAAAATAGGGATCAAGTGGTAACATGTACACAGGGAAGGTCATTTTAGGTTAAAAAGTGACTCAATTCAAAAACGGCCTATGATCCTTTCCTAACCCCTATCTTTCAACTAAGGTAAGACGAACCGAGAAAGTTCTAGATTCAGCAGTACAAAGGGAACTCAGTAGAGATCTCACACACACAAGGCACACAAACATATCACTATCTACTACCTATCTGGTTCATGCAATTGTTCAGTAGTGGTTAATAAGCACTAGACTAATGCCCTAACCAGATGCATAGTGGTCACACCCAGATGTAATTCACACAGTCATGCAAGACGAACCATTGGAGAGATTTTCAAAATCACAAGATAAGTAACTGCCTACAGTACTTGCACTACTCCTATTTAGTTATAGAGCATGCTACAACAACATGCTACCCTACACCCTCAACTTAAAAATTAAAACAAAATAAAACTAAGGGATAGGGTATACCTAGAGTCAATCAAGTCTCAAATCATAGGTCCTTGACCCTGCAGTAGTGTCATCCTCATTACGATCTTCTCTCTACTCTGGTGCAGCTGCTTTGCTAGATGAGGCTCCTATATCCCTCGCTCGCAATGCTTCATCCCATTTCTAATTGTCCTCTAGGGATGCTTGCGTTGCCTTTTTTTGATCCGCTTTCTCCTGTTCTGCTAGCTCATCATCTGCCTGTAGTGTCTTCTCTGTCTTCTTCTTCTTCTTTGTCTTTTTCTCGGCTTTACTCTCATTCTTATCATTCTCTTGTCTCTTTCTCTTACCTTTTTCAGCTTTTTTGTTTTTGTTTTTGTTTTCACTGGCTCTGCAGTGAGATCAAGGATTGAGGGTTCATCCTCAGATTCTTCAGCTGCCTGCCCTGTAGGCATCATAAAATGGTGTTGCTGTAACACCACCATATTAGCCTTTACCTTATCCAGGGCCACTCTAAATTCAGCAAGATCTGCTCCAGTCAATTTCTGTGCCCTTATATCAAAACAGTTCTCCAGATCCACCACCCATGCAGGAAATGTAGCAAAAGGCTAAAGAGAAGCCTTAATTCTCTTATATACAGCAGTGGCAAACTGGTTGGCTAAGGCATATAGTTGCGTCTCATACCATTTGTCCTGTTTGGCCACTTTTCTGATATCAATTGGATGGGCTGTAATTCCTACTGGTGTTGTAGGAGATAAAAGGGCCTGGTTCATTTTCAGGTACTGAACCTTCCTGTACTGAAGAGTTTGGTGGTGCAGCCTTAGAGTCTTGCAACTCCACTTCAGGTACTGAACTAGGGCCTGCAACTGATGGGTTCACCTCAACCCTCACCCCTCTATCAAGTGTTAGCCTCGACTAATTTTTATCATATCGGATAGGGTTGTGGGTCTTAGTGGCATATAACGTATCATCAATCCCTGCTATTTTTAGTACCCCTGCCTTTGTGCATAACCTGGTGACCAAACAAGGGAATGGGTAAGCGGTGTCAGACCTTATTACCCGAATCTTGATATCTTCAGCAATGATCTCTACGAAGTCCAGCTTAAGGTTGGACACAAGACATACAACCAATATAACTCGATCATCCCCAAGAATGTTATCTCTGTCAGTTGGCATCAAATGGGTGCGTACAACATCCCACGAGAACTTTGCCTCTTGAGTCAAAGAAGCTTTGTAAATCTACTCACTAGGTCTGGTCAGCCATAACAGATCTTCTTTCGCTATTAGTGTAGCTAACTAAGTACGCTGGTTATCCTTACTCTTCAGTCGATGGTAGAATGCCTAATTTGTGGCCTGAGGAATGGAGTTGGGTCCATGTAGAAATCTGTTGATAGTCGTGTCAGAAATATCTATATTTATCCCACGAACTGGAACTCTGGTCAACAAAGGTTGGTCTGCTTTGGTCTCTCCATTCTTGCACATACTCTCTAATCTAGCCTGGTACTTCACATAGAACTCCCGAACTAATGTAGGACAAAACGACTTTCCTTCCTTAGCAGTCCATCCTAGACCATAGTTTTTGAACTTCTGCTCAACTGTAGGATACCCTATCAATCCTATGATGATGACTCTCTTTTCTAAAAAATTAGCTATCTGACAGATCTTTTTTTTGTTCTGATCAGACCTTTGAGGAAGATGTCCTTTGCTTCAGGGATCTGCCATCTAGCATTCTCTCGAACCTTAGGATTCTTGCATTTTATCAAAGTTCCCCGAGCTGGTGGTTTCTTTTCAACTTGATTCTCAGTCGAGGGAGTTTTTGAGGATTGTTCCTTAGAATCAGATTTATCAGACTCAGCATATCCTGCCTCCGATTCTTCAGATTCAGCCTTCTCAGACTCAGGCTGTTCGGACTCATTTTGCTTAGAACCCTCTTGCTTAGAAGATTCACTCTCAGCTGGAGTGGTGGTCTCAGTATCATCACTATCCTCCACCTCAATGGGTTTAGGTGGAGGCAGTGCCTTTGGACTTGATTTCTTTCTCTTCCACCTGAGCAGTAGTTCTTCATCTTCATAATCAGAGTCTTCATCAATGAGCTTTCGAACCACCTTAGGCTTGGCAGCTTTCTTTGGAGTGTTAGGATTCTTGCCTTTTGGTGCTATTTCAATGTTCCTGTGATATCAAGAAAACAATATTCAGTACTCAGTATTAAGAACACATGCATTCCATTTGAATTCAGTAACTTAAGAAAAAGAAGGTCAAAATAGTGCATTATCAACATGCTATGATGACATGGCTGATAAGGCGTCACAATTATGATAGCCTATCAGCTTTGTCGTCAGCTCTAAACAGACTGAATTTTCTTTTCTCAGGCTTGTGACGACATTCCTTATAAGGCGTCATGTTTGTGATAGCCTATCAGTGATGCTGTCAGTCCAGATTTTTGGCCCAACTCAGTTTTCATTCTTAATTTAGGGACCAAATTTTCCTTAGAATCACATGGAGTTTTCACTCATTAAACTAGGGTTTTAATTTTTGCAATTTAAGCACCATTTCAACTCTAATTTCTAATTTTCATAGTAATGGCACAATCAACTTAACTTATTCTTGCCACTGAAGAGAAGAGTGAAGATGAGCTTGAGAACATAACTGATGATCAACTTTGACTTTCTTATATGCGAGAGAGAGAAGAAAAGATGAGAGGTTGATTTTGAATGTCTTTGCAATCCACAACTATCAGGAAGGTTGTTTCCTTGTTCACTTGGGAGTATTTTGAAAGGAAGTAAATATCCTAACTAAGGCAGGAAATAACAAAAGAAGGAAATAAAACTTAAAGAAGGAAACTAACAAAAACCGGGAACTTGAAAGGTTTTGTATCTGGGCAGGGTCGAATTTTAACTAATTTGGGCCTAGATTTTCAAAAATAGGGTAATGGATGACGAAAATTTGTGGTAAGCCATCATAAATGTGATAGATTATCACGGGGGTCATCAACCTTAACAGAGAAGGTCTCAACCTTTGGTCTTTCTGACGACATTGGTGATAAGCCATCACAGTTGTGATATCCTATCACAAATGTCGTCAAGACCACTTGGCTTGCTTTCTTCAGTTTCTTACCTTGACCATTTTGTACCCTTTTCAGTTCCTTCCAATTACTACCTAAAGGAATAAAAACAAAATGCATGAAAATAAAATTTTGGGTAGCCTCCCAATAACGTTTGATTTAATGTCATGGCACGACATGGTCATCTTGATTACTCAGACTTCATCAAGATACCATATTGATA
Organism: Capsicum baccatum var. pendulum; assembly: GCA_030864225.1. Lineage (NCBI taxonomy): Eukaryota > Viridiplantae > Streptophyta > Magnoliopsida > Solanales > Solanaceae > Capsicum > Capsicum baccatum. The sequence goes on from CM061550.1 coordinate 279,234,336, forward strand.
CCTCATTACCATTTTCCTGGAATACGTCCAAAACTGAGAAGATATTTATTTCATCTAACTGCTTCATAGGAGGATGCATTTTGAATCTGGCCTCCCTTTTTCCATACTTAAACTTTAGCTCTTTGAGCTCCATATTAACCAATACTCTTCCTGTGGCTAATAGTGGTCTACCTAAAATAATGGGTACCTCAAAATCAACATCACAATCCAATATCACAAAATTTGCAGGCAGAATAAAGTCATCCACTTTTACCAGCACATCATGCAATATACCAACTGGTCACTTCACTGATCTGTCTGCCATCACAAGACGCATCGTTGTGGGGGTAGGTTCCCCCAATCCAAGATTCTTGTAGATATCAAGTCGCATCAGATTAATACTTGCTCCTAAGTCACATAAAGATTCGGTAAACTTCATGGACCTAACTGTGCATGGTATAGTAAATGCTCCAGGTCAGGCTTTTTCTGCACTAAGGATTGTGAAGAAAAAACACTACAGTGGTGGATGTTGTCCACTGGCTCACATCTTACCTTCCGTTTCTTTATTAACAATTCATTCATAAATTTAGCATAGTTTGGCATTTGCTCAAGTGCCTCCATCAATGTCACATTCACTATCAGTTGTTTCAGTATTTCCATGAATTTGCTAAATTTTTTGTTATCTACTTTCTTCTTCAATCTCTGAGGAAAGGAAGGTGGTGGTGTTGGCATTTCTTTCAATACCACTTCCCCTTCTCTTTCGTCTTCTTTCTCTGAAATATCAACAAAACCATCCATCTTCTCAGACTCCACTAGATTGCTTCCTTCTGGTTCATCGATACTTACCTCATTTTCCACAGCCTTGGCCATAGAAGGGCTAGATAACATCTTACCACTCCGAGTGGTAATTGCCATACAAGAACTATCAGTCAGCGGGTTTTGAACCATATCACTAGGTAAAGTACCAGTTTTTCTCTGGTTCAGAGTAGCTGAAAGTTGGCTCATCTGTTGCTCCAGCTGCTTGATAGAAGCAGAGTGTGAGCTAACCAACTGACTGAGGATAGAAAACTCACTCTTTATAGTAGTTACCCCCGAGTTAGTAGCTTCAACTCCCTTTAACAACTTTTCCATTATGTCCTCTATGGATATCTTGCCAGAAATAGGTGTTGCAGTATCCTGACTTCCAGGGGGAACATACAAACCACTCCTGTCATTATTGTTTCTCCAGTGTCCCTGCTCCCTATCTTTCTAATCAGGCTTGTCATAGAAAGTCTGACCTTGGTTCCCTTGGCTATTGCCTCTGAAACCCCCTGATTACTTATATAGTTTGCCTCCGCATCAGTACCTGTAGAAAAAGTACCCTGAGATTCCACAGCTTTAACTATTTTAGTCTTGCCAGATAGCAAGTGCTTGGCCAGCAAGTCCATCTGCATCTTCAAATGGGCCATGTACTGATCTCGCTCCTCATCCCTTCTACGCTGCTCCGTAGTTATACCACCAGCAACAGTCGGGCTAGCCACTACAGAATCCCTAGTGTGCCAAGCCCGACTTTGTTTGGTCATTCTATTCAGCATGTCAGAAGCATCTAGAAAAGAGAGATCAATGAATGAACCACCTGCAGTGTTGTCAATAATTGGCTTTGTCACAGAGTTGAATGCTCTGTACAAAGTTTCCATCAAGTGTAAGTCAGTCATGTTGTGGTTCGGACATTGTGCAAGTTTCTTTTTAAATCTTTCCCAGGTTTCGTGCAATGCTTCAGTCGGGAGCTGTGTGAAGTTACTAATTTCATCCCTCAACTGTTCCCTTCTGTAGGGTGGAAAGAACCGTTCTAGGAATGCATCTTTCAACTGTCTCTAGTTGGTTATAGAATCAGCCTCTAGTTCATTCAACCACATTGTTGCCTCTCCAGACAGAAACAACGGAAACAACCTCAACCTGATCTCATTCTGGCTCACTCCTGGATTGTTTAAGGATTTGCAAATGGTGATGAAGTTCACCAAATGTATGCCTCCAAATAACCCCTTCAGATTCAGGAGTTGGATCATGGTACTTGTTATGCTGAAGTTTGCACCTGGTGCCAATGGTGGAGGAGTGATAGCACCCATTTCACCAGCTCCTTCCATTCCTTCATCATCTTCATCAACCTCATATTGAATAGGCTGTTGACCATATCTTTCTCGGACTGGATGGTTTCTATTGACGTTTCGCTGTACTGGTGCAGCAACTTGCTCAGCTCTCCTTGGGTTTTGAGGATTCAGCAATTCCTTATCACCCAAGTCTTCAACATCAGGGTTCTGGTAACGTGCTTGTTGACCTAAATTCTGCACATTCACCCGAGCCCTGGCCAAATCAGCTAGTCTTTCTGTTTTCTGTTATTCCGCCATTCTCCCTATCAACAGAGGTTTTGGGTTAATTGGTAATAGTGGTTCTCCAAAACTTCTTGTTTTTGGCATAAACAATACAGTACCTTAAAAAGACAAAAACAACAAATAAACATAAATCAAGGAAACTTTACTATCAACAAATTTTCACACACAAACTTTTAGTCTACAACCGTATTCCCCGGCAATGATGCCATTTTTTGATAACACTCAAATTATACTCTCGAATGGGTGTAAGCAATCGTTGTCAATATAAAACCCAACTAGGTTGGGGTCAAATCCCACAGGGAATATGGTGTGAACTTCAATTTGTTTACGAAATACTTTACTAGTAGTTTAATGTTTCTGGAAATGGGGGTTTAAGGTTCACAGAGAGTTAATTGTCACTTTCAATATTTTAGTGTTTGAAATCAGTCTAAATGGGAAAGCAGAGTTATGTTCACCATGGGTTTTGGGAATTGACAGATACTAGGTAATGCTTGGGATTCTTGAAGTAAGAAGAAACAACAGAATATCCCTGACGACGATACTATCTGACTTATCTCTCGACCTCACCAGACAATTTATTATCTAATTCTCTCAAACTTAGATAACTTATCTATTTCCAATAGGATTTTATCTCAGGTAGATCAATCCAGTTACGTCATGGATCATTAAACAAAAGGTTGGTAGCTTCCGAGTCCCTGTTGATAATTCACGACCTCTAGTCTATTTCTCTATTAGAAGCAAATAAAACCTAAGGCATAACCTAATGTTTGCAACCAGTAGATTTCAGTTAGAACAACAGAATTTCAAGACTTTCTACTACTCTTTGAATCCGTTAAATACCTAGTAACCTATCAAACCCTAGTCCATGGATCCCATAACTCCGGAGAATGGAATTAGCCGCTCATGATTTGATGAATGAAATACAAACTTGAATTCATGATAATAAGGATAAACTTACGAACGGATTAAAAGCAACAAGTAGTTCCTTCAATTTAATCCCGAAAATAGGAATCCACAAATAGTTGATAAGTGTTGAAAAATAAAACTCTCCAAAACTAAAAAAAAGAGAACTCCTTGAATAAACCCTAAAATATGCTATTTATACTAAAGCCTAATTAAGGAAATAAAATAGAAAATTCAATTAATACTCGAATTAGGTGGTGCCCAAGCTAACGCCGCGTCAAGAGTCTGACGCCCTATCACGGATGGTGTCATACTTGCTCCAGTTTCTTCAATTCTCTGCCTTAGGTTGACGATGACTCTGACGCCGCATCAAGGATCTGACGGTGTATCACCAACGTCGTCAGATGTCTTCTCCTATCACTGATTTTCTGCTTAAGGTTGACGCCATTCTTGACGCCTTATCACCCACTTGATGCCACGTACAGACATCATCATAACTGCTTCTCAGCTCCAATTACCTGGCTAAGGCTGATGTAGTTTCTGATAGGCTATCATAAGGCTGATGACTTATCACGAATGTCGTCACCCATGTTTTCTTCTCTTTTGCTCAGATTTTCAACTCTTTTGCTCCATTGTTGTTTATTTCTATTCCTTCAACCTCTTACTACAATATCATGAGCAAACACATCAAAACAACAAGAGTTGCTTTAGAATTCATAATTATTTTGAGCTAAAAAGCATTAAATGTGTTAGCTTTTGCTCACACATCAGGACCCAGGCCCACCCTAAAAACCGTTGGCTATAGCACACCAATTTTGCTCGAAAATAGATCGTTCGTGCTGTTTTGCCTATTTGAGCACCTAAATCACCCCGTTCGCAAAAAAAAGCCCACACTAGGCCGCTCCCCAGCCTGCCTGGAAAAGCTCGATTGATTTTTGACCAAAAATATGCCCTTCCCCTAGACCCACCCCAAAATTCATGGGCTATAACATATCGATTTGGCTTGAAAATGGCCCATTCGCGCTGTTTATCGTCTTTGACCATCAAAACCACCTCATTCGCAAAAAAATCCCACACTAGGCTGCTCCGCAGCCTGCCTGAGGCAACTCAATAGATTTTAGGCCAAAATTATGCCCATCCCCTAGGCCCACCCCAAAGACTGTGGGCTATAGCACACTGATTTTTCCCAAAAATGGTCCGTTTGCGTCGTTTTACCCATTTGACCACCCAAACTGCCCTGTTCACAAAAATATCCCATACTAGGCCGCTCCCGAACCTGCCTGGGGTAGCCCGACCAAAATTTCTTTGAAAAACTTGTCGGGCCACTGCGGCCACCCCAAAAATTGAGGGCTATAGCACACCGATTTGACTTGAAAATGGCCCATTCGCGCTGTTTTGCTTGTTTGACTACCCAAACTGCCCTATTTGTGAAAAAGTCCCACCCTAGACCACTCTCCAGCCAGCTAGGGTTAGTACGATCAATTTTTGACCAAAAACGTGCCTGCCCCTCGGGGCCACCCCAAAAACCGTGGGCTATAACACACCATTTTGGATAAAAAATTGATCGTTCGCATCGTTTCGCTTGTTTGCCCACCCAAGCCACCCCCTTCGTAAAAAAAATGCATACTACACCGCTTCCCAGCCTGTCTACAGAAGCCCGATCAATTTTTGACCAAAAACACGTCGGCCCCTTGCCAACTTCAAAAACCGTAGGCTATAAAACACTTATGTAGCCCAAAAATAGCCCGTTAGCGCCGTTTTGCCCGTTTGACCACCCAAACCGCCCCGTTCGCGAATAAGGCCCAAACTAGGCATCTCTCCAGCTTGCCTGGGATAGCCCAATTAATTTTTGGCAAAAAACATACCCAACTTTTGGGCCCACCCCCACAAAATTGGGGGCTATAGCATACTGATTTAGGCCAAAAATGTCCCATTCACGCCGTTTCGTATGTTTGACTAATCAAACTGCCTCGTTCATGAAAAAAGCCCACACTAGGCTGCTCCCAAGCCTGTTTGTGGGAACCCGATCGATTTTCATCCAAAAACACGCTCAACCCTCTGGTCCACCGCAAAAGCCATGGGCTATAGCACACTGATTTGGCCCGAAAATGGCCCGTTTTCTCCGTTTCGCTTATTTACCCACCCAAACCGCCCCATTTGCAAAATAAGGCCACACTAGGCTTTTCTCCAGCATGCTTAAGGCAGCCCGACCGATTTTCAACAAAAAACATGGGGGGCCCCAGGCCTACCCCAAAAACCGTGGGCTATAACACACCGAGTTGACGCAAAAATATCCCGTTCATGCCGTTTCACCCATTTGACAACCTAAATCATCCCGTTCGCAAAAAAGACCCACACTTGGCTGGTCTTCAGTCTGCCTAGGGCAGCTCGATCGACTTTTTGCAAAAAAGATGCCTTGTCCTTTGGCCCTCCCTAAAAACCGTGGGACATAACTCATTAATTTTGCCCAAAAATGGCCCGTTTGTGCTATTTCGCCCGATTGACAACCCAAACCACCTCATTTGCGAAAAGTCCCATACTTGGCTACTCCTAAGCCTGCATGGGGGATCCTGATCGATTTCAGCCAAAAATACTCCCGATCCTCGCCCGATTGACCAACAACACTACCCCGTTCACAAAAGAGGCCCACACCAGGCCCCTTTCCAGCTTGCCTGAGGAAACTCAATTGATTTTCGCTTAAAAAATACCCTGGCATAGGGCCCACCTCAAAAATCGTGGGCTATAGCACATCGATTTGGCCCAACAATAGCCCGTTCATGTTATTTCTACTGTTTGACCACCAAAATTGCCTCGTTCACAAAAATTCCCCACACTAGGCTGCTCCCCATCCTGCGTGGGGCAGCCAGATCAATTTTTGGAGAAATATATGCCAGGATCAGGGCCCACTTTATAAATCGTGGGCTATAAAACACTGATTTGGCCTAAAAATGGTCCGTTTGAATTGTTTTGCCTGTTTGACCACCCAAACCGCGTCGTTCACGAAAAAAGCCCACACTAGGTCGCTCCCCAGCCTGCCTGGGGAAGGTCGATTTATTTTAGACCAAACACACGCCCAGCTCCCGGGCGTACCCCAAAAATCATGGGCTATACATACTAATTTGGCCCGAAAATAGCCCGTTTGCACCGTTTCACCTATCTGACCACTAAAACCACCCCGTTTGTAAAAAATGCACATATTAGGCCGTTCCCTAGTATGTCTAAGGCAATCCAATCGATGTTTGACCAAAAACATGCCCGACCCTCGGGCCCACTTCAAAAATTGTGGGATATAGCACACTTATTTGGACCAAAAATGGCCCGTTCACACCATTTTTCCCGTTTGACCACCCAAATCTCTCTGTTCATGAAAAAGGCTCATATTAGGCCACTACCTAACTTGCCTAGGGAAGCCCGATCTATTTTTGGCCAAAAACATGCCCAGCCTCCGGGTTCACCCCAAAATTATGTGCTATAACACATCGATGTGACTCTAAAATAGCTCGTTCATGCCATTTTCTTGTTTGACCACCCAAACTACCTCGTTCGCAAAAAATTCCCACACTAGTTCGATCCCCAGCCTGCCTGGGGAAGTTCGATCAATTTTTGACCAAAAACATACCCGAATTCAGGCCCACCCCAAAAATCGTGGGCTAAAGCACACCGATTTGGCATGAAAATAGACTGTTCGCGCCATTTCGCCCGTTTCACCATCCAAATTGCCCCATTTGCAAAAAAGGCCCATACTAGGCCACTTCCCAGCTTGCCTGGAGAAGCTCAATCAATTTTCGACCAAAAAATCACCCTTCCCCTGGCCCACCCCAAAAACCATGGCTTATAGCACACCGATTTGGTCCAAAAATGGCCCGTTCATGCTATTTACCCTCTTTGACCACCCAAACCACCCCGTTTACAAAAAAGGCACATACTAGGCTTCTCCCCAGCTTGCCTAGGGTTATACCACACAGATTTTGCCCAAAAATGGCTCGTTCGCATCATTTTGCCTTTTTGACCACCCAAACCGCCTTATTTACAAAAAAGATAGGCTGCTCCTCAGCGTGGCTGGGATATGCCGATAGATTTTTTGAATTAAACACACCTAAACCACAGGCCCACCCCAAACATCGTGGGCTATAGCATACCAATTTGGCCCAAAAATGTTCCGTTCACGCCATTTTGCCCGTTTGACCACCCAAACTGTCCCATTCACAAAAAAAGCCCAAACTAGGCCGCTCCCCATCCTGCCTGGGCAGCCCATTTAATTTTGACCAAAAACACGCCCTACTCCTCGGCTCACCTTAAAATCGTGGGCTATAACACACCTATTTGGCCCAAAATGGCTTGTTCATGCCGTTTTGCATGTTTGACCTCCCAAACTGTCCTGTTTATGAAAAAGGCCTACATAGGCCGCTCCCCAGCCTGCCTGGGGTAGCCCAATCAATTTTTGGCCAAAAACATGTTTGGGACCTAGGACACCCCGAAAATCGTGGGTTATAGCACACTGATTTAGCCCAAAAATAGCCCGTTTTTGCCGTTTTGCCCATACTTCACAAACTGCCCCATACAAGAAAAAGGAGCATATTAGGCCACTCCCCAACTTGCCTGGGGCATCCCCAAAAAAGGCCTACATTAGGCTACTCCCCATCCCCCGAGCCCACCATAAAAATCGTGGGTCATAGCATACCGCATTGACCCAAAAATGGTCCATTCGCGTTGTTTCGCTCATTGGACCACCCAAACAGCCCCGTTCACAAAAAAGTCCCACAATAGGATGCTCCACAGCATGCCTGGGGTAGGCCGGTCGATTTTTGACAAAAAACACACTCGAGCTCCGAGCCTACCTAAACAAACGTGGGCTTTAACACACCCATTCGGTCTAAAAATGGCCCGTTCATGCTGTTTTGACCGTTTGACCACCTAAATTGCCCAATTTGCCATAAAAGCCCACACTAGGCCGCTCCCCAGCCTGATAGGGTCAGCCCGGTATTTTTCGGCAAAAAATACGCTCGGCCCCAGGACCACCCTAATAACCATAGGCTATAGCCTACCGATTTGACCTAAAAATGGCCTGCTAACGACGTTTCGCTCGTTTGACTGCACAAACCGCCCTGTTTGGAAAAATAGCCAATACTAGGCCACTCCATTGCCTACCTGGGGCAGCAACCAAAAATAATGCCAGGCCCCCGGGCCCACCCTAAAATCGCGGGCTATCGTACACTAATTTGGCCTAAAAATGGCCCATTCGTGCCGTTTGACTACCCAAACCGCCCTGTTCGTGAAAAAGGCCCACACTAGGCAGCTCTCCAACCTGCCTGGGGCTGCCCAAATGATTTTTGGCCAAAAACATGCCCGGCCTCAGGCCCACCCCAAAAACCTCGGGCTATAGTATGCATATTTGGATCGAAAATGTCCCGTTCGTGCCGTTTCGCCTGTTTGACCACCCAAACTACCCCATTCACAAAAAAGGCCCATACTAGACCATTCCTAAGCCTGTCCAGTGTAGCCCAGAAGATTTTTGGTCAAAAACACACCCAACCCCCGAGCTCACCCCAAAAACCGTGGGATATAGCACACTTATTTGTCCCCAAAATGTCCCTTTAGTGTCGTTTCGCTCGTTTGACCACGTAAACTGCCCCGTTCACAAAAAAGGCTCATACTAGGCCGCTCTCTAGCCTGCCTAAGGTAGCCCAATTGATTTTCAGCCAAAAATACTCCCGCCTCCCAGTCCCACCCCAAAAATCGTGGGCTATAGCACATCAATTTGGCTTGAAAATGGCCCGTTCGCGTTGTATCACCCGTTTGACCACCCAAATTACCCCATTCATGAAAAAGGCCCACACTAGGTCGTTTCTCAATTCGGTCATTTTTCGGCCAAAAACACGCCCGACCCAGGGCATACCACAAAAATTATGGACTATAGCACACCGATTTATCCTGAAAATGGCCTGTATGCATTTTTTTGTCTGTTTGATCCCCAAACCACCTCGTTCGTGAAAAAGTCCCATATTAGGTCAATCCTTAGCCTACCTGGGAAGCCCGATCAATTTTTGACCAAAAACACGCCCGACCCCAGGCCCACCCCAAAAATCGTAGGCTATAGTGCACTGATTTGGTTTGAAAATGGGTTGTTCGCACTGTTTTGATCGTTTGACCACATAAACCGCCCCATTCTCCCCAAAAGGCCAACACTAGGCCGTTCCCTAGCTTTCCTGGGGAAGCCCGATCAATTTTTGGCAAAAAAAATATCTATCCCCCTGGCCAACCCGAAAACCACACACCGATTTAACCCAAAAACGGGCCGTTCATGCCATTTTACCCGTTTGACCACACAAACCACCCCATTCTATAAAAAGGCCCACACTAGGCCGCTCCCAAGCCCACCCCTAAAACTGTGGGCTATAGCAAACCGATTTAGCCCCAAAATATACAATTTGCGCTGTTTTGCCCGTTTAACCACCCTAACCACCCCGTTCACAATAAATGCCCATACTAGGTAACTCTCAGCCTGCCTGGGGGAGCCTTATCAATTTTTTGACCAAAAACATGCCCGACCCCCAGGACCACCCCAAACACCATGGGCTATCGCACACCAATTTAGCCCAATAAAGGCCTATTCGGGACGTTTCTCCTATTTGACCACCCAAACTGCCCCATTCGCAAAAAAGGCCCACATTAGGCTGCTCCCCAGCCTACTTGGGGCAGCCCGATCAATTATTGGCCAAAAACACGCCCGACCATCAAGTTCACCCCAAAGAATCGTTGGTTATAGCACAATGATTTGGCTAAAAAATTGTCCATCCACGCCATTCACCCATTTGACCACCCAAACAGCCTCGTTCGCAAAAAAGGCACACAATAGGTCGCTCCACAGACTGCATGGGGGAGCCTGGTCGATTTTAGGCAATAAATACGATTGGCCCCTGGGCCCACCCTAAAAATCATGGGTTATAGCACACCGATTTGACCCAAAAATAAACCATTCGAGCTGTTTTGCCCATTTGATGTCCCAAACCGCCCTATTCGCGAAAAAGGCCTACACTAGGCTTCTATCCAGCTTGCCTAGGGCAACCCGGTCAATTTTTGTCCGGAAACACGCCTCGTTTTTAAGCCCACCCCAAAAATCATTGGCTATAGCATACCGATTTGGCTCAAAAATAGCCCGTTCACGTCGTTTTTCCCATTTGACCTCCCAAACTATCCTGTTCGCGAAAAATTCCCACACTGGGCCGCTCCCCAGCCTGCCTGGGGCAGGCCGATCGATTTTCGGCCAAAATAACTCCTTGCCCCAGGCTAACCCCAAAAACCATGGGTTATTGCACACCGATTTAGCCCGGAGATGGTTTATTCACGCCGTTTTGACCTTTTGACCACCCAAATCGCTCTGTATGCGATAAAGGCCTATAATAGGCCGCTCTTCATCCTGTCTGGGGCAGCCATTTCAATTTTTAGATAAAACCACGCCCGACCCTCGGGCCCAATCCAAAAACCTTGGTCTATAGCATACCAATTTGGTCCGAAAATGACCTGTTTGCGCCGTTTCGCTCGTCTGACACCCAAACTGCCCTATTAAAAAAATCCCACAATAGGCCGCTCCCTAGACTAGCTGAGGCAGTCTGGTCGATTTTAGGCCCAAAACACGTCCGACCCATTAGCCCTCCCTAAAAATTGTGTGGTATAGCAGGCCGATTTGGCCCAAAAATTGACCGGCCCAAAAAGAACGACACTAGGCTGCTCCCCAGCCTGCCTGGAGTAGCTCGATCAATTTTTGACCAAAAACACGCCCAGCCTCTGGGCCCACCCTAAAAACCATAGGCTATAGCACACCGATTTGGTTTAAATAATGGCCCGTTCACGCCGTTTCACCCGTTTGACCACCCAAACTGCCCCATTCGCATAAAGGTCCCATGCTAGGCCGTTCCCCAGCCTGCTTGGGGCAAACCGATCAATTTTTGGCTAGTAAAACTCCCTGCCCCAGGCCCACCCCAAAACCACAGATTATTACACACCTATTTGGCCCAAAAATGGCTTATTAACGATGTTTTGCCTGTTTGACCATCCAAACTGTCCCGTTCGCAAAAAAAAACCTACACTAGGCCGCTTCCTTGCTTGCCTGGGGCAGCCCTTTTGATTATGAGGAAAAAACCTGGCCTCCGAATCCACCCCAAAAATCTTAGGTTCTAGCACACCAATTTAGCCCAAAAATTGCCCATTTGCACCGTTTTGCTTGTTTGATCACCCAAATCACCACATTCACAAAAAAAGACCCACACTAGGTTGCTCCCTATCCTGCCTGTGGTATTTCGATTGATTTTCAATCAAAAACACGCCCGACCCCTGATAACGCTCAATCTACAGCTCTCGTGGGAGTGTAAAGCGGTCGTTGTCAAATATATAACCCAACTGGGTTGGGTATCGATCCCAAAGGGAATAGATTGGTCAAAAAGTAAGCAAAGATTACTAGATTTTTAGTGCAAGTCTCGTAAAAAGGGGGGAGTTTTGTTGTGCAAGTAATGTAACCAAAGTAATAAGGTAAAAACGGAAAATAGCAAAGTAAAAAGTAAGAATGTTTGGTAAGATGTAAAACAATGAGAATTGAGAAGTTGGGGTTATGTCCACCTTCTGAGTTGTACGTCTCTATTGGCTATGAGTTGTGCGGAATTCAGACATGCATGTGCTTATAGAGAATTGTATTCGATGGTAAATCCAAGCGTCTTTCGACCTAAACAAGGACTATTTCACTTTAACTCTTTCGAGCTTAAAGAGTATCTAATGGTACGAATTCTCCAAGATGTTAATCCAGTTACGACACTAACTTTTTAATAGGGGATGGGACCCTATTACCTTGACATTATCTCTTTTCCAGACATATAACTTTTCTTTCGAACAAGTTAATGCTATACTGGTGTTATTCTATGCATTTGCAGCCACAAGAATTTGCATTAAGATGAAGAGAATAATGATATAAGCAGCATACGTGTCACGAATTCACAAACTCATAGCAATAGATAATATCTCATAAGGCTTCCATAACCCCAACAGAGAGGTTTAGCTACTCATGAGTGCGAAGGAAATCACAATAGACATTATCATTGTACCACAATAAAGATCTCACGTTAGGTATAGGGGTAAGAATGGCGTGAATTCCTTGCTGAGTAACGTTTCTCTTGTTGTGGAAATTAAGAATTGAATAGATAAATAGAAGAAGAATAAAAAGTAGAATTAATGGAAGAATTAGAATCCGAGTTGTAAGTTGTGGAATAAGAAGTAGAATGAGAATTGTAACTAATGGAGGAATGCCTCAAAATCTCTAGCAGAATAGGGTATTTATAACACCCATATCCTATTCCTACTAAGCTAATGTATTACTTAACCTAATCCTACTAGGTTGATGTATCATTATCCTAATCCTAATAAATTACTGCATTATTATCCTAATCCTAATAGGTTACTGCTGGTCCCCAAAGTCTTCAGAAATGTTGTTTTTGCCCGGGACAGGTTTTCCATGCGTCACTTTTGGTCCTTGGCATCCAAGCTTTCCCTTCCTTCTTTCGTGAAGCTTTCTTTGGCATCAAGTTATCCATAAAATGCTGAAATCTGCATCATTTATACCTGAAAACTTGCTAATCACGTTTGTTAGCTCACTTACAGGAAAAAGGACTAAAAGTGCATGAATTATATAATTTGTCCTCAAAACTTAGCTAAAATATGGGTAAAATATAGTACTTTAGGCGTGTAAATTCGCCTATCATCAACACCCCACACTTAAAGCTTTGTTCGTCCTCGAACAAAATATCATGTCCATCTAATCATTTAATTAGGGTTTCACAATAACAACACAAAATATTCGTCAAGACAAGCACGACAATTATTAACCAAGAGTAGTTTTCTGATCATTAGTAGAAATAATTCAACCTCCAACATAGGCTCGTGATGGTGATCAACTCATATTCAAAAGTTAAGGCACAAAGAATCATACACAACTACCCAAAACTCATCAACCATGTGTGTCTCACAATATATTACCCATAATCACTCACAAGTATTGTATATTTTGAACATGGGTATAGAATTATCCTTGCTCTCACTCTCACAAAGAATTCATATGTTGCAACTGATAACCATAGGCTTGCCCTTAGTGTAATGCTCCACTAAATGTCAGAATGCTAAGCTTAGGATCAAATAGGTCTTTTACGGGTTGTAATGTAGGCTAAGGGACGGGTAGGACTATTTTGGCCAGAAATAGTGACTAAGTTCCCTAAGTGCTTTAATACATCACACTATGCCATTTATGCTTTCTTTCAAACAACCTTTTTGCTTTCTTTTAATCTACCTCCCTTTGTCACCTCTTTTGTTTTTCAATTTTTGAACATTACTAACTTTTTAGTTTTCTTTTCCTTTTTCTTTTCATAACACCTCTTATGATAGCACTTCTTTTTCATAACGACTTCAAGCACCAATACATTCTAAAGCATAATACTTACCCAATTTCCTCTTATTTTGTCACATGACTTTACACTTTTAAGCACTTAGGAATTTGGATCAAATTATGGTCTTGAAAAAAAATGGATTAGGCTTACATATGAGTTTGTCAAAGAAAATAGGCTAAAGGCTCAAAGGGGTTAACTAGGATAATGTCCATGGGTAGGTAAAAAGAAGGTAAACAAGTAAAGGTTGCCAAAGAAATGCCTAAATCATCTTCTAGACTTGCACTCCTTATTTTCACTTTACATACATACTAGGCAAGTTCTAGCATCAGCCACAAACACAGAATATACTATATCCTCACACACACAAGGCACATGGTTGACTTTATTGGGAGTAGTATAGACTCTTGACCCAACAGATGAAGGAATTAAACCACACTTATCACATAGTGAGTCACAATTAGAGCCTAAACATCTCAATAGTCATAATTTTATCTCAAACTCTTGTCATAATCTCATGCTGCCTATTAGAATAATTTCATGCGAAGTTAAGTAAAAAAAAAATTATATTTTACTACTAAAAATAATTAACTACTAAAAAAAAAAACATAGATAGATGCAAATGGGTTATATAAAGGCTCAAAGGGGTTAACTAGGATAATGTCCATGGGTAGGTAAAAAGAAGGTAAACAAGTATAGGTTGCCAAAGAAATGCCTAAATCATCTTCTAGACTTGCACTCCTTATTTTCGCTTTACATACATACCAGGCAAGTTCTAGCATCAGCCACAAACACAGAATATACTATATCCTCACACACACAAGGCACATGGTTGACTTTATTGGGAGTAGTATAGACTCTTGACCCAACAGATGAAGGAATTAAACCACACTTATCACATAGTGAGTCACAATTAGAGCCTAAACGTCTCAATAGTCATAATTTTATCTCAAACTCTTGTCATAATCTCATGCTGCCTATTAGAATAATTTCGTGCGAAGTTAAGTAAAAAAAAAATTATATTTTACTACTAAAAACAATTAACTACTAAAAAAAACAAACAAACATAGATAGATGCAAATGGGTTATATAAAGGCTCAAAGGGGTTAACTAGGATAATGTCCATGGGTAGGTAAAAAGAAGGTAAACAAGTATAGGTTGCCAAAGAAATGCCTAAATCATCTTCTAGACTTGCACTCCTTATTTTCGCTTTACATACATACCAGGCAAGTTCTAGCATCAGCCACAAACACAGAATATACTATATCCTCACACTCACAAGGCACATGGTTGACTTTATTGGGAGTAGTATAGACTCTTGACCCAACAGATGAAGGAATTAAACCACACTTATCACATAGTGAGTCACAATTAGAGCCTAAACGTCTCAATAGTCATAATTTTATCTCAAACTCTTGTCATAATCTCATGCTGCCTATTAGAATAATTTCATGCGAAGTTAAGTAAAAAATAAATAAATTATATTTTACTACTAAAAACAATTAACTACTAAAAAAACAAAACAAACATAGATAGATGCAAATGCGGATAGAGAAGTATAGCATGCAATTACCAGCACCCCACACTTAGACGGGACACACTGTCCTCAGTGGAAAATAAATAAGAAGAACCTGGTTAGTCGGACTCCTCCTCTATGTCTGGGGTCATACCCCCTTCGTCGGAATCATCATTGGAGTTGTCGTCATCAGAATTCTCCTCTACATCGGAGTCTGGCATTCGTCGATCATCATCGGTCGGCACATCATCATCAAGAGGTTCCTCAAAATATGTACCTACTCCACACATCGCCTTCGCGTGCTCATTCATTGAGTAGTCATAGTCCAGCTGTTGGAGCTCTGCAGCAGTTGGAACACAACCACCGCTCATCATTGTAAACCGAGTCATGCCATAAAGATGGTGAAAGAAACTCTCATCTCGAGCATGACTTTCTGAAGTGGTAAGGTTGACGCCATGCGTAGTTTCAGCATCCTTAACCTTCGTGAGGTCAACATTCTTTGGGTTGTGTGGGAGTTTATGATCAGCCGGTTCCTCTTCGATGTCTTCCTTCCTCAATATTGCGGTCAACAGATTGCCAAAACTGAAGTGGGACCTCTTGTGTAGCCTAGATTTCCGCATTGTGGACCGAATAATTGCCCCAATGTTGATAGGGACATTCGTCATCAATGCGTATACCAAGCACACTCTATCTCGTGTTATCTTTGTATACTGAGTCCCTGGAATTAGGCAAGAGTTGACTATGCGCAACCATATTCGTGCTTCTCTATTCAAAGGAGCATATGGGAAGGTGTTGTGTCATCCGGTGTCCTTGTGTCTACTCTACCGTGCCATGGATCTTGTTCCACAAAGTGTGTGTCGAATGGCTCTATATGGAGGTCTACTGTACAGCTCTTTGAATGGTGATGATCAATAGCAGGCAAGCCAAGAAAGGAGTTGAAGAAATCCGCATTGAGTTGTAAAACTTGGCCCCGAATCTTGACCTCGCTTCCTGTGGTTTTCGGTGACCAGTTGGCATAGAATTCTCTTGTTAAATCGAGATTGCATTCTCCCATGTCTCGGAAGATGAAATCAAGATGTAACGCCTTGATCTTGGCCAACATGCGCGGTTCTTTCTTTGCTAGGCTTTCCTTATTTATCAAGTCCACATGAACATATTTCTTCTCTTTGTTGTTCCTATACCATTCCATTGCTTCCTCCTCTAAAACCCATTTAATTCCGAACATGCGGCGTGGTAATTGCATCGAGGATGATTCTCCTTGCTCTTTTCGGCCTCTTTTCTTGCCTTTTTGTGAAGTGGTAGCCTTATCTTTGCCTTGTCTTGCTTTGGGTGCCATTGTACTTGATTGATGCCTTTGGATGATGTTCTTGTGAAGTAAAAGAGCAAAAAGAAAATTTTGGAGAGGATTTGGAGGCTATAGGCGGCGCTTATGCTAGGTTTCCAATGTGTTTTTGGTCTAAGACTAAGTCTCTTATTTATAGGAAAGGCTTGGGTCGGGTTTTGACCCATTTAAAATCGGATTTGGAGACAAGAAGTGACCATAGGCGGCACCTTTTGCTTTGCCTATGCTTGGCATAGGCAGCGCCTTTTGCATAGCATTGTTGAGCATAGGCGGCGCCTATGCCATGGCATTCTTAGGCATAGGCGGCGCCTTTTGCATGGAATATGAGATTCAGAGACAAAAGGCATTGGCATAGGCGGCGCCTATGCTATGGCATACTTGGGCATGGGCGGCGCCTATGCTATGGAACACTAGATTTCGAGAGCATAGGCCATAGTATAGGCCTTGCCTTGTTCGTGGCCTAGTTTTACATAGGCCTAGCCTTGTTCGTTGCCTATATTTTCATAAGAAATGCCCAATCCATAGCCTTTTGATTCTTCATTCCTAACTTACCACCTTTAACATGCAATACGTCCAAATCAAAATTTGAAACCGACCTCCTCGTTTTACACCTCTTTGTACCTACATTTACTCAAAAACAACAAAGACGATTAGAACGATGGGTTGCCTCCCATCAAGCACCTTAGTTTTGGTCGTGGCACGACTCTTCTTTTTGGATTTTTATTTATCAAATGCAAACAATTAGTAGAACGAAAGAAAGAAAAAAAATGAAAAACGATGGGTTGCCTCCCACCAAGCGCTTGATTTATTGTCGCGGCACGACATAGCTATCTCGATTACTTAGACTTCATCGAAATAGATGGTGGATCATTTTCTGAATGGATTCAGACGACAATGAGGCTTACTTTTAGGCATGCAATCTTCTTCGGGATGACCCTTGTGCATGCTTATCCCAGGAGGGATACCAATTATATCATCAATAGTCCAACCCATAGCTCTCTTGTATCTCTTCAGAGCAGAGATGAGAGCCTCTACGTGCTGTTCACTTAAATCATCCGCCATACTTACCGGAAGTATATTTCCACTTTCCAAGAACACATACCTTAGATAATCGGGGAGCTCTTTCGATTCTAGCATTGGTGGCTCTTCAATGGAAGTCTTTGCTGTTGGTGATGGTTGATTCTTAAAATCAAGGTCCGGCTGTTTAGGAGTATGAGAATAGGACCCTATTTCTATTAGAGCACATGTAGTTTCTTCATAATCTTCATCATCCTTATGCTCAACATTCAGTAGCGCAGCAGACAATGGCTCAACAGTAAGCTGTTTTGCTACAGATAATGCTTTCTTATCCTCATAATGAACATCAGCTACAGAGAACACATTCATATCGCTGGGCTGCTTTATTGCTTTGCATATATCAAAACGGACCACTTCGTCATTCAACCGAAATAAAAGCTCATTAGCTCTCATGTCAATAAGCACACTTCCTGTTGTAAGGAAAGGACGTCCCAAGATTATGGGAACTTCAGAATCCACCTCATAATCCAGAATAATGAAGTCTTCAGGAAAGATGAATGAAGAAACCTTCACCAACACATAATTTAAAATACCCACAGGTCGTTTTACCGACCTATCAGCCATCACGAGCCTCATATTGGTTGGTGTCGGATCGCCTAACCCCAACTTCCTATAGACAGATAGTGGCATCAAATTGATGCTTGATCCCAAATCGCACAATGCCTTAGCAAAATTCATAGATCCAACCGTGCACGGAATAGTGAAAGCACCAGGGTCTGCCTTTTTCTGAACTAGTGATCGGGTAGCGATTGCGCTGCAGTGATGAACAGTATCCTTCAACTCATAGCTTGCTGCTCGCTTCTTTGTCAAAAGATCCTTCATAAATTTTGTATACCCAGGCATTTGTTCTAGTGCCTCTACCAACGGAACATTAATGGTCAGCTGCTTTAACATATTCATGAATTTGCTGAACTTTGTATCATCCACAATCTTCTTCAATCTTTGAGGAAAAGGTGGTGGTGGATAAGGAATTGTTTTCTCCATGGCTTTCTTCTTCTCTTGTTTCCATTTTTCAGCCTTTTCAGGCTGCAACATACTCGGTGTGACGTCATGGACGTCGTGGGTGGTTTCTACTGCAGCTTCTCCTATTGCCTTATCATCAATGTCTGCTGCCTCGTCAACCACTTGCTTGCCTTTGGATGAAGTTTCCAGCACCTTACCACTTCGGGTAGTAATGGCCATGCATGATCCGTCATTCCTTGGATTTTGCACAGTGTCGCTAGGTAAGGTGCCAGCCTTTCTTTGATTGAGTGCTGCTGAAAGTTGGCTCAATTGCTGCTCTATTTGCTTGATTGAAGTGGAATGTGAGTCAACCAATTGCTTCATTGAGGACAAATCATTTATTACCTCCGTTACTCCCGCACTGGTTGCTTCCACTCCTTTCAACAGTTTAGCCATCATATCTTCCATATTTCCAGAACCAGATGTGGTGGTGTCACGTCTTCCTGGGGGAATGTATAAACCACTCTTTTCATTCTTGTTCTTCCAACTACCTTGGTCCTTGTTTCCAAATTTATCATAGTAGTTCCGACCTTGGTTTCCTTGGGTATTACCTCGGAAACCCCCCTGATTGTTCAAGTAGTTGGCTTTTTTTTCTGAATCAGATTCGTCTCTTCCTTTTAACGCAATAGCTTTGACTTTTTCGGTCTTCCCTGATAATAGATGCTTTGTAAGAAGATCCACTTGTGTTTTCATGTGCGCCATACCTTGATCACGTTCTTCTTCTCTTCTCCTTTGTGCAGCAGTCATGCTAATAGGTATAGTAGGGTTGGCTACCTCAGAATCCCTGGTATTCCAAGCTCTACTTTGCTTTGTCATCCGATCTAGCATATTGCTTGCCTGCCCAAAGGTGAGGTCCATAAATGATCCACCTGTTGCATTATCTACCACTGGCTTAGTCACAGAATTCAAAGATCTGTATAATATCTCCATCAAGTGGACATTGGTCATATGGTGATTTGGGCATCACATAAGCTTCGTCTTGAACCTCTCCCATGTTTCGTGGAGAGCTTCAGTTGGAAGCTGTTGAAAATTGGTGATCTCATCTCTCAACTGTGCTCTTTTGGATGGCGGAAAGAATCTTTCTAGGAAAGCGTCTTTCAATTGCCTCCAATTAGTAATAGAATCAGGAGTTAGCCCATTCAACCATAGAGTTGCCTCCCCAGACAGAGACAATGAAAATAAGTGTAATCGAATTGCATTTTGACCAATGCCGGGATTGTCAAATGACTTGCATGTAGAAATAAAGTTGATCAGATGCATATTCGGATCATCGCCTGCTAGTCCACCAAATAATCCCTTGAGTTGCAAAAGCTGAATCATGGTGCTAGTGATATTGAACTTTGCTCCAGGTGCCAAGGGTGGCAGAATAATGGCTCCTGTGGCACCAGCTTCATCCAAATCGTCATCATCGTCATCAAAAGGAATCTGCACAGCTCGGTGATCAGGCCTCAATTGCGCTTGACGATCTCTCCTCTACATGGGTGTCGCCACCTCAGTAGTATGCCGTGGGTTTAGTAGCTCCTCATCGCCCAGGTCCTCATCATCAGGATTTGTTGCACGACCTGGGTTATCAATATTCTGTTGATGCACTTGAGCAGCTGCCAATGCAGCTAACCTAGCCTGCTCCTATTGAGCAGCCATTCTTTCTATGTCACGTTGTGCATCCATTCTGTCAACAGAACCTGAATAGAACAAAAACAAAAACTAAAAGTAAAAGTACGAGAATCTTTGACCAAAGGGTCTAGTAATTATCACAAACTTAGTTGACAACCGTATTCCCCGGCAACGGCGCCAATTTTTGATAACGCTCAATCTACAGCTCTCGTAGGAGTGTAAAACGGTCGTTGTCAAATATATAACCCAACTGGGTTGGGTATCGATCCCACAGGGAATAGCTTGGTCAACAAGTAAGCAAAGATTACTAGACTTTTAGTGCAAGTCTCGTAAAAAGGGGGGAGTTTTGTTGTGCAAGTAATGTAACCAAAGTAATAAGGTAAAAACGGAAAATAGCAAAGTAAAAAGTAAGAATGTTTGGTAAGATGTAAAACAATGAGAATTGAGAAGTTGGGGTTATGTCCACCTTCTGAGTTGTACGTCTCTATTGGCTATGAGTTGTGCGGAATTCAGACATGCATGTGCTTATAGAGAATTGTATTCGATGGTAAATCCAAGCGTCTTTCGACCTAAACAAGGACTACTTCACTTTAACTCTTTCGAGCTTAAAGAGTATCTAATGGTACGAATTCTCCAAGAGGTTAATCCAGTTACGGCACTAACTTTTTAATAGGGGATGGGACCCTATTACCTTGACATTATCTCTTTTCCAGACATATAACTTTTCTTTTGAACAAGTTAATGCTATACTGGCGTTATTCTATGCGTTTGCATCCACAAGAATTTGCATTAAGATGAAGAGAATAATGATATAAGCAGCATACGTGTCACAAATTCACAAACTCATAGCAATAGATAGTATCTCATAAGGCTTCCATAACCCCAACAGAGAGGTTTAGCTACTCATGAGTGCGAAGGAAATCATAATAGACATTATCATTGTACCACAATAAAGATCTCACGTTAGGTATAGGGGTAAGAATGGCGTGAATTCCTTGCTGAGTAACGTTTCTCTTGTTGTGGAAATTAAGAATTGAATAGATGAATAGAAGAAGAATAAAAAGTAGAATTAATGGAAGAATTAGAATCCGAGTTGTAAGTTGTGGAATAAGAAGTAGAATGAGAATTGTAACTAATGGAGGAATGCCTCAAAATCTCTAGCAGAATAGGGTATTTATAACACCCATATCCTATTCCTACTAAGCTAATGCATTACTTAACCCAATCCTACTAGGTTGATGTATCATTATCCTAATCCTAATAAATTACTGCATTATTATCCTAATCCTAATAGGTTACTGCTGGTCCCCAAAGTCTTCAGAAATATTGTTTTTGCCCGGGACAGGTTTTCCATGCGTCACTTTTGGTCCTTGGCATCCAAGATTTCCCTTCCTTCTTTCATGAAGCTTTCTTTGGCGTCAAGTTATCCATAAAATGCTGAAATCTGCATCATTTATACCTGAAAACTTGCTAATCACATTTGTTAGCTCACTTACAGGAAAAAGGACTAAAAGTGCATGAATTATATAATTTGTCCTCAAAACTTAGCTAAAATATGGGTAAAATATAGTACTTTAGGCGTGTAAATTCGCCTATCATCAACCCCCGAGCCCACCCTAAAATCATGGGCTATAGCACACCGATTTGGATAAAAAATGGCCCGTTCCCGCCATTTTGCCCGTTTCACCACCCAAACTGCCCCATTCGCAAAAAAGGCCCATACTAGTTCGTCTCTCTGCCTGCCTGGGGCAGCTCGTTCGATTTTCATCCGAAAAAACATCTGGCCTCTGGGCCAACCCCAAAAATTATAGGTTATAGCACACATATTTGGCCAAAAAATAACCCGTTAGCGTCGTTTCTCCTGTTTAACCACCCACACCAGCCCATTCGCAAAAAAGGCCACACTAGTCCGCTCCGTAGCCTGCCTAGGTTGCCCGGTCATTTTTTAGCCAAAAACACGCCTGACCCTCAGGCCCACCCAAAAATCATGAGCTATTGCACACCAATTTGGCCCAAAAATAGCTCGTTCGCGCCATTTCTCCTATTTGACTACCCAAACTGCCTCGTTCGTGAAAAAGGCCCACACTAGGCTACTCCCCAACCTTCCTGGGGCAACCCGATCGATTTTTGACCAAAAATCCACCTGGCCCAGGGCTCACCACAAAAACCATGGGTAATAGCAAATCAAATTTGGTCGAAAATGGCCCGTTGACGCCATTTTGCCCATTTGACCACCCAAACCGCCCCGTTTGTGAAAATTCCCATATTAGGCCACTCCCCAGCCTGCTTGGGGCAGCCCTATCTATTTTCTGTCAAAAAGGTGCTTTGCTCCAAGCCCTCCCAAAAAATTGTGGGCTATTGCATATCGATTTGGCCCGAAAACAGGTCGTTCACATTGTTTTACCTATTTGACCAGCCAAATCACCCCGTTCATAAAAAAGGCACACACTAGGCTTCCCCCTAGCCTTCTTGAGGAACTACTTTTAATTTTTAGGCAAAAACACGCCTGGCCCCCAGGCTCACCCCAAAAACCGTGGGCTATAGCAAACTTATTTAGCTCAAAATTAGCCCGTTTGCGTTGTTTCACCCGTTTGACCACCCAAACTACTCTGTTTACAAAAAATAACCACAATAGGCCGCTCCACGAACTACCGGGGGAAGCTGTGTCGATTTTGGCCCAAAAATAGACCGTTCATGATATTTCACCCGTTTGACTACCCAAACTGCCCTGTTCACAAAAAAGGCCCACACTAGGCCGTTCCTCAGCCTGCCTGGGTAGCCTGGTCAATTTTTGGCCAAAATCGCACCTGGCTCCTAGGCCCACTCCAAAAATCGTAGGTTATAGCACACTGATTTGGCCTGAAAATGGCCAATTAGCGCTGTTTCGCCCGTCTGACCACTAAAACCACCAATTTTGCGAACAAATCCCACACTAGTCTGCACCCCAGCTTACATAGGGACACTCAATCAATTTTTGACCAAAAATAAGCCCGGCCCCCAGGTCCACCCCAAAAATTGTGGGCTATAACACATTTATTTGGCCCAAAAATAACCCGTTCGCGTTATTTTGCCCGTTTGACCACGCAAATCGCCTTATTCTCAAAAAAGGCCCATACTAGGACGCTCCCCAGCCTACCTGGGGTAGCCCGATCAATTTTTACCTAAAAACATACTTGGCCCACGGGCCTATCCTGAAAACTGTAGGCAATAGCACACTGATTTGGTTCAAAAATGGTCCGTTCACACTGTTTCCCCCTTTTTACCACCTAAGTCATTCCGTTTGCGAAAAAGGCCCACAATAGGCCACTCCCCAGCCTGCATGGGGCAGCCCGATCGATTTTTGACCCAAAAAGGCCCATCCCCAGGGCCCACCCTAAAAAATGTAGGCTATAGCACACCGATTTAACCCAAAAATGACCTGTTCATGCAGTTTCGATCGCTGGACCACCCAAATTGCCCCATTTGCAAAAAAAGGCCCATAATAGGCTGCTCCCAAGCCTGCTCGAGGTAGCCTGGTTGATTTTTGGCCAAAAATAAAATCGGCCCTCGGGCCCACCTCAAAAATCATGGGCTATAGTACATAGATTTGGCCCGAAAATGGCCAGTTCATGCCGTTTTACCTATTTGACCGCCCAAACCTCCACATTCATAAAAAGACCCACACTTGGTCACTCTCAAGCCTCCTTGGGCAGCTCAATCAATTTTCGACCAAAAACGCATTGGACCCCAAAGTCTACCCTAAAAATTGTGGGTTATAACACACCAATTTGGATAAAAAATAGCCCATTCACTCCGTTTTGCCCGTTTAACCACCCAAAGCATCTCATTCACGAAAAAAACCTATACTAGGCCGTCCCCAGCTAGCCTGGAATAGCCCAGTCGATTTTCAGCCAAAATCTCGCCTGGACTTTAGGCCTACCCCAAAACTCATGTGATATAGCACATGATTTGGCTCAAAAATGGCTCGTTGGCGCCGTTTCGCCCGTTTGACCACCTAAATCGCCCCGATTATGAAAAATTCCCATACTAGACTGATCCCCAGCCTACTTGGGGAAGTTCGGTCAATTTTTGGGAAAAAACATGCTCGACCCTCGAGCTCACCCCAAAAACCGTGGGCCATAGCATACCAATTTAGCCTGAAAATGGCCCGTTCGTGCCGTTTTACCCATTTGACCAACCAAACCACCTCATGTGAAAAAAAGGCCCATACTAGGCCACTTCCTAGCCTATCTAGGGCAGTTAGGTCAATTTTCAGCAAAAAATACGCCCAATCCCTGGGCCCACCCTAAAAACCATGGGTAATAGCATGCTGATTTGGCCCGAAAATGGCCCTTTACACCGTTTCACCCGTTTGACCACCCAGACTGCTTCGTTTGAAAAAATGACTCCTAGTAGGCTATTCCTCATCTTGATTGGGGATGCCCAGTCAATGATCGACCAAAAATATGCCCGACCCTCGATCCCACCCTGAGGGCACACCAATTTAGCTCGAAAACGGCCTGTCCGCATTGTTTTGTAGGTTTGACCACCTAAACCGCCCCGTTCACAAAAAAAGAACATATTAGGCTACACCCCATCCTGCCTGGGATAGCTATATCGATTTTCAGGCAAAAAAATGTCTGGCCCTAGAGCCCACCCCAAAAATTGTGGGCTATAGCACATCGATTTTGCTTGAAATGGCTCGTTCATATCATTTTGCCTGTTTGACCACCCAAATCACCTTGTTCACAAAGAATGCCCAAACTAGGTCGCTCCTCATCCTGCCAAGGCAACCCATTCAATTTTTGGCCAAAAACACACTCGGCCCCCGGGCCCACCCCGAAAACCATGGGCAATACAAAAATGATTTGACTTGAAAATGACCTCTTTGCGCCGTTTCACTCATTTGACCACTCAAATAGCCCCGTTCGCAAAAAAGGACCACACTAGGACGCTCCCCAGCCTGCCTAAGGTAGCTCGGTTGATTTTCATCAAGAAATATGCCTAGCCCCTAAGTTCATCCAAAACGATGCCCTGTTCCAGCCCACCCCAAAAGTCGTGGGCTATTGCATACTAATTTGGCCCAAAAATAGCTCGTTCACGTTGTTTTGCCCGTTTGACCACCCAAACACCCCGTTCATAAAAAAGGCACACACTAGGCTGCTCCTCAGCTTGCTTGGGCCAGCCTTTTTGATTTTCAGGCAAAAAAGCACTCGGTCCCCGAGCCCACACTAAAAATCGTGGGCTATAGCACACCTATTTGGCTCAAAAATGGCCCTTTCACATTGTTTCGCCCGTTTAACCACCCAAACAATCCTGTTTGCGAAAAAGAACCACAATAGGCCACTCCCCACACTGCTTGGGAAAGCCTGGTCGATTTTAGGCTAATAACACTCCCGTCCCCCAGGACTAACCTAAAAATTGTGTGTTATAGCACACCAATTTTGCCCAAAAATGGACCGTTCGCGGCATTTCACCCGTTTGACCACCCCAACTGCCCTGTTCGCAAAAAGGGCCCACACTAGGCCGCTCCCCAGCCTGTCTAGGGATGCTCAATCAATTTTTGACCAAAAACACGTCGGTCACCCAGGCCCACACCAAAAACCATGGGCTATTTCTCATCGGTTTGGCCCAAAAATGACCCATTTGCTTTGTTTCGCCAGTATGACCACACAAACTGCCTTGTTCTCAAAAATGTTCCACACTAGGACGCTCTTTAGCCTACCCAGGGCAGCCCGATCAATTTTTAGCCAAAAGCACGCCTAACCCACGGGTCCATCCTAAAAACCATGGCAATAGCATACCAATTATGCCCAAAAATGGCCCGTTCACGCTATTTCACCCGTTTGAACACCTAAGCTGCATGGGGCATCCTAGTCGATTTTTGACCAAAAAAATCCCAGCCCCATGGCCCACCACAAAAATTGTAGGCTATAGCACACCAATTTAGCTTGAAAAATTACCCGTTCATCCAGTTTTGACTGTTTGACCACCCAAACTGCCCTGTTCGCAAAAAAGGCCTACACTAGATCACTCCCCAGCCTGCCCGAGCAGCCTGGTCAATTTTCAGCCAAAAACACGCCCGACCCTCGGGCCCACCCCAAAAATCGTGGGCTATAGCATATCAACTTGGTCTGAAAATGTCCTATTCGCGTCGTTTCGCCTGTTTGCCCGTCCAAACCTCCATGTTCGTGAAAACAACTCACACTATGCCTCTCTCCAGCCTTCTTGGGGAAACTCGATTGATTTTCAGCGAAAAACATGATGGACCCCCGAGCCCACCACAAAATTCGTGGGCTATAGCACACCAATTTGAATCAAAAATTGCTCGTTTCTGCCGTTTTGCCTGTTTAATCACCCAAACTACCCCATTCGTAAAAAAGGCCCATATTAGGTTGCTCCCCATCTTGCCTGGGGAAATCCGATTAATTTTCATCCAAAAACAAATCAGCCCTAGACCCACCCAAAAAACCGTGGCTGTAGCACACTGATTTGGCCTAAAAATGGCCCGTTCATGCAGTTTTGCCTGTTTGACCACCCAAATCTCCCCGATCGTGAAAAAGGCCCATACTAGACTGCTCTCCAGCATACCGGGGAAAGCCCAGTCAATTTTGGGGCAAAAACATGCCCGATCCCACCCCATAAACCGTCAGCCATAGCACACCAATTTGGCCAAAAAATAGGCCGTTGGTGCCTTTTCACCCGTTTGACCATCCAAACCACCTCTTTCATAAACAAAGGCCCAAACTAGGTCACTTCCCAGCCTTCCTAGGGTAGTTAGGTTGATTTTCAACCAATACTATGCCCAACGTCTGGGCCCACCACAAAAACCGTGGGCAATAGCATATTGATTTGGCCCAAAAATGGCCCATTTACATCGTTTCGCCCGTTTGACAACTCAGATCTCTTCGTTCACAAAAATGGCCCCTATTAGGCTGCTCTCCATCTTAACTGGGGCAGACTAGTTAATTATCGGCCAAAAATATGCCCGACCCCTGGGCCCACCCTGAACGCACACCGATTTAGCTCAAAAATGGCTCGTTCGCATTGTTTTGCACGTTTGGCCACCCAAGCCGCCCTGTTCGCTAAAACGGACCACACTACGCTGCTCCCCAAACTGTCTAGGGCAGCTCGATCGATTTTCAGCCAAAAATACGCCCGTTCCCAAGGCTCGCCCCAAAAATTTTGGGCTATAGCTCACCAAATTTGCCTAAAAATGGCTCGTTTATGCCGTTTCACCTGTTTGACCACCCAAATTGCCTCGTTCGCCAAAAAGGAACACATTAGGCCGCTCCCAGCATGCCTAAGGCAACCCAATCATTTTTTGGCCAAAAACACACTCGACCTCCTGGCCCACAATGAAAACTGTGGGTTATAGTACAATGATTTGGCTAAAAAATGGCCCATTCATACCGTTTCACTCGTTAGACCACCCAAACAGCCCCATTAAGGAAAAAGGCCAATACTAGGATGCTCTCCAACCTGCCTTAGGCAGCCCGATTGATTATCAGCCAAAAACACGCTCGGCCCCTGAGCCCACACTAAAATTTGTAGGCTATTGCTCACCGATTTGACAAAAAAATGGCCCATTCACGTCTTTTTACCTGTTTGACCACCTAAATTGCCATGTTCACAAAAAAGCCCCACACTAGGCCGCTCTCCATCCTGCTTTGGGCAGCCCAGTCGATTTTTGAACAAAATCATGCTTGGGACCCGAGCCCACCCAGAAAATCATGGGCTATAACACACTGATTTGGCCCAAAATAGCCCATTCATGTTGTTTCGCTTGTTTGACCACCCAAACTGCCCCATTGAGGAAAAATTCCCACACTAAGACGCTCTCCAGCCTACCTGGGGTAGCCCAGTCGATTTTTGGCCAAAAAAATGCTCAGGCCACTGAACCACCCTTAAAACCGTGGGCAATAGCATACCGATTTGGCCAGCAAATAGACCGTTCGTGCCGTTTTAACCGTTTAACTACCAAAACCACCCCGTATTCTATAAAGACCCATACTAGGCCACTCCCCAGCTTGCTTGGGGCAGCTGGATCAATTTTTAGCCAAAAATACACTTGGGCTCGAGCCCACCCCAAAAACCGTGGGTTAAATGACCCCGCTCATGCCTTTTCGCCCATTTGACCACCTAAATCACCACGTTCGCAAAAAAGTCCCATACTAGGCCGCTTTACATCCTGGCTATGGTAGCACGGTCGATTTTTGGCCAAAAAATGGCCTGGCCCCTAAGGCCATTCTAAAAATCGTGGGCTAAGTACACTGATTTGGCTTTAAAATGGCCCATTTGCACAGTTTCTCACGTTCAACCATCCAAACTGCCCTATTTGCAGAAAAGGCCTACACTAGATCACTTGTCATCTTGCCTGGGGCAGCCCGATTGATTTTATGACAAAAATACGCCTGTCCCCCTAGCTCACCCCAAAAACCATGGGCCAAAGCACACCGATTTGGCCCAAAAAATGGCTCATTCACTTCGTTTAGCCCGTTTGACAATTCAAAACACCTCGTTCGCAAAAAAGGCCTACACTAGGTCGCTTCCCAGCCTGCCTGGGGTGATTAGGTTAATTTTTAGTCAAAAATATGCCCAGCCCCTGGGCCCACCCCAAAAATCGTGGGAAATAGCATACTGATTTGGCTAAAAAATGGCCCGTTTATGTCGTTTTTCCCGTTTGACCATCCTGACTGCTTCATTCGCAAAAACAACCCCTACTAGGCTGCTCCCCACTTTGACTTGGGCAGCCCGATCAATTATCTGCCAAAAATATACTCGACCTCGAGGCCACCCCAAAGGCACACTGATTTAACCTAAAAATGGCCCGTTCGCATTGTTTTGCATGTTTGACAACTATAACTGCCCTGTTCTCAAAAAAGATTCATACTAGGCTGCTCCCCAGCCTACCTGGGGCAACCCGATTGATTTTTAGCCAAAACACACCCGGCCCTAGGGCCCACCCCAAAAAGTATGGGCTATATAGCACACCAATTTTTCCCGAAAATAGTCCGTTCACGCCGTTTTGCCTGTTTTACCACCCAAATTAGCCCGTTCGCAAAAAAGCCCACACTAGGCCGCTCCTCAACCTACCTAAGGCAGCCTAGTCAATTTTTAACCAAAAATACTTTCGGCCCCCGAGCTCACCCCGAAAACTGTGGGATATAGCACAATGATTTTTTTCGAAAATTCCTCATTCGTGCCGTTTTACTCGTTTGACCACCTAAACAGCCCCGTTCGCGAAAAAGGCCCACACTAGGATGCTCCCAAACTGGCCCAAGGCATCCCGATTGATTTTCAGCCAAAAACACGCCCGACCCCCGAGTCCACACAAAATATTGTGGGCTATTACTCATTGATTTGACTCAAAAATGGCCCGTTCACGTCGTTTCACCCGTTTGACCACCAAAACTGCCCTGTTCGCAAAAAATACCCATACTAGGCCGCTCTCAAGCCTGACTAGGGTAGCCCGATTGATTTTCGACCAAAAACACGCTCGGTCCCGGGTCCAGCCCCAAAAATCGTGGGCTATAGCACACTTATTTGGCTCAAAAATGGCCCGTTCGCATCGTTTGACCACCTAAATTGCCCCATTCATGAAAAAGCCCTATACTAGGCTGCTCCCCAGCCTGCTTGGGGCAGCCCAATCAATTTTTGACCAAACACACGCTTAGGTCCTAGGCCTACCCCAAAAATCATGGGTTGTAGCACACCGATTTGGCCAAAAAATAGCCCGTTTGACCACCCAAACCGCCCCGTTGAGGGAAAAGTCCCACACTATGAAGCTATCCAGCTTGCCTGGAGCAGCCATTGATTTTTGGCCAAAAATACTCTCGAGCCCCGGAACTACCCCAAAAACCGTGGGCAATAGCACACCATTTGGCCCAAAAATGGCCCATTTGCATTATTTTGATCGTTTGACCACCCAAACCACCATATTTTCCAAAAAGGCCCACACTAGGCCACTACCTAGCCTGCCTGAGGCAGCCCAATCGATTTTCAGCCAAAAATACGCTCGACCCCCAGGCCCAGCTCGAAAACAGTTGGCTATATAACATACAATTTGGCCAAAAAATAGCCCATTCGCGTTGTTTTACCCTTTTGACCATCCAAACTACCCCGTTCGTGAAAAAGGTCAATACTAGGCCGCTCCTCAACCTGTTTGGGGTAGCCGGATCTATTTTTGAACAAAAACACGCCCTACCCCTGGGCCCACCCCGAGAACCATGAGCTATATAACACATTGATTTTGCCCAAAAATAACCCGTTAGCTCTATTTCACTCGTTTGACCACCCAAATTGCCCCGTTCGCAAAAAATGCCCACACTAGACTGCTCCTGAGATAGCCTGGGGCAGCTCAATCAATTTTTGGTCAAAAAAACGCCTGGTCCATGGGCCCATGGGCTATAAAACATTGATTTAGACCGAAAATAGCCCGTTATATCCGTTTTCCCCGTTTGACCACCCAAATCGCCTCGTTCGCAAATATGGCACAGACTAGGCCACTCCCCAGTCTATCTGGGGTAGCTCGATTGATTTTTTGCCAAAAACAAGCCCAGGCCCAAGGCCAACCCCAAAAACTAGGGGCTATAGCACACCAATTTAGCCTGAAAATGGCCCTTTTGCGTCGTTTCGCTCGTTTGACCACCCTAACCACCCCGTTCGCAAAAAAGGACCACACTAAGCCGCTCCCCATCCTGCCTGGGACAGCCCTTTTGATTTTTGGCCAAAAAAAAGCTCATCCTCCATGCCCACCCCAAAAACCATGGGTTAAGCACATCGATTTTGCTTGAAAACGGCCCATTTGCACCCATTTCACCACCCAAACTGCCTCATTTGCAAAAAAAAAGCCAACAATAAGCTACTCCCCAGCCTTCCTGGGGAAGCCCGGTCAATTGTTTGCCAAAAAAATGCCCGACCCCCAAGCCACCGCTAAAATCGTGGGCTATAGCATACCGATTTGGCCCAAAATGGCCCGTTCAAGCCGTTTATCCCATTTGACAACCCCAACTGCCTCATTCGTGAAAAATCCTAGATTGCTTCCCATTCAGCCTGAGGCATATAGGTCAATTTTAAGCCAAAAACACGCTCGACCTCCGGAGCCACCCCAAAAACAATAGGATATAGCACACCAATTTGGCCTAAAAATAGCCCGTTCATGCCGTTTCGCATATTTGACCACCCAAACTACCCCGTTTGGGAAAAAGTCCCATACTAGGCTGCTCCCCGGGCTTCTTGGGGCAGCACGTTTGATTTTTCATGAAAAACACGCTCGGTGTTGGGACCCCCCAAAAATTCGTGGGCTATATAGCACACCAATTTGGTCCAAAAATGAACCATTCATCCCGTTTCAACTGTTTGACCACCAAAACCGCCCTGTTTGTAAAGAAAACCCATACTAGGCCACATCCCGGCCTGGCTGAGTCAGCCCAATTAATTTTCGTTCAAATACACACCCGTCCCCTAGGTCCACCCAAAAAACCATGATCTATAGCACACCGATTTGGCCTAAAAATGGCCCGTTCGCGTTGTAATGCCTATTTGACCAACCAAAATGCCCTGTTTGCAAAAAAAGACCATACTACGCCGCTCCCCAACCTGCCTGGGGAGCACGATAGATTTTAGTCCAAAAACACGCTCAGCCCCCGATGCCACCACAAAAAATATAGGCTATAGCTTACCAAGTTTTCCCAAAAATGGACCGTTCATGTTGTTTTGCCTGTTTGACCATCGAAACTGGCTCGTTCATAAAAATGGCCTGCATTAGGTCATTCCCCAGGCTGCCTGGGTCAACCCAATTGATTTTTGGCCAAAAACACCCTTGACCCTCGAGCCCATCCCAAAAACCGTGGGCTATAGCACACCGATTTAGCCCAAAAAAGACCTGTCCGCACCGTTTTGCCTGTTTAACCACTCAAATTACCCCATTCACAAAAAAGGCACACACTTGGCCACTTCCCAACTTGCCTAGGGAAGCCCGGATGATTTTTGGCCAAAACATGCTCTGCCCCCGGGCCCACCCCAAAAACCGTGGGTTATAGCACACTGATTTGGTCTAAAAATGGACCGTTCATGCTGTTTCGCCTGTTTGACCACCTAAACCACCCCATTTGAGAAAAAGGCCCTTACTAGACCGCTCTCCAGTCTTCCTGGGGAAGCTCGGTCGATTTTCATCCAAAAATACGCTCCATTCCTAGTCTCACCCCTAAAATTGTGGTTTATAAAACACCGATTTGGCTCAAAAATGGCCCGTTCGCATGGTTTCACCCGTTTGACAAAACAAATCGCTTCGTTCACGTAAAAGACCCATATTAGGCCGTACCCCAGCCTCTCTGGGGCAGCCCATTCAATTTTCAGCCAAGATTACATCCGTCTCCTGGGCCTACCCCAAAAACCGTAGGCTATAGCACACTGATTTAACCCAAAAATGTCCTGTTTGTACCGTTTTGCCTGTTTAACCACCCAAATTGCCCCGTTCGTAAAAAAGGACCACACTAGGATGCTAACCAGCCTACCTGGGGTAGCTTGATTAATTTTTAGCCAAACACATGCTTGGGAGGTGAATTCCAATCTTGTGTCTACGTAGGAGAGTGGTGATAGTTTGTGTAGGTTGTAAGGGTCCTTAGATTTAATATATCTTAGGGTTCTTAAGATTTATACCTTCATTTGTCAATCTATTTATCCTTTAATATATTGCATTTTCTTTCTTGTTCTTGTGTTGTGTTCTTGTGCCATTTTTAGTGTCTTGTTGTTGTGGACTATTTTGTGGCATCTTGTGGCTGTTTTGTGTCTTTTTTAGACCGTTTGGTATCATATGGTATCAAAGCAATCATTGATTTTGTTCCAACAAAATCAATCTTGGGCTTGTGAGTTGAAAAAAAAAAGTAGTGTTCTTGAGTTTGTTCTTGGCTGAGACTTGATGTTTTTGTTGCTGTCTTGGCCGAGATTTGTCCTTTGAACATAGATATCGGAGTCTCTTGTTTGTTTTGAGTGTTGTTGGTGTTAGTTTCTTCTTCACTAACACTAGTAGAATCAAGATCCAAGTTGGGCTCCTTTTTTGTGTTGTTGTTGTGCGAATTCAAAGGGTGGGCCAAAGTGTGGATGGTGTTGTTGTTGTGGGTTCAACTTTGAACGTTTTTGGTATGTTGTGGTTGTGAAAATCTGAAGTTTAAAGGTGTTTTGTTGGTATTGTTGTTGTTGATTTGTGCTTGAAAAAGGTGTTGTTGTTGTTGGGAGGTTCAACTTTAACCTTGGTCTTCAAGTATTGTTGAAGGCTCTTAGTGTTCTTGGTCAATCTTCATGTTTTGTGACAAGAAGAACCTTCAATAGGTAGTGTTGATCTTAAGACCAAGTGGAAGAGTGTAGTCTTCTTGTTTGTCTTGAAACAAGTTCCAAAGACTACACCAAAGTACTAAGGAACAAACAGGCTTTCAAAAAGACTAGTTACCAAAAGGGAGTAAGGGGACTTTTCAAGACTAACTAAAAGAGGAAAGAGCCAACCACCCTTCAAAAAGGTGTTTTGCCTAAAAGGTGCAAAGAAAGTCAACCTATTTTGAATGTGGAGAAGGCTCCAAAACTTGTGTCTTTCTCTCGAAAACCGAATTCACTCTTCAACAAGCTGGAAAAATACTAATTTTTTCAAATTCTACAACCATTCCAAGGCTTCCACGTCACTATCCACAACCAATCAAAGGCTGCCACATCACACCTTTGTACAACTAACTTGTTTTCTATTTTGTTGGTAACTTCTTGGCCATAATGGAAGCTATTTTGGCCCACCTGTATGCTATTTCCCCAGACATGGATAAGGCTAATGTGGGCCTTGAAAAAATTAGCTCGGATATGTCTACTATACTTGAGAGGTTGGAACGAATGGAGAGTTGAAGGAACACTCGTGTTTCTACTCCTGAAACTTTACCTCAAACGATCAATCCTCTAAGACCATCACCAAGTGACATAGACATAAGCCAAGCCACCAAATTCCTTCTAACCCGAGACCTAAGTAGGTCACTTCCCCATCAATTTGATAAATTCCAACAAGAAGGACTTGGAAGCCAATTTTCTCCCATCCATGCTCCACAAACGAAGCTCCACATTACCAAAACAATCCTTTCAACCGAAACTCCACTTCCCCAAAACCGATATGTCCATATAAAAGAGTGTGGTGGAAAGGAACATGAAGGACATGAAGCCTACAATGATGCTTATGTAATGAAAGGGAAGTTTAGGGGAAGATGTAGGGAACCACAAGGAACCCGCCACCAAGAAAAGAGGTGGAATATGTTTTAGATGAGATTGAAGACAAGGCTCAAGATGGAGAGGAAGCCGAGGTTCAAAATGAAGATGTTAACTGAGACTTAAGCTATTGAGATCTCTGGATCCTCATGTTTTTTGCGAACTATTTTGAGTAGGTTTCTTTTGAAGTGGCCAATTGAACGAGGTGAAATCATGAATTTGTGGACAAATTCCTCTCAAGATGGAGAGGATGATACAAGAATAATCACGGATATGGACCTATGAGAGTGTGCGTTGGACCAGAGACTTAGTGTGTGCAATTGAAGAGCCAAAGAGGACCTAATGATGCACGAAAACTATCCATACACTACACTTGGACTACACTTGATAAGCGCCTCACATTTAAGGTACTTTTGGCTATTT
This sequence comes from Capsicum baccatum var. pendulum, assembly GCA_030864225.1. NCBI lineage: Eukaryota > Viridiplantae > Streptophyta > Magnoliopsida > Solanales > Solanaceae > Capsicum > Capsicum baccatum. The sequence goes on from CM061550.1 coordinate 279,269,199, forward strand.
TAGTTTCTATTATGTAATACACTATATAAAGAACAATGTAGGGTTTCATTACTTAGTCCTTTAAGGCAAACTGAAACTAGGACAAGAAACTAGTGTAGATTCACTAGTGATTGTATTTTGATTAGAAACGTCAATGCTTGGGAGGTGGATTCCGATCTTGTGTCTACGTAGGAGATTGGTGATAGTTTGTGTAGGTTGTAAGGGTCCTTAGATTTAATATATCCTAGGGTTCTTATGGTCTATACACTCCTTTATTAATCTATTTATCCTTTAATATATTGCATTTTGTTTTTTGTTCTTGTGTTGTGTTCTTGTGCCATTTTTAGTGTCTTGTTGTGGACTGTTTTATGATATCTTTTGGTTGTTTTGTGTCTTCTTTGGAGGGTTTGGTATCAAACACACCCGGCCCCCAATACACCCCCAAAACCGTGGGCTATAGCACAATGATTTGGACAGAAAATGGCCGGTTCGTGCCATTTCGCCCATTTGAAAATCCAAACAGCCCCGTTCGTGAAAAGGCCCATACAAGGCTGCTCCCCAGCCTGTGTGAGGCATCCCGATCGATTTTCAGCAAAAAACATGCCCGACTTCTAGGCCCACCTCAAATATTATGGGGAACCGCACACCGATTTAGCTTGAAAATAGCCCGTTCACGCTGTTTCACCTATTTGACCACCCAAATCGCTGCATTCGCGAAAAAAGCCCTGACTAGGCTACTCCCCAGCCTGCCTGGGGAAGCCCAATCAATTTTTGGCAAAAAAATACCTGGACACCGGGTCCACCCCAAAAACCGTGGGCTATAGCACACCGATTTGGCCTGAAAATGGCCTATTCATATCGTTTCAATTGTTTAACTACTCAAACTGCCCCATTCGTGAAAAAAGCAAACACAAGGCCGCTCCCCAACCTACCTTGGGGAGCCCGGTCAATTTTTGACCAAAAACATGCCTGACCTCCAGGCCCACCCCAAAAACTGTGGGCTATAGCTTACCGATTTATCCCAAAAATAGCTCATTCATGCCGTTTTGCCGGTTTGACCACCCAACTGCCCGGTTCGTAAAAATGGCCCACACTAGGCTGCTCCCCAGCCTGCCTGGATCAACCTCATCGATTTTTGACCAAAAACATGCCTGACCCCCTGGCCCATCTCAATAACCGTGGGCTATAGCATACCAATTTAGCCCAAAATGGTCCGTTCACGCTGTTTCATCCGTTTGACCACCCAAACTGCACTGTTTGCAAATAAGGCCCTTACAGGGATGCTCCCTAGCCTGTCTGGGGTAGCCCAATCAATTTTCATCAAAAATCACGCCTGGCCCCCGGACCTACCCCAAAAACCATGGGCTATAGCGCACTAATTTCACCCAAAAATAATTCGTTCGTGCCGTTTCGCCTGTTTGACAACCCCAACCATCCTGTTTGAGAAAAAGGCCCATAATAGGTTGCTCCCCAGCCTGCTTGAGTCAACCCAATTGATTTTCAGCCAAAAACATGCCCGGCCTCTGGGCTCACCCCAAAAATCGTCGGCTATAGCACACCGATTGGGCCAAAAATGGCCCATTCATGCCGTTTTGCCCGTTTGACCACCCAAACTGCCTCGTTCATAAAAAATGCCTACACTAGGCTGCTCCCCAGCTTACTCGGGGCAACCCAATCGATTTTTGGCAAAACCCATATCTGACACCTGGGACTACCCTAAAAATCGTGGGCTATAGCACACCAATTTTGCTCGAAAATAGCTCATTCGTGTCGTTTCAACCGTTTGAACACCCAAACTGCCCCATTCGCAAAAAAGGCCCATACTTGGCCTCTCCTTGTCCTGTCTGGGTCATCCTTATCGATTTTCATCCAAAAATATTCTCGGCTCCTAGGCTCACTCTAAAAATCATGGGTTATAGCACACTATTAGGCACAAAAATGGCCCGTTTATATTGTTTCGCCCGTTTGACCACCCAAACTGCCCCGTTCACAAAGAAATTCCACAATGGGCTGCTCCCAACCTTCCTTGGGGAGCCCGATCGATTTTTGTCCAATAAAAACACCCAGCCTCGGGCTCACCCCAAAAATTGTGGGTTGTAGCACACCGATTTAGCATAAAAATGACCCGTTCGCTCTGTTTTGCCAGTTTGACCACCTAAACCACCCCGCTCGATAAAATGGACCGCAATAGGCCACTCTGCAGCCTGCTTGGGTCAACTCGATTGATTTTCAGCTTAAAACACATCCTGCCCTCAGGCTCATCCCAAAAATCATAGGCTACAGCACACCAATTTGGGTCAAAAATAGCCCGTTCGTTCAGTTTCGCCTGTTTGACCACCCAAACTGCCCCATTCATGAAAAAGGGCCACACTAGGCTGCTTCCCAGCCTACCTAGATCAGCCCGATCAATTTTCAGCAAAAAAGACGCCCTTCCCCCAAGCCCATCCCAAAAATAATGGGCTATAGAACACCGATTTATCCTGAAAATGGCCCATTTACGTTGTTTCGCTCGTTTGACCACCCAAACTGCCCCGTTTGCGAAAAAAAGCCAACATTAGGCCGCTCCCTAACCTACCTGGGGAAGCCCAATCAATTTTAGGTCAAAAATAAACTTGACCCCAGTCTCGCCCCAAAACCGTGGGCTATAGCACACCGATTTGACCCAAAAATGACACGTTCGCGTTGTTTCACCCCTTTGACCACCCAAACATCCCCGTTTATAAAAAAGGCCCACACTAGGATGCTCCCCAGCCTGCCCGGATGAACCCAATTGATTTTTAGCCAATAAAATGACCTATATTCGGGCCTTCCCCGAACACCGTGGGCTATAGCACATCAATTTTGTCTGAAAATGGCCCGTACATGCTGTTCTACCCGTTTGACCACCTATACTGCCTCGTTCGTAAAAAAGGCCCACACTAGGCCGATCCTCAGAATACCTGGGTATCCCAATCGTTGTTTGAACAAAAACACGCCCGACCCCAGGCCCACCCCAAAAACTATCAGCTATAGAATACCGATTTGGCTCGAAAATGGCCCGTTCGCGGCGTTTTGCCTGTTTGACCACCTAAATCTCCCTGTTCACAAAAAAGACCCACACTGGGCTGCTCCTCAGCCTGCCTGGGGCAGTTCGATCAATTTTTTCCCAAAAATGCTTATCCAACGGGCCCACCCTAAATATCGTAGGCTATAACACATCGATTTAGTCTGAAAATGGCCTATTCATACCATTTCACCCATTTGACAACCCAAACCACCCAGTTCACTGAAAAGGCCAATACTAGATCGCTCCTCAGCCTGCTTGGGGAGCTCAGTCTATTTTTAAAAAAAATCACGCCCAAACCCTGGACCCACCCCAAAAACCATAGGCTTTAGCTCACCGATTTGGCTAAAACATAACCCGTTCATGTCGTTTCACTCGTTTGACCACCCAAACTGTCCCGTTATCTAAAAAGGACCATATTAGGCCACTCCACAACCTGTTTGGGGAAGCCCGCTCGATTTTTAGCTAAAAGCACACCCAACCTCTGGGTCTACCCCAAAAATCGTGGGCTATAACACACCGTTTAGACCAAAAGTGTCTCGTTCACATCGTTTCTCCCATTTGACCACCCAATCCCCAACCCTTCCCCCTTTTATTTGTAAAAAATTCCCATACTAGGCTGCTCACTAGAGTGCCAGGGGCAGCCCGATCGATTTTTATCCAAAAAGACGCCCTCCCCTAGGGCCACCCCAAAAATCATGGGCTACTGCACATTGATATGGCCCGAAAATGGCTAGTTCGTGCCGTTTTGCCTATTTGACCACTCATACCGCCCCATTCACAAAAAAGGCACATACTAGGCCGCTCCCCAACCTGCCTGAGGTGGATCTTTTGATTTTCAGGCAAAAACACGCCCGACCCCTGAGACCACCATGAAAACCGTGGGCTATAGCACACCTATTTGGCCCAAATATGGCCCGTTCGCGCTGTTTTGCTTGTTTGACCACACAAATTGCCCCGTTTGCCAAAAAGGCCCACATTAGGCTACTCCCCAGCCTGCCTGCGGAATCCCGCTCAATTTTAGGCCAAAAACACGCCTGGCCTCCTACCCACCCCAAATATCGTGGGCTATAGCACATCAATTTGGCACCAAAATGGACCGTTCACGCCGTTTGGCCACCCAAACAACCCCATTTACAAAAAAGGCCCACACTAGGCCGCTCCGCAACCTGTCTGCGGCAGCCTAGTTGATTTTCGACAAAAAACACACTCGGCCCCTAGGCCAACCCAAAAATTGTGGGTTATAGCACATCAATTTGCCTTAAAAATTGTCTGTTCGCATTATTTTGCCCGTTTGACCACCCAAATCGCCCAGTTCGCAAAATAGTCCATACTAGACCTCTCATCAGCCTTCTCAGGGCAGCCCAATCAAATTTTGATCAAAAACACGCTCGGGCCTAAAACTGTGGGCGCTTGTTTGACCATATAAACTACCCCATTGTTAAAAAGACCCACACTAGCACACTCCTCAGCCTGCCTGGGTTAGCACGGTCAATTTATGGCTGAAAAATTGCCTGGCCCATGAGCCCACCCTAAAAACCGTGGGCTATAGCACACCGATTTAGCTCGAAAAATGGCCTGTTCATGCCATTTTACCCGTTTGACCATCTAAGTCGCCCCATTCTCGATAAAGGCCCACAATAGGCCGCTCAACAGCCTGCATGGGGTAGTCCGATCGATTTTTGGCGAAAAAAGGCCCGACCACTGGGCCCACCCAAAAAAACATAGGCTATAGCGCACCGATTTGCCCGAAAATGGCTTATTTGTGCAGTTTTAATCATTTGATAACCCAAACCGCCATGTTTGCAAAAAAGGCCTACACTAGGCCGCTTTTCAGCCTCACTGTGGCAGCTCAAACGATTTTTAGCTAAAAACATACACCCCAAAATCGAGGGCTATAGCACACTGATTTACCCTAAAAATGTCTCATTTGTACCCTTTTGCCTGTTTGACCACCCTAACCATCCTGTTCGTAAAAAAAGCCCACTCTAGGCCACTCCCTAGCCGGCCTGGGGTAAGCCAATCAATTTTTTACCAAAAACACGCTCGACCCTCGGGCCTACCCTAAAAATCATAGGCTATAGCACACCGATTTGGCCCAAAAATGGCTCATTCACATCGTTTTGCCCATTTGACCACCCAAACTGCAACGTTCATGAAAAAGTCCCACACTAGGCCGCTCTCCAGCTTGCCTGAGACAGCCTGGTCAATTTTTGACCAAAAATACGCCAGATCCCTGGGCCCACCCCAAAAATTGTGGGCTATAGCACACCGATTAAGATCAAAAATGGACCGTTCCTGCCGTTTTTTGTGTTTAACACCCAAATCGCCCTGTTCGCAAAAAGGCCCATAGTAGGCCGCTCACCAGCCTGCCTGGGGCAACCCGATCGATTTTCAGGCAAAAACATGTCGAACGTCCGGGCTAACTCCGAAAATAGTAGGCTATAGAACACTTATTAGGCCAAAAAATGGCCCGTTCACAGCGTTTCACTTGTTTGACCACCATCCCGTTCGCGAAAAAGGGCCACACTAGTCTGCTTCGTAGCCTTCCTGGGCTACCCGATCAATTTTTGACAAAAAACACGCCCAGCCCCTAGGACCACCCAAAATATCGTGGGCTATAGCACACTTATTTGGCCCAAAAAAAGGCCCGTTCGCATCGTTTCATCCGTTTCACCACCCAAACCGCCCTGATAGCGAAAAAGACCCATACTAGATCGCTCCCTAGCCTACCTGGGGAAGCCCAATCAATTTTTGGCAAAAAACACACCCGGCCCCCGGGCCCACCCTAAAAATAATGAGCCATAGCACATTGATTTGGCCCGAAATGGCTCGTTTCTATTATTTTGCCCGTTTGACCATCCAAGCCACCCCGTTTGCAAAAAAAAGCCTACACTAGGCCTTTTCCCAGCCTGCCTAGAGAAGTCAGGTCAATTTTCAACAAAAAAAGGCCCATCCCCTAGGCCTACCCCAAAAACCGTGGGCTATAACATACCGATTTAGCCTAAAAATGGTCCGTTTATGCCATTTCCCCTGTTTGACCATCCAGACCACCTCGTTTGTGAAAAATAGACCATACTAGGCTGCTCCCTAGCTTGGATGGAGCAGCCCGCGATTATCAGCTAAAAACACGCTGGGCCTTCGGTCCCACCCCAAAGCATGTGGGCTATAGCACACTAATTTGGCCTGAAAATGCCCGTTTGCATCATTTTGCATGTTTGACCACACAAACAGCCCCATTCGCAAAACAGAAACACACTAGGCTGCTCTCCAACCTTCCTGGCTCAGCCTGATCAATTTTTGACCAAAAATACATCGGCCCATGGGCCTATCCCAAAAACTGCAGGCTATAGCATCAATTTTGCTAGAAAATGGCCTTTTCGCGTCATTTTGCCCTTTTGACCATTCAAACTACCCCGTTAGCAAAAAAGGCCCACTCTAGGCCGCTCCCCAGCATTCCTGGGGTAGCCCAGTCAAATTTTGAAATAAAACACAACTGGCCCAAGGCCCACCCCAAAAATCATGAGCTATAACGTAGCGATTTAGCTCGAAAATGGGTTGTTCACGCCGTTTCACCCGTTTGACCACGCATTTTGCCCTGTTTGCAAAAAAGGTCCATACTAAGATGCACCCCAACCTACCTAGGTAGCTCGGTTGATTTTAAGCCAAAAACAAGCTCGACCCTCAAGCCCATACAAAAATTTATGGGCTATTGCTCACCGATTTGGCCCAAAAATGAACCGTTCATGTCGTTTTGCCTGTTTAACCACCCAAACCGCCCTGTTCGCTAAATGGCCCATATTAGGCCGCTCCCCAACCTGCATGGGATAGCCCGATTAATTTTTTACCAAAAACACACTTAGTTGCTAGGCCCGCCCAAAAAATTATAGGTTATAACACACCTATTTGGCCTGAAAATAGCCTATTCACATCATTTCGCCCGTTTAACCACCCAAACTATCCCGTTCACAAAAAAGGCCGACACTAGGTCGCTCTTCAGACTGCCTGGGGCATCCTGGTCGATTTTTGGCCAAAAACATGCTTGGGACCTAGGCCCACCCCAAAAATCGTATGCTATAGCATACCAATTTAGCCCAAAAAAGTCTCATTTGAGCCGTTTGACCACCCAAATTGCTCCATTTGGGAAAAAGCCCACACTAGGCTACTCCCCAGCCTGCCTAGGGTATCATGATTAATTTTTGGCCAAGATCAATCCCGTCCCCTGGGCGTAACCCTAAAATGGTGGGCTATAACATAATAATTTGGCCCGAATATGGCCCGTTCGTGTTGTTTTACCCATTTGACCGCCCAAACCGCCCCATTTACGAAAAAAGCACATAATAGGTCGCACCCCTGCCTGCTTATGGCATCCCGGTCAATTTGTGACCAAAAACACTCTCGGCCCCCAAGCCCACACAAAATATTGGGGACTATTGCTAATCGATTTGGCCCAAAATGGCTCGCTCACATCGTTTTACCAGTTTGACCATCCAAACAGCCCCGTTCGTAAAAAACGCCTATGTTAGGCCACTCCCCAGCCTGCCTGGGGTAGCCCGATCAATTTTTGACCAAAGACACGCTCGGCCCTCGGGTTTGCCCCAAAAACGATGGGCTATACCACACCTATTTGGACTAAAAATGGCCCATTCGCATCGTTTCACCCATTTGACTACCCAAACCATCCTGTTCACAAAAAAGGCCCACAGTAGGCCGCTCCCCAGCCTGCCTGGGGCAGCCCAATTTTTACAAAAAACACGCGTAGGACCCGGGCCCACCCTAAAAATTATAGTCTATAGCATACCAATTTGGCCCCAAAAGGCCCGTTCGCACTGTTTTGCCTGTTTGACCACCCAAATCGCTTCATTCACAAAAAAATCCTACACTAGGCCGCTCCCCAGCCTGTCTAGGGCAGCCCGATCAATTTTTGGATAAGATCACACCCGTCCCCTAGGCCTACCCCAAAAATTGTAGGCTATAGCACACCGAATTTCTTGAAAATAGCCCGTTCACACCGTTTCACCCGTTTGACCACCCAAACTGCCCCGTTCACTAAAATGTTTCATACTAGAACTCTCCCCAGTATGTTCGGTGCAGCTCGATTGATTTTTATCCAAAAATAGGCTCGGGACCCAAGTCTACCTCAAAAACCGTAGGCAATAGCATACTGACATAGATCAAAAATGGCCCGTTCGTGCCATTTTAACTGTTTGACCACCCAAACCGCCCCGTTCGCTAAAAAGGCCCACACTAGGCCGCTCCCCAACCTGCCTAGTGATACTAGAATAATCACAGATATGGAACTATGAAAGTACGTGTTGGACTCGAAACTTGGTGTGTGCAATTAAAGTGCCAAAGAGGACCTAATGATGCACCAAAATCGTCCATACACTACACTTTTACTACACTTGATATGCGCCTCACACTTTAGTGTCTTTTGGCCATTTTAGTTTCTGTTATGTAATACATTATATAAAGCACAATGTAGGGTTTCATTACTTAGATTTTAGATGATATTTGTAAGTCTTGTATGACTTTTGAAACACCAAGTCCCCTCTCCTTTGAGGCAAACTAAAACTAGGACAAGAAATTAGTGTAGATTCACTAGTGATTGTATTTGCTTGGAAATGTCGCTGCTTGAGAGGTGGATTCCAATCTTGTGTCTTCGTAAGAACTTGGTGCTAGTTTACATATTTGTAGGGGGTTTTGAGTTTAATATACTCTTTAGTTCGTATCTTACATGTTCTCTCTATGTCAAGTTATTTATCCTTTATATCTTAAGTTAGTTTGTGTTTCTTGTTTTCGTTTAGTGTCTTGTACGTATGGACTATTTTTGTGAGATTGTGGACTATTTTGAGCCTTCGTAGATACCGTATGGTATCACCTGGGGCAGCCCAATCAATTTTTGGCCAAAAATATGCTCGGACCCCGGGCCCACCCCAAAAACAGTAGGCCATAGCACACTGATTTGGCCCAAAAATGGTCCGCTCACGCCGTTTCACCCGTTTGACCATCCAAACTGCCCCGTTTCAAAAAATACCCACACTAGGCTTCTCCACAGCCCGCTTGGGGTAGCTCGATTAATTTTTGGCCAAAAGCACGCCTAGCCCCTAGGCCCATCCTGAAAATTGTGGGCAATAGTACATCGATTTGGCCCACAAATAGCCTGTTCACACCGTTATACTCGTTAGACCACCCATACTGCCCTGTTCGCAAAAAAGACTCATACTATACTACTCCCTAGCCTGCCTAGGGCAGCCCGGTCGATTTTTAGCCAAAAATACGCCCGACCCTGGGCACACCTCGAAAATTATAGGCTATAGCACACCCATATTGCCCGAATGATTTTCGGCCAAAAACACGCCTGTACCCTGAGCCCACCCTAAAAACGTGGACTATAGTATACTGATTTGGCTAAAATATGGCCCGTTCACGTCGTTTCGCTTTTTCGACCACCCAAACTGCCTTGTTCGTGAACAAGGTCCATACTAGGTTGCTTCCCAGCTTGCCTAGGGCATGTCAAATGATTTTCATCCAAAAATATGTCCGTCCCTAGGCCCACCCCAAAAACCATAGGCTATAGCACACCAATTTTTCTCAAAAATGGCTCATTCTAGCTGTTGCGCCCGTTTAACTACCAAAATTACCCCGTTCTCAAAAAAGTCCAACACTAGTGTGTTCCCAGCCTACTTGGGGTAGCCCAGCCAATTTTTTATCAAAAGCATCCTCGCCCCCCATCCCACCCTAAAAACTTTAGGCTATATCATATCGATTTGGCCTAAAATGGCCCTTTCGCGTTGTTTCACCCATTTGACCACCCAAACTGGTCAATTTGCAAAAAAGGCCAACACTAGGCTGCTCCCTGGCCTGCCTAGGTCAGCCCGATCAATTTTTGGCCAAAAAAATACCCTGTCCCAGGGCCTACCCCAAACATTGTGGGCTATAGCACACCGATTTGGCCCAAAATGGCCTGTTTATGCCGTTTCGCCCATTTGACCACTCAAATCACCCCCGTTTATGAAAAAGTTCGATACTAGGCGGCTTTCTAGCCTGCCTGGGGCAGCCAGATCATTTTTTAGCTAAAAATATGTTCGACCCCCAGGCCCACCCCAAAAATCGTTGGCTATAGCACAACGATTTAGTCCAAAAATGACTCGTTCCCACCGTTTCACCCGCTTGACCACCCAAACCACCCCGTTCATGAAAAAGGTTAATACTAGGCTGATTCCCAACCTACCTGGGGTAGCTCGATTAAATTTTGATCAATAACACGCTCGGACCCAGGGTCCACCCTGAGAACCATGAGCTATAGCACACTGATTTAGCCCGAAAATGGCCCATTAGCTTTGTTTTACCTGTTTGACCATCTAAATCACCCTATTCGCAAAAAAAGCCCACACTAGGTTGTCCTCAAACTGCCTGGGGTTGCTCGGTCAAATTTTGATCGATAACACGCTCGGCCCGGGGGCCCATCCTGAGAACCATGAGCTATAGCACACTGATTTAGCCTGAAAATGGCCTATTAGTTTCGTTTCACCTGTTTGACCATCCAAATCGCCACGTTCATGAAAAAAATCTCCCACTAGGCTGTCCCCAGTCTGCCTGGGGCAGCCCGATCGATTTTTGGTCAAAAACACATCTGGTCCACGAGCCAACTGGCTATAACACACTGTTTTGGCACGAAAATAGCCTATTCTATCCATTTTCCCGGTTTGACCACCCAAATCACACCGTTCGCAAAAAAGGACCACACTAAACCGTTCCCTAATCTGCCTGGCACAACCAGATCTATTTTCAGCTAAAAACAAGCCCGGACCCTAGGCCCTCCCTAAAAATCATGGGCTATAACATACCAATTTGGCCCAAAAATGGCCCTTTCATGTCATGTTGCCAATTTGACCACCTAAACTGCCCCATTTGCGAAAAAGGACCACACTAGGCCGCTCCCTAGCCTGCCTGGGCCAGCCCTTTTAATTTTCGGCCAAAAACACGCTTGGCCCCCATGCCCACCCTAAAAACATGGGTTATAACACACCGATTTGGCTTGAAAATGCCCATTCGCACTGTTTTGCCTATTTGACCACCCAAACTGCCTTGTTCACAAAATAAACCCACACTAGGCCGCTCCCCAGTCTTCCTTGAGAAGTCTGGTCAATTTTTGGCCAAAAACATGCCCGGCACCCACGCCACCCTAAAAATCGTGGGCTATAGCACACCGATTTAGTCCAAAAATGGCCCGTTCGAGTTGTTTACCCCGTTTGACAACCCAAACTGCCCCGTTCGCAAAAATGGCCCACATTAGACCGCTCCCCAACTTGTCTGGGTCAACCCGATCAATTTTTCGCCAAACACACCGGCCCCTAGGCCCATCCCAAAAACCGCAGGATATAGCACACTGATTTTGCCTGAAAATGGCCCGTTCGCCCCATTTTACCTATTTGACCACCCAAACCGATACAAGACTAAGTGTGTATCGAGAGATTAAAGCCAACACAAGAGCAACAAGCTGAACAACAAGGTGCTAGTGAATCAAAATAGGCCACTCACGGCTTCACTAGACTTTAGATTTAGTTTTGAGCAAGAAAAGAGATGAACACAAGAACAACAATGCTAGTGAATCGAAAGAGCCCCACACGGCCTCACTAGACTTCAAAGACCAACAACAATACAATGTTAATAAAAGAGATGGATAGATAGTTTGACATACAATATTCAAGAATCTAAGAACCATAACCACATGTAAGGACCCTAAGATTAATGAATGTTGACACCAAACTCTTACATTGACAAAAAAGGGACTTTATCTCCCTAATCACCAACGTATCAAGCCAACGATGCAACACAAGTGATATCCACACTTGGGCAGCCCTAGCTACGGATTGGTGGCTTTTCCAAGCCCTACAACTAAGGGGTGTTACACTCCTCACACTAGAGAGAGAGTTTTTCTTCCATATATAAACAACTAAGTCCTAAAACTCTATCTTGCTCTATTTATATTACATTACAAAATAAGACAAATTACTACACTACCCTTAACGAGAGGGGTGGCCATGGAGTGCATTTTGGGCAAAGTGAAGTGACCAAAATGCCCTCAATGAAGATGGCCCAAAAATTGTGAGCTATTAAGTGTCCAAAACCGTGAATCTTCAAGTCTTCAATGCTCCTAGCAATCTTTCACTGACGACCGTGATGAATGATATGCTCAACGGTAGGCTCGAAATGGGTCTTTCTTGCATATTCTTCTGCTCCCGGGGTGACCAAGTCTTGAGCCTTCAAGTCATGGTCTCTAATCACGTCTTTAAAAATTAGGGTGGTCATTTGACTTGTATCACAAACCGCCCTATTCACAAAAATGACTCTCACTAGGATGCTCCCCGGCCTACCTAGGTTAGCCCAATTGATATTCATACAAAAACATGCCCCGCCCCCCAGCCTACCCCAAAAACCATGGGCTATAGCACATCTATTTGGCCCGAAAATATCCTGTTCTCGTTGTTTCGCCCATATGACCACCCAAACCGCCCTGTACGCTAAAGGTCCTACACTAGGCCACTTCACAACCTGCCTTAGGGAGCTCGATTGATTTTCGGCCAAAAAATCATCGACCCCCTGGCCCAACCAAAAATCGGAAAGCTATAGGAGACCGATTTATCCAGAAAATGTCCCATTAGCATCGTTTCGCCCATTTGAACATCCAAACTTCCATATTCGCGAAAAAGGCCCATACTAGGCCGTTCCCCAGCCTACTTGGGGCAGCTTAGTCGATTTTTGAAAAAAAAAGCCCGTCCCTTAGGCCCATCCCAAAAATTGCAGGCTATAGCACACTGATTTGGGCCAAAAATAGCCCGTTAGCGCCACTTTACCCGTTTGACCACCCAAATTGACCCATTCACAAGAAAGGCCCACACTAGGCCTCTCCCTAGTCTGCTTGAGGCAGCCCAATCGATTTTCAGCCAAAATCACGCCCACCCCAAAAACTGTAGGCTATAGCACACAGATTTGGCTCGAAAATGGCCCGTTTGTACTGTTTCACCTGTTAGACCACCCAAACTGCCCTGTTCGCAAAAAAGTCCCACACTACGCAGCTCTTAACTTGCCTGGGGTATCCCTCTTGATTTTCAACCAAAAAAACACCCAAGCCAACTCCAAAAACGATGGGCTACAACACACCATTTTCATCATAAAATGGCCCATTCGCACCGTTTGGCCCATTTAACCACCTGAACTACCCCATTCCCAAAAAAACACATACTAGGCCATTCCCTGGCCTGTCTGGTTCATCCTAATTGTTTTTTGATCCAAAACACACTTGGCCCTCGAGCCCACCGCAAATGGCCCGTTCGCATTGTTTCGTCTATTTGACCACCCAAATCATTCCATTCGCAAAAAAGAACCATACTAGGCTAACCCCCAAAATGCCTTGGGGAGATCGATCAATTTTTGACCAAAAACACACCCGTCCCTCTGTCCCACACCAAAAATCGTGGGCTATAACATATCAATTTATCCCGAAAATGGTCCGTTCATGTCGTTTCACCTGTTTAACCATTCAAACCACCCTGTTTGCAAAAATGGCCTGTACTAGTCCCCTCATCAGCCTTCTTGGGTCAGACCGATCAATTTTCAACCAAAGCCACGTCCGGCCCCTAGGCACATCCCAAAAATTGTGGGCTATAGCACACCAATTTGGCTCGAAAATGGCCCGTTCGTGCTATTTTTCTCGTTTGACCACCCAAACCACCCCGTTCGCAAAAATGGTCCACACTAGGTCACTCCTCGGCCTTTCTGGGGGAGCCCGGTCAATTTTTGGCAAAAAACACGTCCGGCACCTGGGCCCACCCCAAAAATCGTGGGCTATAGCACACCGATTTAGCCTAAAAATGGCCTGTTTGTGCCGTTTTGCCTTTTTGACCACCCAAACCACCTCATTCGCAAAAAAGGCCTAAACTAGGTTGTTCCTCGGTCTGCATGGGTCAGCTCGATTGATTTTCAGCCAAAAACACGCTGGCCCCCGAGCCCACCCCAAAAACAGTGAGTTATAGCACACCAAATTAGTGCGAAAATGGATTTTTTACATTGTTTCGCCCGTTTGACCACCCAAACAGCACCGTTCACAAAAAGGCCCATATTAGGCCGCTCTCTAACCTGCCTTGAGGAGCCCAATCCAGTTACGGTCAAAAACATGTACATCCTCTGAGTCCGCCCCAAAAACCATGGGCTATACCACACTAATTTGGCCTAAAAAGAGCCTATTCATTTTGTTTTGCCTGTTTGACCACCCAAACACCTCATTCGCGAAAATGGTGCATATTAGACCGCTCATCTGCCTGCCTGGAGCAACTTGGTCAATTTTTGAACAAATACACGCTCAGCCCCAGGGCCCACCTAAAAAATAATCAGCTATAGCAAATCAATATGCTCAAAAATGGCCCATTCGCGCCGTTTCTCCCATTTGATCACTTAAACCACTCTGTTCTCAAAAAAGGCCCACATTAAGCTGCTCCCCAGCCTACATGGGGGAGCTCGATCAATCTTTGGCCAAAAACACATCCGGCCTCCGATCCCACCCCAAAAACCATGGGCTATAGCACATCAATTTGGCTTAAAAATGGCCCGTTCGTACCATTTTACCTATTTGACCACCCAAACCGCTCCGTTCGCAAAAATGGACCACACTAGTTCGCTCCCCAGCCTACCTGGGTCAACCCGATCAATTTTCGGCCAAAAATAAGTTCGGCCCCTGGGCCCATCTTAAATATCGTGGGCTATAACACACCGATTTGGCACGAAAATGGCCCGCTCCTTTCGTTTTGCTCGTTTGACCACCCAACCCGCCCTATTCGTTAAAATGGCCCACACTAGGTCACTCTTCGATGTGGTTGAGGTTAGGCCGATCGATTTTCGGCTAAAAGCATGCCTAGCACCCGGGCCCACCATAAAAATAGTGGGCTATAACACACTAACTTGACCCAAAAATGGCCCGTTTGCATATCAATTTGGCCCAAAAATGGCCCGTTCACTCTTTTTTGCTGACTACCCAAATCGCCCCATTTATGAAAAAGACCCACATAAGGCAGCTCCCCAGCCTGCATGAGGCAGCCCGATCAATTTTCAATAATAAACATGCCCACCCCAAAAACCGTGGGCTATAGCACACCGATTTAGCCCAAAAATAGCCCATTCGCGTCGTTTCTCCTATTTCACCACCTAAACCGCCCCATTCGCGAAAAAGGCTCACACTAAGTTGCACCAGGTAGCCCGATCGATTTTCAGCCAAAATTACGCCCAACCCCTTATCTCACCCCAAAAACTGTGGGCTATAGCACACTAATTTAGCTCAAAAATAGCCCGTTCAGGCCGTTTCACCCGTTTGACCAACCAAATCGCTCCATTCATGAAAAAGGACAAAACTAGATTGCTCCCCAGTCATTCTGGGCTACTCGGTTGATTTTTGGAAAAACAAACACCCGAGCCCTTGGCCCACCCCAAAAACTATAGGCTATAACCCACTGATTTGGCTCGAAAATGGCCTACTAGCGTCGTTTCACCCGTTTGACCACCCAAACCGCTTAGTTCACGATAAAAGCCCACATTAAGCTGCTCCCCAGACTGGCTGGACCAGTATTGTCGATTTTTGGCCAGAAACACGCCCGGTCCACGGGCCAACCCCAAAATGGCACACAATAGGCTGGTCCTCAGCCTGACTGGAGCAGCTCGATCAATTTTTGGCCAAAAACATGCCAGACCCCTGGGCTTACCCCAATAATCGTGGGCTATAGCATACCGATTTAGCCTAAAAATGGCCCGTTTGCACCGTTTCATCTGTTTTACCACTCACACCGCCTCATTCGTGAAAAAGGCCCACACAAGGTCATTTTCTAGCCTGACTAGGGCAGCCTGGTCAATTTTCATCCAAAAACATGATCGACACCAAGCCCACCCTGAAAACCGTGGGTGATAGCACACCAATTTGGCCGAAAAATGGTCCATTCGCTCCGTTTTACTCATTTAACCACCCAAACCACCCCATTCGGGAAAGAAGCCCATACTAGGATGCTCTCAAACCTGTCTGGGGCAACCCGATTGATTTATAACCAAAAACATGCCCGGCCCCCGGGCTCACCCCGAAAACCATGGGCTATAGAACATTGATAAGGCCCAAAAATGGACAATTCATGTCGTTTTGCCCGTTTGACCACCGAAACCTCCCCATTCATAATAAAGGCCCATACTAAGTTGCTCCTCAGCTTGCCTGGGACAGCCCGATCGATTTTCTGCTACAAAAATGATCGGCCCTCAGGCCTACCTAAAAACCTGTGGGTTATTGCACATTAATTTGACCTAAAAATGGCCCGTTCACGCTGTTTCACCCATTTCACCCACAAAACTGCCCTGTTCGCAAAAAACCCCAAACTAGGTCACTCCCCAGCCTTCTTAGGACAGCCTAGTCAATTTTCGGCCAAAAACACATCAACCCCAGGCCCACCCCAAAAACCAAGGGCTATAGCACACCGATTTGACCCAAAAATGACCCGTTTGCGCCGTTTTTCCCCTTTGACCACTCAAACCTCCCCGATCGTGAAAACTCCCAATACTAGGCCACTCACTTGCTTGCTTGAGGCAGCCCAGTCAATTTTAGACAAAAAAACAGTCAGCCCTCAGGCCCACACTAAAAAGCGCGGGCTATAGCACAACGATTTGGCCCAAAAATGGCTTGTTCACTCCGTTTTGCCCGTTTGACAACCCAAACCACCCTGTTCACGAAAAAGGCCCATACTAGGCCGCTCCCAAGCCTTCCTGAGGCAGCCCGATTGATTTTTAGCCAAAAATAGTGGGCTATAGCACACCAATTTGGCCCCAAAATGGCGCGTTCCCGCTGTTTCACCTATTTAACCACACAAATTGCCCCGTTTGCAAAAAAAGCCCACACTAGGCCACTCCCCAATCTACATGGGGCAACCCAATCAATTTTTTTCCAAAAACACGCCCGGCCCCCAGGCCAACCCCGAAAATTGTAGACTATAGAATACCAATTTGGCCAAAAAATAGTCTTTTAATGCTATTTTGCCCATTTGACCACCCAAACTTCCTCATTTGCATAAAAGGCCCATATTAGGCTGCTACCCAGCCTACCTGGGGAAGCCCAGTCAATTTTTAGCAAAAAAACCCGACCCCTGGGCCCACACCAAAAATCGCAAGCTATAACACACCGATTTGGCCCGAAAAAGGCTTGTTTGTCTCGTTTTGCCCGTTTAACCAACCAAATCATCCTATTCGCAAAAAAGGTCCACACAAGGCCACTCCCCAGCCTTCCTAGTGCAACTCAGGTGATTTTTTACCTAAAATACGTTGGCCCCCTGGCTCACCCCAAAAATCGTGGGCAAAAGCACACTGATTTTCTTAAAAATGGCCCATTCACACCGTTTTGCCCATTTGATCACCTAAACCGCCCCGTTCGTAAAAAATACCAATACTGGGCCATTCCCCAGCCTGCCTAGGGAAGTCCGATCAATTTTCAGCCAAAAATACACCCGGCCTCCGAGCCCACCCCATGGGCAATAGCATACTAATTTCTCCCAAAATGACCCGTTCGTGGCGTTTCACCTGTTTGACTACCCAAACCACCCTGATCGCAAAAATGGCCTATATTAGGCCGCTCCCCAGTCTTCCTAGGTCAGCCCGATCAATTTTTAATAAAAAACACATTTGGCCCCCGGTCCCATCCCAAAAAGCGTGGGCTATAGCATATCTATATGGCCCAAAAATGGCCCATTCGTGTTATTTTGACTGTTTGACCACTCAAACTACCCTATTTATGAAAATGGCCCACACTAGGCCGCTCCCTAGCCTGTATGGGAGAGCCCGGTTGATATTTGGCCAAAAACACGCTAGGCCCCCATTCTCACCTCAAAAACCGTAGGCTATAGCACACCGATTTGGCCTGAAAATAGCCCGTTCATGCTGTTTTGCCCGTTTGACCACCCAAACCACACCGTTCGCAAAAAAGGCCCACGCAAGGCCGAACCCCAGCCTACCTAGGCAACCCAATCGAGTTTTGGCCAAAAGATGCCCTCCCCCTGGGGCCACCCCAAAATCGTGGTCTATAGCACATTGATTTGGCCCGAAAATGGCCCGTTCGCGCTGTTTTTCCTGTTTGACCACCCAATCCACCCCGTTCACAAAAAAGGCCCATTTTAAGCTGCTCTTCAGCCTGCCTAGGGCACTCCGATCGATTTTTAACTAAAAACACGCTCGGTCCCAGTCCCACACACAAAACCATGGGCTATAGCACACCGATTTGGCTCAAAAATGGCCCATTTGCGCCATTTCGCCTGTTTGACCTCCCAAACTGACCCATTCACGAAAAAGGCCCAGACTAGCCAGCTCCCCAGCCTGCCTAGATCAACCCGATCGATTTTCAACCAAAAAGACATCCTGACCCGAGCCTACCCCAAAAATCGTGGGTCATAGCACATCGATTTGAACTGAAAATGACCCATTCGCGCTGTTTCACCCGTTTGACCACCCAAACCGCCCAGTTCCCAAAAAAGGCCCACAAAAGGCCACACCCAGGGGTAGATCGATCGATTTTCGGCCAAAAACACGCTTGGTTCCTAGGCCTACCTCAAATATCGTGGACTTTAGCACACTGATTTGGCACAAAAATGGCCCGATCGCGCCATTTTACCTATTTGGTTTCCCAAACTACCTCGTTCGGAAAAAAGGCCCACACGAGGTCTATCCCCAGTCTTCCTAGGGCAGCCCAATTAATTTTTGACTAAAAACACGTCCGAACCTAGTCCCAACCCAAAAATCATGGGTTATACCATACAAATTTAGCACAAAAATAGCCAGTTCGCACTGTTTTGCCCGTTTAACCACCTAAACCGGCCCGTTTGTAAAAAAGGCCCACACTAGGTCGCTCCCCAACTTGCCATGGGGAGATCGATCGATTTTTGATGAAAACTCGCCCCGATCCTGAGCCCACCCCAAAAACCATGGGTTATAGCACACCGATTAGGCTCAAAAATAGCCTATTCATACCGTTTTGCCCATTTGACCACCAAAACTGCCCCGTTTACAAAAAAGGCCCACACTAGAAAGCTCTCCATCCTTCCTAGGCCAGCCCGATAGATTTTCGACCAAAAACACACCCGGCACCAGGCCCCACCCAAAAAATTGTGGGCTATAGCAAACTAATTTGGCCTAAAAATGGCCCGTTCACGTCGTTTCGCACATATGACCAGCCAAACTACCACGTTCGAAAAATGTCCCACACTAAGACTTTCCCCAGCCTGCCTGGGAGGTTCGATCGATTTTCAGACAAACTGCCCCGATCCCACCCAAAAAACCATGGGCTATTGCACATCGATTTTGCCCAAAAATGGCTCGTTCGCGCTGTTTTGCCGTTTGACCACCCAAACTGCCCCGTTCGCTAAAAATCCCCACACTAGGCCGCTCCCCAGCCTGCCTGCACAGCCCTTTCAATTTTCAGCCAAAAACATGCTCGACCCTCGAGCCCACTCCAAAAATCGTGGGCTAAGCACACCTATTTGGCCAGAAAATGGCCCGTTTGCGCTGCTTAGCCTGTTTGACTACCTAAACCGCCCCATTTGCAAAAAAAGGCCCATAACAGACTGCTCTTCAGCTTGCCTGCGGAAGCCTAGTCGATTTTAGGCCAAAAACACGTTCGGCCCCCAAGCCCACCCCAAAAATCTGGGCTATAGCACATCGATTTGGCCCAAAATGGCCTGTTCGCATCGTTTCAGCTATCTTACCACCAAATCTACCCGATTCGCGAAAAAGGCCCACACTAGTCCGCTCCCCAGCCTGCCTGGTCTAGCCCGATCAATTTTTTACCAAAAACACGTCTGGCCCCCATGCCAACCCCAAAACTGGGGCTATAACATACCGATTTAGCCCAAAAATGACCCATTCGTGTCGTTTCACCTGTTTGACCGCCCAAACCTCCCCGTTCACGAAAAAGGCCCATAATAGGTCACTCCCTAGCCTGTATGGGTCAGCCAGGCCAATTTTTGGCCAAAGAAGGCCCAGCCTCCGTGTCTACCCAAAACCATAGGCTATAACAAACCGATTTGGCCCAAAAATAGCCCGTTCATGCAGTTTTGACCGTTTGACCACCCAAACTGCCCCGTTGGCAAAAAAGGCCCACACTAGGCCGTTTCCCATCCTCCCTGGCGCAGCTCAGATGATTTTCATCCAAAAACATGCCCGACCCAAGGGCCCACCCTAAAAACCACTGCTATATCACACCAATTTGGCCCAAAAATAAACCGTTAGCGTTATTTTGCCAGTTTGACCACCTAAACCGCCTTGTTCGCGAAAAAGGCCCACACTAGGCCGCTCCCCAACCTGCCTGGGGAAGCCCAATCGATTTTTGGTCTAAAAAACGCTCGGCCATCGGGCCCTCCCCAAGAACCGTTGGCTATAGCACACAGATTTGGCCCAAAAATGGCCCGTTCGGCCCATTTCACCCGTTTGACAACCGAAACCGCCATATTCACGAAAAAGGCCCACACTAGGCCGCTCCCCAGCCTGCCTAGGGTAGTCCGATCAATTTTTGGTGAAACATATGCCTGACCCTCGGGCCCACCCCAAACATTGTGTGCTATAGCACTCCGATTTAGCTCGAAAATGGCCCGTTCCCACAGTTTTACCCGTTTAACCACCCAGACCGCCCCATTCGCGAAAAAAGCCCACACTAGGCCGCTCACCAGCCTGCATGGGAAAACCCAGTCGATTTTCGGAAAAAAAAAAACACCTGACTCCTAGGCCAACCCTAAAAATCATAGGCTATAACACACCTATTTAACTAATAAATAGCCCCATTCGTGCTGTTTTGCCCGTTTAACCACCTAAACTACCCCGTTTGCGAAAAAAACCCACACTAGGTCGCTCTCCAACCTGCCAGGGGGAGACCGATCGATTTTTGATAAAAACTGTCCCCGATCTCGAGACCACCCCAAAAACCTTGGGCTATAGCACATTGATTTGGCTCGAAAATGTCCCGTTCATGCCGTTTCGCCCGTTTGACCCCCCAAACTGCCCCATTCGCAAAAAAGGCCAACACTGGGCTGCTCCCCAGCCTGCCTGGGGCAACCCGATAGATTTTTTACCAAAGAAACTCCCGGAACCAGGCCTCACCCCACAAATTATGGGCTATAGCACACCGATTTGGCCTGAAAATGGCCCGTTCCCGTCATTTTGCCCATTTGACCACCCAAACTACCCCGTTCACAAAAAAGTCCCACACTAAGACTCTCCCCAGTCGGCCTGGGTCAGCTCGATCAATTTTCAGCTAAAAAGACGCCTTGTCCCGATCCCACCCCAAAAACCGTGGGCTATTGCACACCGATATTGCCCAAAAATGGCTCATTCACGTTGTTTTGCTTGTTTAACTACATAAACCGCCCCGTTCGTGAAAAAGGCCCACACTAGGTCGCTCCCCAGCCTACTTGGGCAACCCTTTCAATTTTCAGCCAAAAACACGCCTGACCATCGGGCCCACCCCAAAAATTGTGGGCTATAGCACAGCTATTTGGCCTGAAAATGGCTCGTTCACACCGCTTCGTCCGTTTGACTAACTAAACCACCCTGTTAACAAAAAAAGCCTACAAAAGGTCGTTCCCCAGCCTGTCTAGGGCAGCCTGGTCGATTTTAGGCCAAAAACATGCCAAGCCCCCGATCCCACCCTAAAAACCGTGGGCTATAGCACCCCATCTTGGCCTGAAAATTGCCTGTTAATGCCATTTCGGCTGTCAGACCACCCAAACCGCCTAATTTGTGAAAAAGGCAAACACTAGTCTGCTCCTCAGCCTGCGTGGTGCATACCGATCGATTTTGGACCAAAAACACACCTGGCTCCCATGCCCACCCCAAAAAACATGGGGCACACCAATTTGGCCAAAAAATGACCCATTCGTGCCATTTCGCCCGTTTGACCACCCAAACCTCCCCGTTCGCAAAAAAAACCTACAATAGGTCGCTCCCTAGCCTGCATGGGGAAGGTCGGCCGATTTTTGGCCAAAACAGGCCGCTGGCGCCTGTGCCCACCCCAAAAACCGTAGGCTATAGCACATCGATTTAGCCCAAAAATGGCCCATTTATACAGTTTCAACCGTTTGACCACCCAGAGTGTCGCGTTGGCAAAAAAGGCCCACACTAGGCCGCTTCTTAGCCTCCCTGGCACAGCTTAGACGATTTTCAGGAAGAAACACGCCCGATCCAAGGGCCCACCCAAAAAACTGCGGCTATATCACACTAATTTGGCCCAAAAATGGACAGTTTGCATCGTTTGACCACTCAAACCGCCCTTTTTGAAAAAAAGGCCCACACTAGGCTGCTCCCCAACCTGCCTGGGGAAGCCTGGTCGATTTTAGGTCTAAACATGCCCGACCCTCGGGCCCTCCCCAAAAACCGTGGGCTATAGCACACTGATTTGGCCCAAAAATGGCCCGTTCGCGCGGTTTCGCCCATTTGACAACCCAAACACCCACATTAGCAAAAAAAGCCCACACTAGGCCGCTCCCCAGCCTCCGTGGGGTATCCCGATCGATTTCTGGCAAAAAAAATGCCCGTGCCTCAGGATCACCCCAAAAACCATGTGCTATTAGCACTCCGATTTGGCTCGAAAATAGCCCGTTCCTGCAGTTTTGCCCGTTTAACCATCCAAACTGCCCGGTTCGCGAATAAGGCCCACACTAGGCAGCTCCCCAGCCTGCCTGGGGCAACCTTATCAATTTTTAGCCAAAAACATGCCCGACCCCCGGGCCAACCCTAAAAATCGTAGGCTATAGCACACCTATTTGGCAAATAAATAGCCCGTTCACGTTGTTTCGCCCGTTTGACCACCCCAACCGCCTTATTCGCAAAAAAAGCCCACACTAGGCCGCTCCGCAGCCTGCCTGGGATGTCCAATCAATTTTCGACCAAAAACACACTCGGCACTCGGGCCCATCCCAAAAACCATGGGCTATAGCACACCTATTTTGCCTGAAAATGACTCGTTCGCACCGTTTCGCCCGTTTGACCACCCAAACGGCTTCGTTCGAGAAAAAGGCCCACATTAGAATGCTCCCCAACCTGCCTAGGGTAGCTCGGCCAATTTTAGGCTAAAAATATGCTCGGCCCTCGAGCCCACCCCAAAAACAGTGGCCTATAGCACACCGATTTATCCCAAAAATGGCCCATTTACGTTATTTCGCCTGTTTGACCAACCAGACCGCCTGTTTCACAAAAATGACCCACACTAGGCCGTTCCCCAACTTTCTTGGAGTAGCCCAATCGATTATCGGCCCAAAAAAGCCCGGTCCTCGAGCCCACCCCAAAAATTGTGGGCTATAGCACAACGATTTGGCCCAAAAATGGACCGTTCGCATCATTTTGCATGTTTGAACACCCAAATTGCCCCGTTCAAAAAAAAGGACCACACTAGGGCATTCCCCAGCCTGCCTGGGGTAGCCCGATCATTTTTTTGCCAAAAACACGCGCCGGACCCTAGGCCCACCCTAAAAACTGTGGGCTATAGCACACCGATTATGCCCGAAAATGGCCAGTTCTCACTGTTTCACCCGTTTGACCACCCAAACTACCTCGTTCGCAAAAAAAGCCCACACTAGGCCGTTCCCCAACCTGTCTGGGCAACCAAGTCAACTTTTGGCCAAAAATACGCATGGACCCGCCCCAAAAACCGTGGGCTATAGCACACTAATTTGGGCCAAAAAATGGACCATTCGCGTCGTTTCACCCGTTTGACCACCCAAACCGCCCCGTTCGCGAAAAAGGCCCGCACTAGGCCGCTCCTCAACCTGCTTAGGGCAGCCCAATTAATTTTTGACCAAAAACACGGTCGGGATCACACAAAAAATCTTGGGCTATTGCTCACCGATTTGGCTAAAAAATGGCCCGTTCGCGTTGTTTCACCCGTTTGACCACCAAAATCGCCCTGTTCGCAAAAAAGGACCTTACTAGGCCGCTCCCCAGCCTGCCTGGGGCAGCCCAATCGATTTTTGACAAAAACACGCTCGAACCCCGGGCCTACCCCAAAAATCGTGGGCTATTGCACACCTATTTGGCACGAAAATGGCATGTTCGGGCCATTTCACCCATTTGACCACCTAAACCGCCTGGTTCACGAAAAAGGCCAATACTAGGCCACTCCCCAGCTATCCTGGGGCAGCCCGATCAATTTTTTCCCAAAAACACGTTTGGGACTCGGGCCCACCCCAAAAATCGTGAGCTATGAATATCAATTTGGCCCAAAAATGGCCAGTTTAAGAAAAAGGTCCACACTAGGCCGTTCCCCATCCTGCCTGGGACAGTCCGATCAATTTTTGGCCATAAACACGCCTGACAATCGGGCCCACCACAAAAATAATGGGCTATAATACACCGATTTGGCTTGAAAAAGGCCCGTTCGCGCCATTTTGTCCGTTTGACCACCCAAACCGCCCCATTCACAAATAATGCCCACACTAGGCCACTCCCCATCCTGCCTAGGGCAACCCGATCAATTTTCAACAAAGATCACGCCTGTCCCCCAGTCCCACCCCAAAATTCGTGGGCTATAACACACCGATTTGGCCTGAAAATGGCTCATTCATGCCGTTTCGCCAATTTGACCACCCAACCCGCCCCGTTCACTTAAAATTCCCACAGTAAAATGCTCCCCAGCCTACCTGGGATAGCTCAGTCGATTTTCGGCTAAAGACACACTCGGGCCTTGGGCCCACCTCAAAAATTGTAGGCAACAGAACACCGATTTGGACCAAAAATGGCCCATTCACACTGTTTCAACTGTTTGACCACCCAAACTGCCCCGTTCGCTAAAAAAGCATACACTAGGCCGCTCCCCAGCCTGTCTGGGCCAGCCCGGTCAATTTTTGGTCAAAAACACGCCTAGCCCCTGGGCCCACCCTAAAAATCGTGGGCTATAGTACACCAATTTTCCCCAAAAAGGTTCGTTCCCGCTGTTTCGCCCGTTCGACCACCCAAATCTCCATGTTCGTGAAAAAGGCCCACACTAGGTCGCTCCTCAACCTGCCTGGGGCAGCCCAATCGATTTTCAGCCAAAAACACGCCCGGCCCCGAGCCCACCCAGACCGCCCTATTCGCAAAAAAGGCTCACACTAAGCCACTACCAAGCCTGTTTGGGGCTGCTCAGTCAATTTTTTGCCAAACACACGCCCGGGCCCCCGGCCCACCCTAAAAAACGTGGGCTATAGCGCACCGATTTAGCCCAAAAATGGCCCGCTCACATCGTTTTGCCCATTTAACCACCTAAACCACCCCGTTCGCGAAAAAGACCCATACTAGATAGCTCCCTAACCTGTCTGGGGCAGCCAGGTCGATTTTCAGCCAAAAACACGCCCGAGCCCTAGGCCAATCCCAAAAACCGTATGGTATTGCATACCGATTTGGCCCAAAAATGGTCCGTTTGCACCATTTTGCTTTTTTGACCACCCAGACCGCCCCGTTCGAGAAAACGGCCCATAATAGGCCACTCCCCAGCCTGGCTGGGAAAGCCCGATCAATTGTCAGTCAAAAACGCGCCCGGACCTCAGCGCACCCAAACCAATCGTGGGCTATTGCACACCGATTTGGGCCAAAAATGACCCGTTCGCATTGTTTTGCCGTTTGAACACCTAAACTGCCCCATTCACAAAAAAGGCTCACACAAGGCCGCTCCCCAGCCTGTCAGGACAGTCGATCGATTTTTGGCAAAAACCCAGCCCGGACCCTGAGCCCACCCTGAAAATAGTGGGATATAGCACATCGATTTGGCCCAAAAATGGCCAGTTCGCGTCGTTTCACCCGTTTGATCTCTCAAACTGCCCTATTCGCGAAAAAGGCCTACACTAGGCTACTCCCCAGCCTAGGTGGGGTAGCCCAATCGATTTTCAGCATAAAACACGCCCGGCCGCTAGGCCCATCCCAAAAATCGTGGGCTATAGCACACCGATTTGGCTCGAAAATGGCTCGATTGCGTCTTTTCGGCCATTTGACCACCCAAATCGCCCCATTCGCGCAAAAGGCCCACACTAGGCCTCTCCCTAGCCTGCCTGGGGTAACCCAATCAATTTTCATCCAAAAACACGCCCGGCCCCCGAGCCCACCCCAAAAGTCATGGCTATAGCACACCGATTTGGCCTGAAAATAACTAGTTCATGTCGTTTCGCCTTTTTGACCACCCAAACCACCCCGTTCGCAAAAATGGCCCACACTAGGCCGCTCCCCAGCCTGCATAGGGCAACCCGATTAATTTTTGGCCAAAAACACGCTCGACCCTTGAGCCCACCCCAAAAAATGTGTGCTATACAACACCAATTTGGACCAAAAATGGCCCATTCACGCTATTTCACCGGTTTGACCACATAAACCACCCTGTTCGCAAAAAAGGCCCATATTTGGCCGTTTCCCAGCCTGCCTAGGGCTGCCCAATCGATTTTCAGCCAAAAATAAGCCCGGACCCCGGGCCCACCAGGAAGACCATGGGCTACAGCACACCGATTAGGCCCAAAAATAGCTCGTTCGCACCGTTTCGCCATTTTGACCACCTAAACCACCCCATTCGCAAAAAAGGCCCACACTAGACCGCTCTCCAACCTGCCTGGGGCAGCCCGATCGATTTTCAGCAAAACATATGCCCGACCCTCGGGGCCACCCCAAAATTCGTGGGTTATAGTCCACCAATTTAGTTCGAAAATAGCCTATTTGCGCTGTTTCAACCGTTTGACCACCTAAACTGCCCCGTTTGCGAAAAGGCCCATACTAGGTCGCTCTCCAACCTTCCTGGGGCATCCCGGTCGATTTTCAGCCAAAATCATGCTCGGACCCCGAGACTATCCCAAAAGTCATGGGCTATAACACACTGATTTGGCCCAAAAATGGTCCGTTCACGTCGTTTCGCCCGTTTGACCACCCAAACCACCACGTCGCAAAAAAGGCCAACACTAGGCCGCTCCCCATCATTTCTGGGGCAGCCCGATTAATTTTTGGCCAAAAACACGCACGGGCCTCGAGCCCACCCCAAAACTCGTAGGTTATAGCACATCAAATTTTTTGGAAAATGGCTTGTTCACGTCGTTTCGCTTGTTTGACCATCCAAACTGCCCCGTTCACGAGAATGGCCTATATTAGGCCGCTCCCAGCCTGCCTGGGGCAGTCCAATCAATTTTTAGCCAAAATCACCCCCGGGCCCACCTCGAAAACTGTTGGCTATAGCACACCTATTTAGCCCAAAAGTGGCCAATTCGCATCGTTTCTTTCGTTTGACCACCCAAACCGCCCCGTTCGCGATAAAGGGCCACACTAGGTCGCCCCCCATCCTGCCTGGGTAGCTCGGTCAATTTTCGGCCAAAAATACGCCCGCTCCCCGAAACCAACCCAAAAATCGTGGGCTATAGCACGCCGATTTTTCTCAAAAATAGCCCGTTCACGCCGTTTCGCCCGTTTAACCGCCCAAACCGCCCCGTCCGCGAAAAAGGCCCACACTAGGCTGCTCCCCAGCCTGTCTGGGGCAGCCCGGTCGATTTTCAGCCAAAACCATGTCGGCCCCGGGCCTACCCCAAAAACCGTGGGTTATATAGCACACCAATTTGGCCCAAAAATTCCCCGTTCGTGTTGTTTTGCTCGTTTGACCACCCAAATGGCCTCGCCCACCCAAACGGCCCACACTAGGCTGCTAGCTGCTTCCCAGCCTCCCCGGCACGCCCCGATCGATTTTTGGCCCACGGCACGCCACTCCCAAAATCGTGTGCTATAGCACACCGATTTGGCTCGAAAATTGCCCCGTTCGCGCTATTTTGCCCGTTTGACCACCTAAATGGCCCCGCCCATACTACGCCGCTCCCCAGCCTTCCTGGCACTCCTCGATCGATTTTCAACCCATGGAACACCCGAACCCGTGGGCTAATAGCACACCAATTTGGCCCGAAAATGCCCTGTTTCGCCCGTTTGACCACCAAATGGCTCTGTCCACCCAAACGGCCCACACTTGGCCGCTCCCCAGCCTCCCTAGCACGCCCCGGTCGATTTTCGATCCACGGAACGTCCATATCTCGAGCACACCCCCAAAATCGTGTGCTGTCGCACACCGATCTGACTCGAAAATGCCATGTTCGCGTCGTTTCACTCGTTTGACCATCCAAATGGCCCTGCCCACCCAAACGACCCTCATTAGGTCGCTCCCTAGCCTTCCTGGCACTCCTCGATTGATTTTCAACCCATGGAACACCCGGACCCGTGGGCTATAGCACACCAATTTGGCCCGAAAATGCCCTGTTTCGCCCGTTTGACCACCAAATGGCTCTGTCCACCCAAACGGCCCACACTTGGCCGCTCCCCAGCCTCCCTAGCATGCCTCGATCGATTTTCGATCCACGGAACGTCCATATCTCGAGCACACCCCCAAAATCGTGTGCTGACGCACACCGATCTGACTCGAAAATGCCCCGTTCGCGTCGTTTCGCTTGTTTGACCACCCAAATGGCCCTGCCCACCCAAACGACCCTCATTAGGTCGCTCCCTAGCCTTCCTGGCACTCCTCGATCGATTTTTGGCCCACGGCACGCCCGGACCCCGAGCCTACTCCTGCAACCATGGGCTATAGCATACCGATTTTGCCCGAAAATGCCTTGTTCGCGCTGTTTTACAACCCAAGTAACCTCACCCGCCTAAACGGCCAACACTCGGCCGCTTCCCTGCCTCCCTGGAACGTCCCGGTCGATTTTTTACCCACAGCACGCCCAGACCCTAGGCCCACCCCCAAAACCGTGGGCTATAGTACGACCCTAAATAACTTTCCCTATATTATCATCGCAAGATAACAGTTTGCACATCACTATTTTAGCTTGATACACTGAAACTTTCGCTATGTATGGAGTCGGGAAAAGCCCAGACTATGAGGTTTATTGTATGCAGTCTTATCGTGCATTTTGGCGAAAAGCTATTTCCACAACTAGAACCCGTTACCTCCTAACCACATAACAACTTTACCAATTACACCAACCCCTCCCCACCAAGTAGGGCTGAGCATATTTTGGTTCAAACCGAAAAAACAAATCAAAATTTAATTTTGGTTTCAGTTTTTTGGATTGATTTCAATTTCAAATTTTAAAAATTCGATTAAACAATTCGGTTTCAATTTTTTCAAAAAAAATCGTTTAACTGAAAATCAAAATTCTATAATATATATATATATAGTATACATAATGTTTTTCGATTATTTCATTTCATCCATGTTTAGCTATTTATATCTGAAAATGAAAGATAAGTTTGAAAAAAATTATTTTTTCTAAAAGAATCACCAATTTTAAATGTCAGTCATGACAAAGAAAAGCTCAATACTTTAATCTCCAAAACCGAAATAAAAATCCGAAATAACCAAACCGAATTTACTTCGATTTGATTACCGTTGTCATTTTAGTCAATTCAAAAATCAAAAAGCTGAACCGATATTAAACAATCAAACCGAATGTCCACCCCTACCACCAAGGGTCTATAGAAAACCACCTCTCTACCCCGCATACATATTGTCGTACATCCTACCTTTCCCATACCCAACTTGTGAGATTACACTGATTATGTTGTTGTGTACATTCTCCTTGCAACGTAAAGTAATTTCGTTCCATCAAAATATATACTAATGAAGGTAACTTGGATTATAAAATGTGACTACTTGCTACAAAAGATGAAGTTGAAAGGACAAACTGCACCCACAGCCCTCAAAAATATTACTGCTAAAATTCCGTTGATGTCCTCGACAAAATTTATTGGAAAGAACAATCACCCGAGGGAGAAACCGGAGGAGATCAATTGGACGTCGTGGACAAGGGAGTAGTAACGTAGCCATTTCCTGATCGATTTTCCCAGACTAGTTCAGAAAGATCACTCTCAAAGAAGGATTCGTGGAGAGCCCTTACACATTGTTCCGCTTCATCGTCATTTACTATCAACGAGATATTGACCTATGCATCGGATAGAAAAGCCGAGTGTTATTGGCAAAGAACTAACAAACTTTCTCCAGTAGGCATGATTTACGTATAGCTATGAATCGAATAAACGGTAGATTACCTTGGATGCACCTTGAGAGATCATTTGAACATTGACCCCATTGGTACGCATAACGTGGAAAGCCTGTTGTTTAAATCACGCAAAGAGACACAAATCGGAGTCAGAATAAACTATAGGATAACGAGATTGAGCGAGCTTGAGACAGCATATTAGATCATGCAGTACATTGAGCTAAAGCACCCCATGCAATACGTAATTTTTATGTTGCTCGGACTCTTCAAAAATGTTACTGCATTGTGTCGGATCCTACAAAAATGCACTACGATCCGAGACACACCCTTTGATATTTTTGAAGAGTTCAAGCAACATAGCTAATTTTATACCATAGAAACAAGTTCTGGAAGAATAAACAAATGGAAATTCTGCAGATCACTAAATGGATGTCTACGGAGATTGTAAAGGTCAGTAATAAGCACTCAAAGCACCTTTTCCAGAATCAACGACGACCTCTGGACGTTCCCAATCAGAGAGATGATTGCTCGGTTTTGAAGTAGATTCACAACTGCAATTTTCTCTAGTTCTTCTACAACGTGATCAAGCTCCTGCACGATGCAGTAATTAAGAATGTTAAAATGAACAAATGAAATTAGGAGCATGTAACATATGAGCATACGAGAGTTGAGTCGTTTCAGGAACTGGTAGTGAACACTTGAAATTTAGAAGATAATCGTACGCTTGCCTGTTGAATTAGTTCTCTGCTCCAAAGTTTTGATGGGTCCAACGTCAAGGAAATACTAACTTCACTTGTCGCAACGACATCAACAGATATCCCTAAATCTTCAAAGATGGAGAAAACCTGAACAAGAACTGTATCAGATTCTTGGCTTCGGAGCAAAGTACTCAAAGTTTATTCGGCAACTACTTACCTTTGCAAGGAAGCCAAATTGACCAAGCATACGGGTACTAGCGATATCCAACATGGTTACATTTCGTTTCAGAACAATACTTGTAAGTACCGCCTGCAAACATAGAGGGAGGAAAATCACATTAGTTTTTCATTATTTCTGCAGATAAATTAATTAGCGAAAAAAAAAAAAAGAAGAAGAAGAAGCTCTGACCTTACTCATATCTCTTGTTTTAACAATGACGGTACCGGGAGCTTTAGGATTATACGAGTTTTTAACCCTAACAGGAATATCACCCTCTCTAGCAGGCCGCATGGACTGTGGATGAAGGACCTGTAGAAACATTTCAAAGAGCAGAAGTATCAACGGAGCAGCATAGCTATCCTAAATGCACTTAAAGCTACCAATTTCATTCCATCAATAGTACTCGCTCCGTTTCAATTAGTTTGTCAGCTTATGACTTGGCACAGCGTTTAAGAAAGAAAAGAAGACTTTTGAATCTTGTGGTCCTAAACTAAAGATACGTGGAATGTAGCAAAATGTCCTTTCGTGTGCCCTAAAACATGACATGAGGAAAGTTGAAATTAACGAGTCGTCAAGATAAGGAAAGATTGCATTCTTTTTGAAACGGACTACAAAGGAAAGTAAGACAAACAAATTGAAATGGAGGGAGTAATAATTTTGGTAGGAAATCGTGTTACTTTGAAGAACGTTTTTAGCTGGCTGGAGGCCGTCACTTAATTCTTGCCATGATCAAATAATCCATGGTTTTTCAACTCGATTTGATATCTTTTCTATCAAACTACAGATAGCCTGAACCTATAAGAATTGTTTATAGAAACATTTGCAAGTTAAATGCTGTAATCAATTCCGTATGACTCCACCAAATGCCACATCAAATGGTCAAATAAACAGGTCAACAAAGACTATCAAGCTGACGAGTTAAGGGGACAGTGATACAACGGTGCTCCGAGGTCCTAACAAGAGAGATTTTACTCAACAACAAGAATCATCACCTCCAAGAAAGAGGTTCTCCGAAAAACTTCTTGACTAACTCGTCCGAAGGTAATTAGGAAACTAAATCACTAAGACAGGCTACAATTGGCATATCCAAATGAAAGAATTTTTGAAACAGCTAACAATACCTGTGCGCCGAAGTATGCAAGTTCAGCTGCCTCGTCAAAAGTTAGATATGGCACGGTCTCTGCCCGTGGATATATGTTGGGATCACATGTCAAGACACCATCAACATCCTTCCAGACCTGTCAATAACACGACAAACAGATTCAGATCTAGACAGTAATATCACACTTGCTTGATTGCACCTCTTGTGCTTATACAAGGACAAGTGCAAATTAAAAATGTATGTTATCACACTGACAGAAGACCCTATGGGCAGGGTCCGGAGAAGGGCCGGACCACAAGGGTCTGTTGAACATAGCCTTAACGTGCATTTCTACAACAACTTTACCAGTTACACCAAGGTTCCCCTTATTCTATCACACTGACAGCAATTAATAAAAATAGTATATTCAAGATTCAGTGACCAAGTAGTAACCTGAATTTCACGTAATCCTAATGCTTTTCCAATTGTCGTTGCAGTCAAGTCACTACCACCCCTACCTAGTGTAGTGATAGCACAAGTCCTCCAACCCTTCAATCAGATAGATACACAGAACATTGTTATTCAGGAACTGCAATCTCAAGGGAAAAGCAACTCGAAAAAATGCATGAAGTTCAAAATAGAAGCACCTTTCCAAGAAACCCAGTGACAATAGGGATCGCAGGATCACTCATCCAATCACCAGTTAATCTCTTTGCAACAGCAGGATAAGTTGCTTCCAATATATCCGCATTAGTAAAATCATCAGTAGTTATAATACCCATCTCAAATGCATCATACTGCGAGGAAAGCCAAAAGAAAATAATCAGTATCTTAATACATAAGGTACCAACATGTCAACAAGATCTAAATAAGTGCAAGGAAAAAAGCAGCTAGCATTCTTGTAAAGGCAGGACCGGCATTACAATGATTTTGGAACCTTGACCACTTTTTACACACACGTACATATGTGTGCATGCGCGTGTGATAAGTGGTCAACGTTCTGAAAATCTTATCATTCTGATCCTGCCTTTACAAGAATGTGATTGCATATATATGCGTCTCTGTGTGTGTGAAAGTTTGAAAGTGTGAGAGAGAGAGACAGACCAAGTAAGATGCATGAAGTTAAAAGTATGTCGTAACAAGATTAAGAGAACAAAATAAATGAATTAATTTGGCAAAATATTCCGTGTATCAAGAGGCAGAGAACACAGTATTTTAATGAACTTCAAGAAGTATATTTTTTTGAGATAAACTCCAAGAAAATAGTTATACTCAATTTATTGCATATTAGAAGTTGGAAACTTTAAAAATGGAGAAACTGACAGCTGAAAGGAACTCCAAATTTCCGGGTCCTATGTGAACATTATCCAAGAAAATATTACATTCTTCTTGTACGGTACAGGATTAGAACTAAACCTGGGGACGGAGGCATACACTTGACTAGATAAGGAAAGGAATGGTCTAACCAGTCAGCATATAGAACATCATGTAGATGGCCAGTAAGTAGGCAACTTATATTTTGCAGCCAATTATGTGTTCAAGAAACTCTTTCTATAACATGCCACAAGTAGTTTGATAATATCCAATGTAATTCATTTCCTAGACCTATTCTTATTCTGATGATGCTTAGCTTTCTGTTTCATATGCAACAACGGAATAAGTCTTAGAAAGTCCTTTGCATCTAACAATACAAGGCATCATAGTATTATTAATAGTATTCTTTATATGTACTTTTAACGTACTTTTCAGTTTTATTTACTCCTTCCACCCCATTTTATGTGTCGTCATTTCCTTTTAGTCCGTCCCAAGAAAAGACAACTAAAAAATAAACTATAAGAGAGGCAATTTTGTAAACTTTACGAAGTCATCACTCATTTCGTAAACTCCGTGCCCGGTCAAAAGGCGACACATAAAATGGGACGGAGGGAGTAATATTTACTAAGACGATGATATGATATGAGCTTAAATGAAGAAATAAGGATTCATATAGCCGACCCCCAACTTGTTTGGGACTGAGGCATAGTTGTTGTTGTTGTGTAGTACCAATCAGGAAAAAAAGTCATGTACTCATCTAAATAATAGCTGGAGAAAAAAAAACATACTTGGCGGGCTTTTACACCACGTTTATTCAAATATGCGGCAAATATTCTTGTGGACATGCACTCTCCAAAGGATACCAAGTAATCCCTTGCTCGTGGAGTCAACTCTTTCATCAAAGCAATTCCATTCAAAAGTTGTTCCAGTTCAAGTAGATGCTCTACAAATTTTCCCAATAAGATATGGTACGGTTAAAAGGACAAATTTGAGAATTACTTCTCGATGATCTGGTATCCTACTAGCAACAAATAGAAGAACTCATGGACGCAAACAATAAAATACTCATTACAATGGAGCTTCAACTAATCACTTACTTGAAATGGTAGAACTCTCTATTCCAAGTTCTTCTATTGCCCTGAGTCACGCACATAAAATGAGGAATTAGAATAGATCAACGTAATGAAAAATGATTCTGGAAGTAAAATAACATTCATAATGAAGGTTCTCATCTTCACCTAAGATGGAGCTCTTTTACATAAGCCAATTCTTTCAGATCGGAAACATTGGAAACACCACAGCTCTCAGCCTTTTCACCAGCCTGAAATGCATATATGCATATAAATAAAGAGAGTTGTAAATTCTTAAGGATCGTTATAATGGTTTTGTAGTTTGAAGCCGTACCAACAAAAGGTTGTTTGTTGTCTTTCCCATTGCGGAGAGAACAATAACAGGTCTCTCTTCCGGAAAGCTAAGAATAAGATCAGCTACTTCTCTCATTCTTTCGGCAGATGCTACTGATGAACCACCAAACTTCATAACGCAGGTTAATTCACCGGGAACCTCCCCAAAAGATTCATTCTGGGGCTCTTTGGGATTAACTACATCGGCTGCTTGTGCTTTACATATCACTCTATGCACTCTTTCACAACAAGAAGCCTTCACAGATTTACTTGGTGTAGAAGCAAAGGGGACAATAGCCACAAAATCAAGCTGTGGGAAATGCACGCTTCTTTGGAATAAAGTTGGGTAGGGAGATTTAATACCACAAAAATGTGACAAGGTTGCCATAATAAATCGGCTAAAGAACCTTTGGAAAAGAGGATGTAAATGACAATAAGGTTCTTTCGACGAATGAAGTGACTCGAATTCGACAAAAAGCAGAGAGAGCCAATTAACTTAGCTAATTAGCTCCCCCTGCTGAAAAGATATTCCGAGCAGTCAAGCAATCCTGCACAATTCAGCAACGAAATGAACCTACTTCAAATACAAGCATAACAAAACAATACATCAGAACTCCCATTTATAGAAACAATACACTGACATCCCATTAACTTTAAACAACCATATTTGGCAGTACACTAAACGCTGACTAAGATGATAATTAGACTATACATTATACGAGTTTAACCTATAGGTTATGTATTACATATTTCAAATACACCCTTCATATGGAAATCGTCGTGCAGTAAGCTTTGATAGAGTATTGACAATGAATCCATACTACATATCAGTAATGAGTAGGAAAAATAAGAACATTATGTCGTAGAGAAATATAATACTATCAAAGTTTAAAACTTTAATGAAGATCAATGATACAATGAATACGAGAATCTCAAAATCTTTGAAAATGATACAGATATCAAAGGTGTGAAATAAAACAACATCTATTAGGAGCCCAGAGTAACAATCCTCCCAAAGCCAAAACAACATTAACATTATTGTTTCCAAAAGATCATAAAAACTTCATTCACGATTGTTCTATAACATTATTGAAAGA
The DNA here is from genome assembly GCA_030864225.1 of Capsicum baccatum var. pendulum. NCBI lineage: Eukaryota > Viridiplantae > Streptophyta > Magnoliopsida > Solanales > Solanaceae > Capsicum > Capsicum baccatum. Next base: position 279,305,075 of record CM061550.1, read on the forward strand.
ACCCCACCTTCCATTAAACGAATAACAATCATGCCAACAACAAAAACAACATACCTAATGTATTTTCACAAAGTGGGGTCTAGGGAGGGTAAAGTGTATCCCGTCCATACCACTACCTCACTACCTCAGATGAAGTAGAGAAGCAGTTTCCGATAGACCCCCAGCTCAGGACAGATAACAGTATAACAAACAAAAAAACATAAACGTAAACAACAAAATGGGATTACATGTTGCTAGATAATAAAGGAAAATCATGCCAATCAACAATGATATAGAAATGAAAGATGTGAAACAAAACAAAGTATACGTCCCATCTGTTCTAACCTTAGTGGACACAGTTACATGGACTGTTTATATTGGGTGGTGGGAAGTGACACGTATGTTGGGAATTTCATGAATTAGTCGAGTTACATGCAAGCTAGCCTACACATCACAATTATCAAAAACAAAAGATATATCAGAACCTCAGATTAACATTTCTCCCATAACCAAACCAACATTAACATTATTGTTTCCAAAAGATCATAAAAACTTCATTCGTGATTGTTCTATAACATTATTGAAAGAACCCCACCTTCTATACAATCATGCCAATACAACAACAACAACAACAACAACAAACCCAGTGTATTCCCACAAAGTGGGGTCTAGGGAGGGTAAAATGTACGCAGTCCATACCTCTGCCTCCAAAGAAGTAGAGAGGTAGTTTCCGATAGACCCCCGGTTCAAGAATATACAATCATGCCCATCAACAATGATAAAGAAATGAACAATGTGAAACAAAACAAGTATAGGTCCCATCTGATCTCGCCTTGGTGGACACAGTTACATGGACTGTTTGCTTTGTGTGGTGGGAGGTGACACGTATCTCGTGAATTTTATGAATTAGTCAAACTGCATGCAAGCTGGCCCCACACAACACAATAATCAAAAACAAAACAAAACAAAACCAACATCAACACAGTGTTATTCCCCAAAAGATCATAAAAATTTCATTCACAATTGTTCTATATTCATTCAAGATCATTTACAAGCCTAATAAAAAGAACCCCAAAATCCCATTACAGCTCAAAATCAACAAAATAATTAAAATAATAATAATAATTACATAAACACAAGGAAAAAAATTAAAAAAAAAAATTATCTTACCTAATTAAAATTGCTTTTTGAAGCCAAATCTTGAAATTCAGGTAATGGTGTCAATAGGTGAACGTGGTTACAGCTTTGGCGGCTGTATTTTTGTAAAATTTGTTCACTAGTTATATATATCCTTAGGTTTTTGTTGCTTTCTTTTATGATTTTTTTTTTTTAATTACTTCATCCATCTATTTTTATTTGTCCATCTTTTCATTTTAGATATCCAATAATATTTATTTAATATATAAAATTAATGAATAATTTAGCTAATTTTATACATTTTATATTTAGTATTAAATACAATTTATTATCTAATATATTTTCTAAAATATTAAATTTATTATATTCACAGGGTAATATGATAAAATTATCATATTATTCTTTGGATATAATAAATTTAATGTTTTGAGAAATGCATTAGATAATGAAACGTATTTAAAGATATGGGTATTTTTTTCAACTATGTATCAGACATTAATTTTTTTTTCCTTTGATTCATCAATATCTAACTCTGATGCTATGGCGAAAATCAACCTCATATATGAAATACTTTCGCTAATAATAATTTCATCACTTCTATAACTTTTATAAACAATTTTACTTTGTCAAACTCTGAAATGTCTCAAGAGAATCGATATGTTCATGATGAACAGAGTAGGAACGATCAGAGAAGAAAATTTCTAGGAGATTTTGATTGAATGAGCTTGATTTGTTTATTTAAATCTGAAATTATGAATTTTTTGGGAGAAGTATTTATTTTTTGAAAGAATATGATGAAATCAACTTGAATTGATTTTTCAAATTTCAAAAATATGATGTTGTTACGTATTTTATGTATTTTAAATGATAATTTCTTTAATTAAGCACGTTAATTGTTCAATTATAGGCTTAATTATCGTTTCTTTCCATTTTTAACCGCATTTAATATGCTAGTAATGTATCATAAACTAATGCATCATATATAAAAATATATGTAATTATTATAAAAGTAGGGAGAGAAGCTAATTAGATAAGAAAGTGTTGGGATTTATGATGTTTATACTTTTTAAAAGTCCAATAATTAGATGATATCAAGTATAAGTTTCACTTGTAATTAAGATTTTTTCTTAAAAGAGTTTGGCGAATCATTTTGCTTAAGGATGTGTTTGGTATGATGGAAAATATTTTTCTCAAAAATAAGTTGGTTTTCTACTTATTTTCTCATGTTTGGTTGATAAGTGAAAAATATTTTTCGAAAAATATTTTATGGTGTTTAGTTGGTGAGTAGAGAAATATTTTTTAGAAAAATATTTTCTAGTGTTTGAATGGTAAGTAAAAAAAAAATTTTTTTTAGAAAATACTGCTAACTGTTAACTAGTATATCACTATCTCTAACAACTCAACAATTTGTAAGAAATAATTTAAGCATAACAAATAATATCAATATCGAATACTAAAATACTAGAATCACTAAATTTAAGCAACTATTAATTAGCAAATATAGGATACACTTTTCAACATTTTGTCAGGACAATCTCAAGATACTATAATCAATAGAAATATAACGGAACGATAAGCTTATTCAACCTCGTGAAACAAGTTACATCGATGACAAGATGAAATATACAATTAGCAAAAGTAACATAGGTAAGTCTTCCTCTATGAATATGAAAATAACAATACATTCAACGAACATTGAAAATGGAAAAAATTCGGACTTCACTATTTTTTATTTGGGAAAAGGGCCAAATATGCCCCTCAACTTTGTAAAAAGGATCAAATATACCCTTCGTTACAAGTTTGGTCCAAATATGCCCTCGCCGTTAAAGTTTAGGAGCAAATATACCCCTAAACTTTGCAAAAGGGTCCAAATATGCCCTCTGTTACAGGTTTGGTTCAAATATGACTTCGCTATTAAAGTTTAGGAGCAAATATACCCCTTAAATTTGCGAAAATGTCCAAATATGCCCTCCGTTACAACCCATAATAATAATAATAATAATAATAATAATAATAATAATAATAATAATAACAATAATAATAATAATAATAATAATAATAATAATAATAAAGTTCAACTTTTACACAAATAAATTAGTTCAGACACATGAATCGTACGTAAAACCCATACATGTTTCAATTGAAGTTGATGTGCATAGCAAAAATACGTAACATATATGATATTAGTGGCGAAATTAAAATTTTACTAATTAGAGGATTCGAAATATAAAGAAGTAATACATGAACTTAATTACTGAAGGAGCAACGTCTGTTATATGTGCGTAAAAAATAATTTCAATCATATATAAATTGTTCCGCCTCTACTTGATAATATGAACATAACTTTTCTAAATTTGAATCAAAGAATTTAATAAAACACTTTGACACATGTTTAAGTTCTCAATTGAAATAAATCGCAATTCACGTGTCTGAACTCAATTTATTTATGTAAAAATTAAACTTTATTATTATTATATATACTTAAAAATAATTTCAATCGTATATAAATCATTCCGCCTCTTCTTGAGAACATAAACTTTTCTAAAATTTAAATCGAAAGAGTTTAATAAAACACTTTAACACGTGTTTAAGTTCTCAACTGAAACAAATCATAATTCATGTGTCTGAACTAATTTATTTGTGTAAAAGTTGAACTTTATTATTATTATTATTATTATTATTATTATCATTATTATTATTATTATTATTATTATTATTATGGGTTGTAACGGAGGGTATATTTGAACATTTTCGCAAAGTTAAGGGGTATATTTGCTCATAAACTTTAACAACGAGGGCATATTTGGATCAAACCTGTAACGGAGGGCATATTTAGACCCTTTCACAAAGTTTAGGGGTATATTTGCACCTAAACTTTAACGGCGAGGGCATATTTGAACCAAGCTTGTAACGGAGGGTATATTTAGACCTTTTTGCAAAGTTGAGGGGCATATTTGACCCTTTTCCCTTTTTATTTCAAACAGTGAAAAATTGAAGCAAAACACAGTGAAAAATATTTTCGAATAATGTAATTTTTTGAGAAATGTGAATATGAGTGTTGATTGAGTGACGAAGAGGGGTGGAGGTGGGGATCATAAGTCACATTTGTCATTTTCTGAAAAATGACTTTTCTTGGCTCACGAGGAAAATCATTTTTCATCAAATTGAGGAAAATGAATTGTTGTGAAAAATATTTTCCCAATATTTCATTACAATCAAACAAAGAAAAATAGAAAAACATTTTCCATCATACCAAACACACCCTAAGTCTTCGTGCTTTTAATATAACTAGTCCTAGTAGATATGTCTCGCACGTGCCTCTCATATTATTAAGAACAGATTTATAAAAAGCATAAATAATATTTAAAAGATGTGTTTGTATATAAGAATTTAGAGAGAAAATTATAAATTTCAAGTTGATAATTGATCAGGTTTAAGATATTCAATCCAATAATTCTTCCTTCACTTAAGTTCTAATAATTGTTTTGTTTATAATTGGTTGTTAAGAAATTATTATGTCAAAATACTAAAAAAAAACTCATCAAATTAGTGGAAACAATCATTAATACTTGTAATAGGTCATCAGCGGTCCGTTCAAGAAGTTTTGTGCAAAAGTTATTTCGAAATCCGCATCATTCCACATTAATTCATAGGCTAACACCCTTTGAAAGTTACAAAAAATCAATAATTTCTGTTGTTTCGCCCATTTGACCCTTAACAAAATACATCTGCCCCTCTCAAGCAACTAGATCAATTCAATAGGTCGCTAGGGGACCGCCTAAGAAATTTCGCCCAAAAAATATTCTGGAGCCCACGCCCTCATAAATTCATAAACTAACATCCATCAAAAGTCATAAAAAATCAGCATTTTTTGTCGTTTCACTCGTTTGACCTAAAAAACGAACTTCACCCGCCCCTCCCAAGCAACTACATCCATTCAATATGTCGTTAGGGGTCCGTTAAAAAAGTTTTGCCCAAAAAAACTATTCCGAAGCCCGCACCCCATCAAGCCACAGGCTAACACCTATTGATAGTCGCAAAACATCAGTAATTCCTGTCGTTTTGCTCATTTGACCTAAAAAAAACCTCCACCTGCCCCTCCTAAGTAACTAGATTCATTTAATAAGTCGTCAGGAGACCGTCCAAGAAGTTTCGTCCAAAAATTATTTTGAAGACCACATCCCATCAATCCATGGGCTAGCTAACACCCATTGACAGACGCAAAACATCAGTAATTTTTGTTGTTTTGCTCTTTTGACCTAAAAAAAAACTTCACCCTCCCCTCCCAAGTAACTAGATCCATTCAATAGCTCGTTCGGGGACCGCCCAAGAAATTTCGTCCAAAAATATTCTGAAGCCCACATCCCATCAATCCATAGGCTAACACCTATGACAGACCAAAACATAAGTATTTTTTATCGTTTTGCTCGTTTGACCTAAAAAAAACCTCCACCAGCCCCTCCCAAGTAACGAGATCCATTCTATAGGTTGTCAAGGGACTGCCCAAGATGTTTCGTCCAAAAATTATTTCGAAGCTCGCACACTCATTAATCCATAGGCTAATACCCACCAAAAATTAAAAAAAAAAATCAGCAATTTCTGTCGTTTCACTCGTTTGATCTAGAAAAAACTCCATCCGCCCCTCTCAAGCAACTAAATCCATTCGATAGATCGTCAGAGGCTGCCAAAAAGTTTCCTTTATTTAATTATGTCTTAACAGATTAAGCATGGATTTGCAAAATTAAAACGAATCTAGCAAATTTAACACATAAATTAAATATATATGTAACAGATCACTAAAATTTCAACAAATATTTAATTCTAAGTACAGCTGAAGACACCATTACTACCAATCACATGTAAAGATTCTGATATATAGTTCCAATAAGACAAATAAGCTTTCTAATAATTTATTTCTCCATTAGTATAAATCACATGTAACATTAAAAGACAAATTTGCTAGCTAAGACAATTTCTGACAATTAAAAATATATATATTAATTAAATATAAATTGGAAGAAATTAAATGACAAGTTGTACTATGTTGTTGTGACATATAAATATGGATTATGCGCAGATTGTATTAATCATCATATAATCACATATATTTTCAAAAATTAAGAGATCTTAAATTCCTTAATGGCAGAGTCTTTCCCCATGAATGGTAGTAATGGTGTATATAGCTACAACAAAAACTCCTCATTGCAGGTAAATATATATATATATATATATATATATATATATATATATATATATATATAATGTATTTAACACTAAGTTTATATATAGTGTGATTACGAGGTTACGAGTTCAAGTTTTAGAAACAGCCTCAAGCAGAAATGCAAGGTAAGGCTGCATAACAGACTCCTTATGGTCTGGTTCTTCTCCGAACCTCGCACATATCGGAAACTTTAGTGCACTGAAATTTCTGACTTCACCGCCACTATATGATTATGACCTTAACTAGGAGGAAGTTAGAAACAACCTCAAGCAGAAATGCAAGGTAAGGCTGCATAATGGACTCTTATGGTCTGATTCTTCTCTAGACCTCGCACATACCAGAAGCTTTAGTGCACTGAAATTTCTGACTTCACCGTCACTATATGATTATGACATTAGCTAGGAGGAAGTTAGAAACAGCCTCAAGCAAAAATGCAAGGTAAGACTGCGTAGCACACTCTTGCGGTCTGATCCTTGCACATACCAGAAGCTTTAGTGCACCGAAATTTCTGACTTCACCACCGCTATATGATTATGACATTAGCTAGGAGGAAGTTATTTCAATGGTTAACTTTTCACATACTATTTTTTTTTTGTTGTTGTTGTAGAGAAGTGTTGCAGATAGTGTAAAAGTGATGCTTAGAGAGGCAATTATTGAAAATCTTGATGTACAAACCAAAACATTTGTTATTGTAGACATGGGATGTTCAGTTGGACCAAACACATTTTTTGCAATGCAAAATGTTGTACAAGCCATAAAACATAAGTACCATTCTACAAGTCCTGAATTTGAATTTCTTGTTTTCTTCAATGATCATGTCAAGAACAACTTCAATATCCTATTCGATTCGCTATTTTCCGATCATCAGAAGACATATTTCGCAGCTGCAATTCCCGGTTCTTTCTATGGACGATTGTTCCCCTCGCGCTCTATTCATGTCGCGTATTCTTGTTACGCGTTACATTGGTTGTCTGAGGCACCAAAGGGGTTGATAGATATGAAGAATAAAAGAAGAATTCACTATGATGGTGCTTCTATTGATGTATGGAATGCATATTTTGATCAATTTGAAAAGGACATGGGAGTATTCTTGAGTGCAAGGGCAAATGAGATGGTTCATGGAGGCTTAATTGTTGTTATTTTGCCAGCTCTTCCAAGTGAACAATACTACAAAATTGGATATAAGTTGTTCACATTTCTTGAGCCTAGTCTTATTGATATGGTCAATGAGGTGAGCCATTATACTCTCTTTGGTTCAATTTATGTGTGTCATACTTTTTTAAGTCTCTTTTTTGGAGAAAAAAAGACGTTATCTTACTTTCAACAAATTTAGTAACTCGATAGTTATAACTTATAACATCTGATATGACATGTTTAACGTAATAAGATGGCACATAGGATGCTCACATTTCTTGAGTCTAGTCTTATTGATACACGTAGGATACCACAAAGGACACGTGTGTCTACTTGTTCAACTTTATACAAGTTTAAGTGCCTACTAGTGCACACCCAAAGTTGGAGGTCATAAATGTGATTTGATGTCAAGTTAAATGGCATGTTTATGTATTATGCCCAATATATAAATAAACACTCAAACTTGACCTTAGCTGGGCAAACAAGTCATTGAATTTCGATAGTGCACGTCAGACGCCTCGACCTGGTCTAATCAACTGACAACTAAACACTCTTACTCGTCCCAACTGTGTTTCTTGGACACAGGATGTTGGCGTGCCACATATGATCACTTTGTATATAAGTTGGAGTGTTCACCTGACAGTGGAGACAAGTTAAGGTGTCTAGATGTGCATACTCAAGTTGGACGAGTATTTACATGCTAGCTAAGACCAAGTTCGAGTGTCTGTATATATATTTCAAAAAGAACTAACACTTTCTTACTATTGGAATTGTACTTTCATTTCAGGGAATTTTAGAGGAATCTCTAGTTGACTCATTCAATTTGCCATTGTATTTTCCCTCTGATGAAGACATGACTAAAGTGGTTGAGAAAAATGGATGTTTTAGCATAGAGAGAATGGAAATGACATGTTTTCAATCCACCATTGATGCAAAAAGTCACATAAGACATCATAGAGCTGGTTTAGAAAAAGTATTCAACAAACATTTTGGAAGTAAAATTACAGATGAAATGTTTGAGAGGAGTTTGGCAAATACTGATGAGCTTTCTGCATGGTTAGAAACTGAATACTCCAAGACTACAAGGCAGTTGTTCATGGTTTTGAAATGTAAAAATTAATAACTTTGTAATAAAGGCGGTCCATCAATTGCTTTTGGGGTGCTATCCCTGGTGTTCTTTCCGATCTTGCGATGAGCTTTAGTCGTTTCGTTGCAGAAGAAGCAGTTACGAAGTGGCCGTTCTTTGTTGGAATCTATCGTACGAGATGTCCGGTGTTATGAGGAACGTTGGGACTTCACTTTACCTTTGTTGTTTTTATGCTTTTATACTATTATTGGTTCTGAGTCGGGGGAGTCTATTGGAAACCGTCTTTCTCTCTTTACTTTATTTGAGGCAGTGCTATGGACTGCATACACTTTATTTCGTGGGAACACACTGAATATGTTTTGTATCAACTGCTTTAAATAAATTTGGTTTCAACCTTAGCCAACTAAGTTATTAAATATTTATGATTATTTGTTTTTCATTAAAATATTCCTTTTTTTCAATCCCACTTATTCTTGGCTTTATCTTGAGTTGACAGATAATTATGATTGGTAATTCACACGATCTATTTAAATAGATCGTCAAGAGTCTATCAAAGAAGTTTTATCTGAAATTGACTCGGACACTCACATCTTCCGTTAATTCATGGGTTAACACACACGGAAAATCACAAACAATCTACGAATTTGAGTACTTCCGTTCATATGCCAAAAAAAGGCCTTGTCCGCCCCTCCAAACGCATATGATCCATTTAATAGGTCGTCAAGAGTCCACCTAAGAAGTTTCACCTGAAACCAACTCGAACGCCAACATTCCCATCAATCCATGGACTAACACACACGAAAAATCACAAAAATGCATGATTTTTAGTACTTTCGCTCATATGCCACAAAAAAGGCCCTGTCTGCCTCTCCAAACCAACACGATCTATTTAATAGATCGTCCAGAGCCCACCCAAGAAGTTTCGCCCAAAATCGACTCGGACACCCACATTCCCCATTAATCCATGGGCTAGAACACATGAAAAATCGCAAAAAATCTATGATTTTTAGTACTTCCGCTCATATGCCACAAAAAAGACCCGTTCACCCCTCCAAACTGACACGATCTATTTAATAGGTCGTCAAGAGCCCACCCAAGAAATTTCGCCCGAAACCGACTTGGACTCCCACAACCCCATCAATTCATGGACTAACAAACAAAAAAAATCTTTAAAAATACATGATTTTAGTACTTTCGCTCATATGCGACAAAAAAGCCCTGCCCGCCCCTCTAAACCAACGCGATCCATTTAACAGGTCGTCAGGATCTCACCGAAGAAGTTTCGTCAGAAACCAACTCGGACGCCCACATTTCCATCAATCCATGAGCTAACACACACGACAAATCATAAAAAATCCACGATTTTTAGTACTTCCGCTCATATGCCATACAAAAATGTCCTACCCGCCCCTTCAAACAAATACAATCCATTGAATAGATCGTCAAGAGTGATTATTTTTTTTTCAAATATCACTCTCATTTTTTAAAATTATTTTTAATGTCCAAGCATTATATGCAAGTGATTATAGACCACAAAATTACAGATTTTTGAGTAACTACTTGAAAAATTCCACATAACTTTGATTGCAAACTTATAACATTGAGACCATTGATTATACAAAATCTACCAATAAATCTTAATCAATATTATAATATGAATTTACTATTTATAATCGTGGAACATGCAGTTTATTTTCCTTAAAATATATCAATTGAAATGTGTGAACTTTATAGACAAATTATAAATCATTAGATATTAGAGAAATACATAAATTAAATAACCCCCTTAATAAGTTATCCACAACGATTGATAGATGTTAATTTCGTCAATAAATAAATAGACGCCCTTACACATGTATGTCTCGTGGACCCCTCAAGCCGACATGAAAAAAAAAATTGTCTTTCGTTGAAAATTTGAGCGCGTAACGCCTCTAAACGTGTCATAATTTTTTTTTCTTTTTAAAAATTTATTAATAGATTCTTAATATAATTAAATTTTGAATCATCTACTTTTCAACACACCAAATGTAACAAACACTTGTAAAACAAATATATCATAAAATTACTTTAATGTATAAAACAAAGTAGTTTTATAACTTTAATGTTATAATGGATAAAATTTAAGATGACAATTGATTTAATGTAAGCCAATTGTTTGTTGTTTTCGTTGTTTTAAAATATAAATATATATATATATTTTCTATTATCTTCTGGTTTTGAAAGGAGTTGAGGGGGCATTATTATCATCATTGTTCGTTCATATATAAATATATCTTAGGTTACTATCATTATTGTTGTATTTTTGTCATTGTGATATTTAAAATATATATATATATATATTAATTAAATATAAATTGGAGGAAATTAAATGACAAGTTGTATTATGTTATTGTGACATTTAAATTAAATATGAATTATGGGTAGATTGTCTTAATCATCATATAATCACATAGATTTTAGAAAATAACATATCAATATAATTAAGCAAAATTTTAATTGAACATATCAAGAAAGAGATCTTATATATGTCATCATCAAAATTATTGTCTTTAATTGGAAATAATTCAAGGTTTGCTAGCTAAATTGTTAATCTATATATTTGTCGGGTTTTGGCCAATTAAAGCTGTAAGAAAAAAATTAAGAGATAATTAAATTCATTAATGGCAGAGTCTTTCCCCATGAATGGTGGTAATGGTGTATATAGCTACACCAAAAACTCCTCATTGCAGGTAAATATATATATTTAGTTTATATCGTATGATCACGAGGTCACGAATTCAAGTCGTGGAAATAACCTTTGGCAGATAAACTGGAAAGTATGTCACATAAATTGAGGCATAGTGCCGGAGCCACCTTTGCTCCAGGGGATTCGTCCGAACCTCCTTCGACGGAAAATTATACCATTTTTACATGGTTAAAAAAAAATTTATGCATATACAGTAGATATTGAACCCCCTTTGATTAGTTCGTATGTTTACTTCTGAACTCCTCAGTGAAAATCCTGACTCCGCCACTGTCGAGGTACATGAAGTAACTATTTTGAGCTCTATTTGGTGTCCAAACTTAGATAAATTTGTTCTGAACTTAGGTACAATAATATGTTCTAAATTCTTGTAATGCAAGAATTAGCATAGGGAAATATGGAGCATATTACTCACCTATATACTTGACTGAATTAAACAGCGTTCATCAAAAAATTATACTATGTATAAAAGTCATCAAATATTACTTGCTTGCACATAAATATATTAGTAATTATTGAACATACTGAACTGAACATCCTTAGTAAATTTCTGATTTCGTGGTATGATTATGACCTTAGCTTTGAAGAAGTTATTTCAATGATTAACTTTTCACATAATTTTTTTTTTTAAATGCACTTTTTCCACCCTAAACTATACATGAAATTGTTAAGACACATCCAAACTTTAGGAGGGACCTGTTACCCCCTGGACTAATTAAAACTGAATTTTTGGCAACCTTAGTGCCTACGTGGAACATACGTGGTATATCAGTGAATCAACACATTGAAAGTCCACGTAGACATACGTATGTACCACGTATGTGCCACGTAGGCACTAAGGTTGCTAAAAATATAGTTTTAATTAGTACAGGAGGTAATAGGACCCTCCTAAAGTTCGAATGTGTCTCAGCAATTTCGTATATAGTTCAGGGTGAAAACAGAGCATTTTTTCGTTTCTTTTTTTTTTTTTGTAGAGAAATGTTGCAGATAATGCAAAGTTGATGGTGAGAGAGGCAATTATTGAAAATCTTGATATACAAACCAAAACATTTGTTATTGTAGACATGGGATGTTCAGTTGGACCAAACACATTTTTTGCAATGCAAAATGTTGTACAAGCCATAAAACATAAGTACCACTCTACATGTTCTCAAATCGAATTTCATGTTTTTTTCAACGATCATGTCACCAATGATTTCAACGTCCTGTTCGAATCGCTCTTTTCCGATCATCAGAAGACATATTTTGCAGCTGCAATACCCGGTTCTTTCTATGGACGATTGTTCCCCTCGCGCTCTATTCATGTCGCGTATTCTTGTTACGCGTTACAATGGTTGTCTAGGGTGCCAAAGGGGTTGATAGATAAGAAGAATAAAGGAAGAATTCACTATGATGGTGCTTCTATTGATGTGTGGAATGCATATGTTGATCAATTTGAGAAAGATATGGAAGTGTTCTTGAGTGCAAGGGCAAATGAGATGGTTCATGGAGGTTTAATTGTTCTTGTTTTGCCATCTATTCCAAGTGAACAACATTCCAAAATTGGATATAGGATACTCACATTTGTTGAGTCAAGTCTTATTGATATGGTCAATGAGGTGAGCCAACTCATAACCTTAATTATGCTTTCTCTGTTTCAATTTATGTGTGTCATATTTTTTTGGTATAATATATAAACAGGACCTTTAACCAGGGATTCAGAATTTTCAGTAAGGGAGTTCAGTAGTATATATACGGACTAATCGAAGGGGGTTCAACCTCTACTATTTATACATAAAAAAAAAAAAATTTACCATGTAAAAATAGTATAATTTTCCGACGAAGGGGGTTCGGATGAACCCCTGAACCCTATATAGATCCGTCACTGCCTTTAACTTGACACCAAATTATAATTATGTCCTTTAACTTTGTCAGTGCACAAAAAGTCCCTTAAATTATATAAAAAACGAATAAAAAAACACTCTAATTTTGCAACTTACATGCGTGAAACTCAATCGCTCCTACGTGGATTAGTAATCCACTCAGATTCTGCCACTTAATAAAAAAGACACATTATAACTATGACCTTTAACTTTGTCAACGCACAAGTAGGCCCTTTAACTATACAAAAGTTGAACAAAAAAATACTTCAATTCTAACTCTGACGCGCGTGATTTTGTGTGTATACATGCATTTTGCCAGGTAGGATTGGAGTGTTTTTTTGTTCAGCTTTTGTATAGTTAAAGGTCCTACTTGTGCACTGGTAAAGTTAAAGGTCATACTTATAATGTGATGTCAAGTTAAAGGTCTTGTTTATGTATTATACCTACTTTTTTAGACTGTTTTTCGAGGAAAAGAATTAGGCGCAATACATAAATATGCCCTTTAACTTGGCTGCAGATCATATTTATGACCTCAAACTTTGGGTGTGCACAAGTAGACATACACTTAAACTTGTATAAAGTTGAGCAAGTAGACATGTATGTCCTATGTGGCATCCCACGTGATCAATTCTTGTCCTATATGGCGTCCTGCGTGTATTATGTCACATAGGACGTGTATGTCTATTTGTTCAACTTTATACAAGTTTAAATGTCTTACTTGTGCACACCCAAAGTTGGAGGTCATAAATGTAATTTAATGTCAAATTGAAGGACATGTTTATCTATTATGCCAAAAAATTACATAACTCTGTAGTTATAACATCTCACATGATATGTTTGAGACAATAACATATAAGGTGAGCCACTCATGACATTATACTTTTTCTGTTTTAATTTATATGTGTCGTACTTTTTTTCCGTCTTGTTTTTCGAAAAAAATAGAATGTTACGCTACTTTCTCTAAATTTAGTAACTCTGTAGTTATAACATCTCACATAACATGTTTAATATCATGAGATTTCATAGGGGTACTCAATTTCTTGAGTCTACTCTTATTGATTTAGTCAATGAGGTGAGACATTCATAACCTTATACACTCTCTCTCTTTCTTTCTCATTTTGGTCTGTCCTAAAAAAGTGTATCATTTTTAGATATAATACATAAATAAATACTCAATTTGGCCTCAGCTGACAAGTAATTAAGCACTCAAACTTTGAGAGTGCACATCTCGATACCTCAATTTGGTTTCAACTGACAGCTAAACACTCAATGTCGTCTCGATTGTGTTTTGTGGACATATGACACAGACATAGCACATAAGTATTCGAGGTGTCTAGATGATCATTTTGTAAGTTGGAGTGTTCAACTTAAACAGTGGAGACGAGTTAAAGATGTCTAGATGTGCGTACTCAAAGTTGGAGAAGGTCAAGTTTAAGTGTCTGTTTATGTATATACTTTTTCTGAATCTAGTAAATCTCGGATTATAACATTTTACAAGGCGTGGTTAAAACCACAAGATGAAATTTTGGTATATTACGAACCTCTTTAGTTTAAGCTCGCGATATTCAAAAGTCTCGCATACTTTCTTAAATTTTTGCAGATTCAACAGTTTATTATATTGTGTAATTTTTCGATAAGGAGCCTTGATTAAATCCCCCTCATCACAATTAGCTCTGTCACTACTTTTATATATCTCCTTTTATGTGACACGTTTCATTTTTAGTTTATTTGAAAAATACTTACACATTATTTTTTTTTGTGAGAAAAACATCTACTACCTCTTTGAACTATGACCAAATTTGTTACGACACTCCAATTTTAGAAGGGTCCTATTACCCCC
This sequence comes from Capsicum baccatum var. pendulum, assembly GCA_030864225.1. Classification (NCBI taxonomy): domain Eukaryota; kingdom Viridiplantae; phylum Streptophyta; class Magnoliopsida; order Solanales; family Solanaceae; genus Capsicum; species Capsicum baccatum. The sequence continues at coordinate 279,320,078 of CM061550.1, forward strand.
TGAACTACATTTTAGCGTATTTTTGTCAACCTTTTTAGCTGACGTGACATCTTTTGCCAACATTTTAGCTGACGTGGCACCTTTGATGTGGGTCCCTTTTTATGTAATAAAGGTGTCACATCAGCACAAAAGGGTGATAAAAATATGTTAAAATTGTGTTTGGAAGGTAATAGGACCTCTGTGAAGTTAGAGTGTGTCGTAACAACTTTGATTGTAGTTCGAGAGGGTGTTGAATGCTTATCTCTTTTTATATCATAGCACAAAAGGGTGTTGAATGTTGTACCACTGCATGAATACATGCACACTGAGTGTGTAAAGATCTGAAGTGGTCCAGCTGGATAAATATATGCCACAGAAATACGATAATAAATAGTTGAGGGAGTTATAGAACTCCCGCAAAGTTGAGGCATGCTACCACAATTTTTGCCAAAGTTTAAGTATATTTCTGACTCTTTTTTTTTTTTTTTTATATTGAAATTGTACTTTCAGGGAATCTTAGAGGAATCTCTAGTTGACTCATTCAATTTGCCATTATATTTTCCCTCTGATGAAGACATGACTAAAGTGGTGGAGAAAAATGGATGTTTTAGCATAGAGAAATTGGAAATAACATGTCTCCAATGTAATATTGATGCAAAAAGTTTTATAATTCATATAAGAGCTGGTTTTGAAGGACTATTTACCAAACATTTTGGAAGTAAAATTACATATGAAATATTTGAGAGGACTTTGGGAAAAATTGAAGAGATTGATGCATGGTTGGAAACTGAATATTACAAGACTACAAGGCAATTGTTCATGGTTTTGAAATGTAAAAAATTAATTTTGTAAGTAATAAAGTGGTTCATATTTATATATGTTGGCTTTGAGACATTCATGACCTATTTTATATTTATCGACGAGATAAGCATCCAGTATTCCCTGAATTATGATCAAAGTTGTTGTGATATATTTCAATTTCACGGGGGTCCTATTACCCACCTGAACTCAATTTTAGCTCATTTTTTACCCCCTTTGGTGCTGATGTGGCACCTTGCGTGAAGTTAAACACCTGAGGTGCGTGAAGAACTTCCATGTGCCACGTCAGCTAAAAAGGTTCTTCAATTTCACGGGGGTCCTATTACTCATCTGAACTCAATTTTAGCTCATTTTTGACACCCTTAACCTTAGGTGCTGATGTGGCATCTTGCATGAAGTTAAACATCTGAGGTGCGTGAAGAACTTTCATGTGCCACGTCATCTAAAAAGGTTCTTCAACTTCACGGGGGTACTATTACCACCTGAACTCAATTTTAGCTCATTTTTTACACCCTTTGGTGCTGATGTGGCACCTTGCGTGAAGTTAAGCACCTGAGGCGTCTGAAGAACTTCCATGTGCCACATCAGCTAAAAAGGTTGACAAAATAAAATACGTTAAAATTTAGTTGGGGGGGGGGGGGGGGGGGGGGGGGTTGTAATAGGACCCCCACAAAGTTGGAGTGTGTTGTAGCAAATTTGATTATAGTTCGGAGGTACTAGATGCTTATCTCTTTATCGCCTATCAATTGCTTCGAATAAATTTAGGTTTAGACTACTACTTTTGTTGAATTGTTTTCGATTGCTTGTTTTTCATTAAAGCATTGATGAGAAAACTTAGGGCCCCATTGTTAAGATAATTGAATGTAATTCTTTTAAAAATTGACCTTTTATGTGTTAATAGCTTTATATATGCTTTTAACTATTTCATGTCACTATATATGTTTCATCAAATACACTAGAAAAACAATAATAATGAAGAGAAAACTAAAAAATATATTATTTGTTCTTTTCATTTTGCAATCTTTTTTAGTTTCACTTTTGGTTTGATTCTTCAACAATTTTTAAACATGTCAAAATATTTTAAGGTTTAATTCTATCAACAACAGTTGCGGTGAAATGATAAGTACTCCTTCATCATTAATCAGACGCCTCGAAGAGTGCTTTACCACCAATTTCGGACGTTCCGGGAGAATCTGAATTTAGTACGATAACAATGAAGATATCGAACGCCAGAGTGAAAAATTAAGAAAAATAAAAAGAAAAGGTTTAACTCAACAAAAAACAAATAACATTAAAATACATCAAAATTTCATGATATTTATTTGAAATAGTGAAAAAACTTCACTTCACTATGCCCCCATTCCCTTTTCATTTTATATGCCAATAATAAACAAATAAATAAATAACTCAAGCTCTATATTTTACCCATGATATATATAAACTTATATACATAATACAAGTAAAATTCTAAATATAATTAATTACAACCTTTCTATCCTCAATTATAGATGTGGACTTTCAGATTAAGAAGATATATTCAACAAGGAGAATTTAACGCGCAAACAGATTTTCCCTCTTTCGAGGTCCAATTTCGCCCCGGTGACGGACCAATGACCCGGATTATCCAATGGGCCTCTACACAATTGTGTTGTGTCCACAAATTTTAGTAGCTTTTGTGTTTGGACCGGGACCGGTGGGCCGGTCGGGTACACGCCGGAATCGACGACGACCGGTTTGTCGGATAAAAAACCGGGTATCGAGGATGCACCACTAATCGTGGATAAAAAACTGGATGATGATTTGGTAGTATTCTCGGAGGCACATTGCATCCACTGAGACTGTACGATGCATGAGTTTGAAACTTTAGAATATAACAACCTGAGATGTAGTACGCTCTTCGTATCGTGTTTTTTAACGTGAAGCTGAGCCCCTGTTACGATAAAACTAAAGCCATTCTCATAAGGTGCCCAATTCGGGTCGTATTTTACCGGGGCCGTGCATACGTGCGAGAATTTCTTCCATTGGATCGCTTCCAAATACCGATCATCCAGTGTGTCTTCCGACCCGCGCCACGTCAGCGGGTCATCTATTTTGTCTTGGAGTAGTACTGGTGTGTTTACCAAGTGTTGTAGATGTATGGCCAGCCTGAAACAAACAATCACCCAAACAACATAAATTCCATCTGTCGAGATACATAATTAGCTCTCGATACATTCAATAAAGATATATTTTTTTTTTTTAGTTGTCAAAATACATAATTAGCTCCTAATACATTTTATTCCATTCTGAGTTGTCGAAATACATAATACATCCACCGAAGATATATTTTGTCCTAATATACATAATTAGCTCCTGGTATATTTTTTTTTTATTTTTGATCAGTCGAGATATATAATTAGCTCCAGATACATCCAACGAAGATACATAATTAGTTGAAATATTTGTAATTACATTGTAAGGATGGAGATTTGTGTAAATATACTAAATTAAGGTGTATATTTATATTATTATTTTTTTCTTTTTTTAACGCTACAAATAATAATTACGTCACATAAAATGAAACGAAAGAAATAATATATTTGGTTAGGATAAAAAAGTACCTGTCACATTTCACTCCTTCAAGATAAAGTCTTATGCCAGTTACTGGTGTCTTTCCAACAATTACCTGATAATATAGTAAAGATATAACATAATTAATTTCGATTTTAGATCCTCCAAAACTAAATTACTTTTGACAAATACGAGCAATATAGCTTTACATACATCTGGATTATACGTCATAACAAGTCTTTTTTTAATTCTTTAAACTCGGTATTCAGTCAGATACCATCACATAAAATCAACGAAGGGAGTATTAATTAGAGATTTTTACCTGAGTTGGGTTTACATATAACTTTGGGCCCATCAAATTGAAATGAAGAAATGGAGGTCTAATGGACCTATTTGTTGTTGGGCCTAATGGAAGATCATTGTGAATAGGGGCCCAAATTTTATGGGCTTGGAAATCCAGAAAGTACTGCAAATCTGCTATAGGTGGCTTGTCTGCACAAAAAATACAATATTTTAATTTAATATAAAAAATATACATTAAATTATTCAAAAAATAAAAATATACAATCTGTATGAAATATACATGTCAACTAACATATTTTCCCACCATTTAATGTTTGAATTTATTATCAAATACACAAACCTTACTCATATATCAGGAAAACAGACTCTCGATTTAAGTAAAAGTAGATCGAAAAAAAAAAAATAACAAGAGAGAAGAAGCCAAAAGACAATACTAAAGAAAATATGACAAAACTTACCTAAAAAGACACTATAAAAAGGTAATACGATAGTCGAATTGCAAGAAACTATCAGAGTAATGCTGCGAGCCTTACGACTACTAGTGGACTAAGCATCGCGCATTCAATATAGGGTTTCGAAAAAAGGCCTTATCCTAGGAGATGTGATGTAGGCAGGGGCAGCCTATCATGACGTAAGTATCAGTAACTATTCCACAACTCAAATTCATACGTAACCTATAGGTTATAACTATATCGGTAGTGTAATTTTGAGACTACATTTTAAAAAAGACAGTCTGATGCACAAGCGTACTGCACTTGCACAACCTCCGATTCAGGAAATACGTAAGGGGTTGTGATATTGGCATTTCACCTTGACGCAAGCACCAATAACTAATTCTACGACTCATATATGTGACCTCTAGATCGTGTAGATCACACAGAGATAACTATACTATACTGTATATCGTGTAGATCACACAGAGATAACTATACTATAGATCATGTAGATCACACAGACATAACTATACTATAGATCGTGTCGATCACAGATAGAAATTCTACGACTCATATATGTGACCTCTAGATCGTGTAGATCACACATAGATAACTATACTATAGATCGTGTAGATCACACAAACATAACTATACTATAGATCATGTAGATCACAATAGATCATGTAATCACACAAACATAACTATGCCATAGATCGTGTTGATCACACATAAATAACTATACTATATATCCTGTCGATCAGACATAGATAACTATAGTATAGAATATAGATCGTGTCGGTCACACAGAGATAACTATACCGTTGCTACAAATTTGATACTACATAAAAAGAGAAAAGTATTTTTTTTTTTTTTGGCACTTACATCTAAGATAAAGGTTGATGGCATGTGATAAAAAGCCTTTGCCAGGAACACCTTTGAGAAGTGAAGTAATAGGAATGAAGCTAAAAGCAATAGCATCTGGCATTGATGGCACTGTTAGAAGCCATTCACTATGTGTATTTGCTGTTAAATCTCCACCTCTTTTTGAACATATCACAGTAACACCCTGCAAAAAAATAAAAAAATTACAATTTCTTTATTGAGTAAATCATCTAGTACTCCTGGATTATGATCAAATTTGCTACGATACATTCAGACTTCACGGGGATCCAATTACAACCCTGAACTAAATTTTAGCGTATTTTCGTCAACCTTTTTATCTGACATGGCATCTTTTGTCAACCTTCTTAGCTGACGTGGCACCTTTTGTCAATCTTTTTAGCTGATGTGGCACCTTTGACGTGGGTCTCATTTTATGTATTCAAGGTGTCCTATTACAATCATGAATTAAATTTTAGAGTATTTTCTTCAACCTTTTTAGCTGACGTGACACTTTTTGTCAACCTTCTTAGCTGACGTGGCACCTTTGACACGGGCGCTATTTTGTGTATTAAAGATGTCACATCAGCACAAAAGGATGAGAAAATTACGCTAAAATTGAGTTCAGGAGAGTAATAAGACCCCTATAAAGTTAGAATGTGTCGTAGCAACTTTGACCATAGTTCGGGAGTATGAATGCTTTTATCTTCTTTATTTGATTGTAAGTAATTTTTTAGTAAAGGAAAATAATATTTCTTCCACCATTTTATTCATGCTTCAATTTCCTAAAAATTGTGTTTTTAAGTGTCAAAAGAGAATCTTAGAGTTACGGTAAAATTATTTTCGTGTGACTCATAGGTACAGATTCGAATCGTAGAATCAACCACTAATGTTTGCTCCATCCGGCTACGTAGATGGCCTATATCACACTTTTTTTGGGAATACGGTCCTTTCAGAGTACTATGTGAACGCATGATACTTCGTGCACAAAAAGAACTTTATTTATTTTGTTTATTGATTGTCAACCAAAAGATAAAATTTGATTTCTTGATTTTTCTAGCTAGAATGTATATAAAATTATCTCACCTTGAATTATTTATTCTTAGAGATATAGTTGTTAAATATTGACTTGAAAATCTTTAAGACTTCTTATATTTTGCTATTTTTTGGGGGTAAATTCAAAGAATGTCTAATGTGTGATTGAAATATATATGTTATTAGAAGTTTTCTAATGTCAAAAGTTTACACTATTAGCTGGAGAATTGGACCTATGACTATGTATGATACAAATCAATGCAAGAAAATTAACCTACCAATAACAAAATGAAAAATAAAAAATGTTTCATTCAAGTCTTTTTTGGGGTTTTTTGAGGTTAATTTTTGGTATTATTAAATTACTAATTTAGTTTCATTATGAAATACTATATGAAAGAATTAATATGTAAGTGCATTTTTTCAAATATATAACAATGGAAAACAAGAATTTTGAAAATTAAAATATACAATTAATCAACTTACATTTTTTGTTGTAGTTGATGGGAAGCTGGGGAAGACTTTTGGTTGTGGATCAAAAATATTGAATGCCTCCAGAGACTGCAATTAAGAAAAAAAAATCATCAAGATTTGAAGTTTACGGATTCGAGATTCTAGTATATTAAATTAATATATATATTTTTAGAGTAAAGCTAGCATCTAGTATTCCTGAACTATGACCAAATTACGGAGGTTCTATTACGCCCCCCCCCCCCTCCTCCCTACGCCAAAAAAAAAAAGAAATTAAATTTTAGCGTATTATTGTTATCTTTTATAGCTGACGTGGCACCTTTTGTCAACCTTTTTAGCTGACGTGTCATCTTTGTCATGGGTTTATTTTATGTAATAAAGGTGTTTTGTTAGCTCAAAAAGGTGACAGAAAATATGCTACAATTGAGTTCAGGGGTGATCCCTGTGAAGTTGAAGTGTGTCGTAGCAACTTTGGCCTTAATTCGAGGGGGTACTGGATGCCTATCTCTATATTTTAATACAGATACAAGGTTAGGACAAAAGCTACTGGTTTGACCGAACCCGTAACTGAAGCGCTAGCTAGTTCTGTCTCTGTGTCTATCCTTAATTAGCGGTCGATCTCAAATCTGAGTCCTAGGTAGGATAACAATCCTTATAAGAAGCTCTTCTCCTTTAATAGGTCTTACGTGTCGAGAGTCCAGTTTAGCAGGGCCAGGAGGTTCATTCGAACCCCTTTCGATGAAATATTATATTATTTTTATATGGTTAGAAATATTTTTTATGTAGCTAAAGTAGATGTTAAATTCCCTTCGTCTAGTTCATATGTTTACTTCTGAACCTTCTCAATAAAAATTCTGACTCTATCACTGCAGTTTAGTCAAAACTCTAATACAAATATCGAATACCAAACCTTATGCCTTTGTTCTCTTGACTTGCATTGGTGTGGAGAAAAGTTACACATGCCATTGAATAATTGATCACCAAGTTCATCCAATTGGTTCTTGAGTTGTGATGGTTCCATGTTTGATAATTTGTCTTGCCTTACTAGGACCACATCTTGTCCACCTATGCTTAGCCCCACAATTATATGTGTACCATATTTCTCAATAAACCTATCACAATTAATTTCATTGCATTAAAAAATATATATATAATCAATTAGTCATACATCAAATATTGATTGATATAGACTCCATAGAAATAAAGTATTCACGTAATTGATAAAATTGTATTGTATGATCAAAAAATCATGGTCATGGGTAGTTAAGCAGCGGCGGAATCAAAATTTTCTAAACAAATGAATTAACCGAAGGAAATTCAACATCTACTATATATGAATATAAAATAATTTTAACCATGTATATATAATATATAATTTTTTGCTGAAAAGAGTTCGCTTGCAAAAATAAAGATAAGTTTACGACCAATAGAATCTTGTGATTCGTCCTGTTTCTGTACTCCGCGCATAGTGAAAATTTAGTACACCGAAATGCTCAATGAACAACTACTTATAAATTCTTTTTCTGTTTATACTCCTCTATTTTTCAAGTTTTGGATCGAACTAATTCGTACACACTAATAATTCATTAGAGAAAATTAAATTAAATTAATTGAATTTTGTTGAACTGAGACGGTCGACAAATTTTTGAATACGAGATATCCATCCTTCATTTTAATTGTGCGATAATTATACAGAATCATTTTTTCATAAAAAGCGCTTTAACCATAAAGTAAAACTTTTCAACATGAATTCAAATTAGTCGAGCCCCAACAGAATAAAAATAAAGGTGGATTGTCATCTTTCTACACTATAGTATACGTTATCTTCTTAAAAAACTAAATGATTTTTAAATGAATTCAATTTGACTAAAATGAATTCTAGTTAGACTTATTCTTCCCATTGCCAAGTTTTCTTTCTTCAAATTTTTACATTTGTGATAAGTAATTACTCATAACATAAATATATATAAGTAGACTTGGTCAAAAAAAAATATGAACCTATATAATTTTATTTTTTAAAAAAAGAGAATAATTGATTTTTGACTTCTATTGTTCTCTATTATTGAATTAGTAACCAATTGTTTAATTAAGGTCAATATTATTGCCCATATTTGGACGCCATTAACTAATTCAAAAGTCAGTAACCTATAATAAATATTCCTATAAGATTTTACTTTTTTTTATTTTAGTTGATATGATATCTGATTAATTATATTTAACTTTCAATTGATTGAAATTGCATACTTCGATTTTTTCATTTATGAATCTTCACAAAATTTTACATTTTCTAAACTATTAAACCATTTATTTTAATGATGGTGTTGTATCAAATATATGAACTTGTGGTGGGAATAAGGATGGATATGCATAATTTCTTCATTTATAATTTATAATCAAAGGTTTCGAATTCGAGTTCTGAAATTAAAAAAAATAAAAATTTATATGACTCAAATTCAGATTAATCGAACCCCAAAATAGATATCTAACATTGTAACACAGAGTGAAAAAAAAATAGGAAGATGACATCAGTTGCCATTAAAAAAAATGGCACTAACCAGATATCTCGAGTTTAAATCCTTATATTAAAAAAAATAATCTAAAATAGAGCATTTTCCCCTTATCTTTTTTTATTTATTTAATATTCAGTATCTATTATGAGGCCTCGCTAATTCAGATTCGAGTTACTTAAAAAGAAATGGTGGAATAAATAGTCCCTTCAACATTAACCAAAGGTCTCAAACTCAAATCATTATTAGAATGAGAAGAAAAGAGAAAAATGTTTGAAATATACCTAAATTTTGACGGAAGTTGTTGTAACACGTCTCAGCTTTGCAGGGGTCTTATGACGCCCCTAGACCATTTATTATAATATTTTTGTGGCATATATTTACTTAGCTGGACCACTGTATGAATACACGCTCACTGAGCGTGTAAGGGTCAAGTGGTCCAGCTAAGCAAATATATGCCACAGAAATACGGTAATAAATGGTCTAGGGGCGTCATAAGATCTCCCGCAAAGCTGAGGTGTGTTACAATAACTTTCGTCAAAGTTTAGATATATTTCGAACCTTTTTTCCCAAAGAAAATTTAAAAATAGAGTATTTTCCTCCTAAATAAATCTCACGCAGCACAATTCTAATTAATCGAATCTCAAACAAATATGAAAAATTAAAGAGAAAATGCTCTATGTCCACCTTGAACTATACGCGAAAAAACTGAGATACAACCAAATTTTAGCAGGGACTAATTAAAACCGTATTTTTTACAACCTTAGTGTCTACATGGCACATACATGACACAATACACTGAAGGGTCCACGTAGGCACATGTGTGTGCCACGTATGTGCTACATAAACACTAAGATTGTCAAAAATATGATTTTAATTAGTCCAGAGGAAATAGGATCCTCCTAAAATTCAAGTGTGTCTCAATCTTTTCGTGTATAGTTCAAGATGAAATAAAATATTTTTCCAAAATTAAATAAGCAAAAAAATAAAAAAGAGGAATATTTTTAATTACCTTGCAAGTGCAGCAGGATCCCAAGTAGAAGGAACATCATTAATAACTTGATCATTTAAAATAAGTGAATATCTATCAATATGAACATCAAATAATATGATGAAATATCCATCAAGTCCCAAATATTTTGTATTTGATGCATCAATTGACCATGAACCACTTTCAAATCCAAACATTGAATTAAATAATCCTGATGGTATTTTTCCTGCCACTGAACTTCTCCTATTAATATATTCAGACATCTGTCACACACACAAAAAATAAAAAAAAAAAAATCAAATATTTTTAAATAATAATATTAATAAATAATTAGGATATATGTTCGGTACGAAAAAAAATATTTTTTCAATTCTTTCATGTTTGATTAGTCTGATAAGAAATAAAATGGCATTTCATAGAAATTGTTTCCTTCCTACCCCCTAACATTCCGCTAGTGATGAAGTCACAAATTTAGTTAAAAGTGTTTAAAATTTAATATATGTATAGAAAGTATTTTTAATCTCTCTCTCTATATATAAGATATTTGTTTATACGCATAACATAATTTTTTGATAAAGAATATTCAACGGACTATAATAAGCTATACATACACAAATACTCTTACATTTCGTTTGAACATAAAAATAATAATTTTCCAGAGTTAGAATTAGAGTTGGTGTTTTGTTTTAATCATGAATATAAATTAGAATTGTTTTTGAAATTTTATAAGAAATATACCTAAAATCAATGTTCTGAAATTGACGGCGCTAGACGAATTTTCATCCAAGATTATTTACTAGGAGCTTTGATTCGAAATCAATTTCTTTACTATTAACTGACATATAACTATGTAGGCTGAACATAAAATTCACCGTACAAGTTCCATCGAAAAGTCCCCAGTATACCTTGTCAGGTACACTAAAAATAAGTTTTACTTTTTTAAAAATCATTTTTATTAAAGTGAAATAATTTTTATAAGCAAACGTTATTATTTTCACTTTTTAACTAAAATAAAATAACTTTTCAGAAAAAAAAATAAAAAAAATTCTGGTAATCAAACTCTTACCCAAATAAATTTTCTCCTAACTTATCAAACAACAGAAATTAAGTCCAAAACCCACATATTTTTCAAGAAAAAAAAACATTTTCATTCCAACCAAAAACTCCATTAAAGAACTTGTTGAGAGAAAAAAGAAGAAAGAAAGAACATAAAACAAGAAATTATATTATTTTTATATAATTAAAAATATTTATATATATATTATATATATATATATATATATATATATATATATATATATATATATATATAACAAATATTTAACCTCCTCAGTTGGTTCGTATATTTATGAATTTTCTCAATAAAAATTCTGACTCCCCAACTAACAGTGCTAGTATAAACACAACTTAAAGAACTTATTGAGAAAAGAAGAAAGAAGATATAATAAGAGATTCATATAATAACATATTTAGATAAATTTTCTGTTTACTTATCAAACATCAAAAAAAAAAATTCCAAAAAATCACATTTTTCATTAAAAAAAATAAAAAAAATTATTCCAACCAAATACTCCATTAAAGAACTTATTGAGAGAAAAAGAAGAAGAAGAAAGATAGAATAATAAATTATATTATTTTTACATGATATATATAAATATATATCCTCAGCTAATTCGTATATTTACTACTAAATATTTTTAATAAAAATTCTGACTTTATATATTTACTTTTAAATTTTTTTAATAAAAATTCTAACTCTACGACTAATTATAAACACACCCTTAAAGAACTTACTGAGAAAAGAAGATATAATAACATACTTGGATAAATTTTCTGCTTACTTATCATTTATCAAACATCAGAAAAAAATCCAAAAAAACACATATTTTTCAAGAAAAAAAAATATTTGCATTCCAACCAAATACTCCATTAAAGAATTGTTGAGAGAAAAGAAGAAGAAAGAAAGAACATACAATAAGAAATTATATTATTTTTAGGTGATTAATATATATATATATATATATATATATATATATATTGAACCTTACTCAGCTAGTTCGTATATTTACTTATGAATTTTCTCAATGAAAATTCTGACTCTGCGACTATACTTAATAAATTTTCTGCTTACTTATTAAACACCCGAAAAAATTTCAAAAAACACATATTTTTCAAGAAAAAAAAACATTTTCATTCCAACCAAATACTCCATTAAAGAACTTGTTGAGAGAAAAAAAGAAGAAGAAAGAATATATAATAATAATAAGAGATTAATATAAAAACATACCTGATTAAAATCAAGAATATCAGATTGAAATCTAACTCTATCACCTTTATCACATTTAATATCAGTTGATACATTTTCAAATTTTCCAAAACCAGGCACCATCAATTCTTTTCTCAATTCTTCATTTAATAACACTAATTTTTCATCACCTTTACAATACTTTAATCTAAAATCACATGTTAAATCAAAACCTTTGCCTAAACTATTGATTGCCCTCTCTACTATATTGTTTTTCCCATAATAATTACTCATTTTTTTGGACTTTTTTTTGGAGGGGTTAATTATTTTGCTATTAGAAGAAGAAAGAAGAAGAAGAAAGAAGAGGAGGAGGTGATAATGTCTGTGAATGTTAATTAAGACTATAGTTTTAAGTTATTGATTTATATATATATATATATATGTATATATATATAATATAATATAAGTTTGAAGAGAAGAAATTAAAATGAGAATATATGACTTCATAGGAAGGTCTATGGGAAAGCTCATTCTCTTTCTTGTTTGTTAGCTGCTATATACTCCCTCCCTTCTAAAAAAAAATATGAATTTTTAATAATATTTTAATTTTAACTTTTTAATATTTAAAATTATAAAATTAAAAAATATTTTGATATATTTGATATAATTTTAATTTAAAATTACAAGATTAAAAAATCTTTCTTTATTTTCTTAAATTTCACGTTAATTTAAATTAGGTCATTTTTATTTAAACGAAGGGAGTATTTATTTTTCAGTTAATGAATTCTGATGAGGCAAGGACGAATTCAAGATTTAAAGTTTAATTTACGTGATGGTAAAAAAAAAAAATTAAAATATTTTGATTTGTTGAGTTTATATTCAAACTATTAAGTGAGATTAGTTTTCTGTCTGAATTATCACCAACTATTATTAAAACGCACCTCAACTATCAGTTGCTTATCTGTTCTATCCGAACAATGATGATATTTCAGATAAAAACAAACACAAGCATAAAAGTTTAATCTCGATTAATTAGTTGGATTTAATTTCTATACAACATGATTAAAACAAATAACTCGATGTACAAAGCTTTTGCAATATGCAAAATTTGGAAAAGCCCCAAACTATAAAGATTTATTTTAATTCTATACAAAAAAAATAATTCTCTGGTCATTTAAAAATAAAATACTCTATAAATAACTACTTATAATAAGTGGAACCATTTACTTTTCTTTATTTAGTGTATTAATTTCTACCAAAAGAAATGTCCCAATAAAGACTGGAAAAACTAAACCTACAATATGAAAGTTTACCTTTTTTTTATATCACAATCTCTAATTTACATATTTAGCTATGCTTTATAATTAAGCAAACTTTAATTATGGTACCTCATTATTGCCTAAACATTAGTTATTTCTGAAATTTTGCCTTCTATAATAACTACTTATGATAAGTGGAATCATTTAATTTTGAAAAAATGATTTAAAATATATCCAAACTTTGATGAAAATTATTGTAACACGTCTGAATTTTGCGGAAGTCCTGTGACCCCTCCCCTCCCCTGAATTGTTTATTGGTGTATTTTACCGTTGCTTATAAGTTAATAAATAAATAAATAAAACATGCTAATAAATAAATAAATAAAAGAGTTTAGGGCAGATAAATATCAATAAAATACGCTAATAAATAGTTTAGCGGGTCATAGGACCCTCACAAAGTTCATGCGTGTTACAACAATTTTCCTCAAAATTTAAATATATTTCAGATAATTTTCTCTTTACTTGTCTTTATATACTATAGTACATATTGATTTCTACCAAAAGAGACTAGAAAAACTAAACCTAGATTATGAAAATTTACCCTTTTGAATTGATCAAAACTCAAAAGTATCTTACTAATAATTGAATATAATTGGTAGTGTTCACATTTAATTTGGACATTGTGGTATATCACTCTTAAGAATTTTGACTTTGACATTTAATGAATTTATTAATAAGTTCTTGGCAATGGTATGTTGGTACAAGGTAACTTACTAACAAAAGACTCAAATTAATCTTAAGAAAAATGTGTTATCTTATATACATTTTGATTGTATAAGAAATCTTTAAATATCATAAATTTCGATAATTTGGAGCTTAATTACAGAAAATTTTAACATTTTGCATAATTATTGAAAATTTTGAGTTTGGGTCTGTCGATATACATAATTAGCTCCTGATACATCCAATAAAGATAATTTTTTTCCTTTGTAAAGATACATTAGAACCCAGTATAATTTTTTTTTTATTTTAGATCTATCGTGATGCATAATACATCCAATGAAGATATATCAATAATATATATAGTCAAACCTCATTATAATAACAATTTTGTTTGTAGTTATTAGCTATTATATTTATGGTAAATTTTAAATCAATAGTAGCTTCTCAAATGTGCAAGGTGGTGATCTTTCTTGATTTTTTAATTAATTAATCTCAATATTAAACAATAAAATATATATATTCATGACAATAATGGAAAAAGCATGTATTTTAGTTTGATAGTTAGCTCACATTCTATGACCTAATAATCTTGTATCTTTATAATAAATAATAAAGAAAAGGGGAGTGAAACTTAATTAAACAAAATTACACTGTATAACCATTCATTAATAATAATACCCCCAAAAATATAAATATTTTATATATCATTATATAATACACATAAAATATTTATTTTTATGCAAAATAACATATTTTTCGTATATTTAACGAGTGAATATTAATTCTGCAAGTAAAATGAAAACCTAGTATATTGGAGATGTAAAAAACAGTGTAGGAGCTTGAACTTTTACATTTTGTGCCATTACTAGTCAAATATTTTTCTTAAAAAAATATAATCAAAGATTATTTAGTATAAAAAAAATAAATTAAAGAAATATAGTCAAGGAAAACTTCTTTACAACTTATATCCAGCAAAACTTATTAGACTTTTGAAGGAAAACTTAATTTAAATACCATCTTGTTTTTATTTTTTTTAATTTTTTATTCAAGTTAAATCATGCAAGGCAATATATAATATTATTTTCATTGATTTCACTAGCCATAAAAAAATATGTGTGTGTGTCTTTCCTTAATATCATAATTTTCAATTAAATAACAAGAGAAAAAAAAAGTAAAATATATATAGAAGTAACAAAAGAAAAAATAGTATTGCTAAGTACTATTTTTATTTAAGTCAAGGGGAATGACTTTGACCTAGCAAGTTCTTCCCTAAGACAAACAAAAAAAATAGAAAAAAAAAAGTTGAAATTATATCACAATGACCAATTCTTCTTTGCTTATTCTTTGGAGTAATTTAGTATCTTTTACTATAAAAAGATCTGACGTAATGGATGAAACTGCTTCTTTCTTAATTTAGAGTCTTGATTTTAAGTTTAAAATATGAAAAAAAATCTTCATAGGGATTAGGGAGCACGTTCTTCATACAAATTCAGATTAACCGAGCTCCAAGATGAAATTGAAACACTGGAGTAACTGGTATAGTTATTGTCATGTGATCGAGAGGTCACGGGTTCAAACCTTGGATACAACCAACCGCGTGCAGAAATGCAAGGTAAGGCTGCGTACAATACACCCTCGTGGGTGGGGCCCTTCCCCGAATCCTGCGCATAGCGAGAGCTTTAGTGCACCGAGCTGCCCTTTTTCTGTCGTTTGATTTCCCCCATTGTACAATAAATTCAGATTCACGCATTGCAGAGCCCGTTTTGAAAGCAACACTTCAACAAAAAAAACTTCATTCACGAGGACTTGAATTTCCCCGTTGTTCGATAAAATATGGATTCGTGCATTGCAGAGCACATTTTTTCGAACCAACACTTTCCCCCCCAAAAAAAAAATCACTTCAAAGAGTTCGAACACGAAACCTCTGATTAATAAGTGAAAAAATTCAAATCATCCCACTATACTCTCATAGTGATAAGTAAATTAGTATCTCAAATTCTCAATATTAAAATAATGCACATTTGGTCATTAATTTTTCTTACGTAATTCTTGAGGTAACTTACCTTATTATTTATATGTATTAATTACCAATCTGATAATCTTATGTAATTAATTAGTTGCTAATACCTCATGTTCTACCTACTACTTTCCAGCTAATCAATGTACAACTTAAATAATTAGTCACTCTAATAGTCATAATTTCATGTTTTATATTAAAGGAAAAAATAACATAAATATAAACATGCATCTTAACTTACTATATTTACACAAATCTCTATTCTTATAAATTCTTATAAAATAATTATAAAAATTTCAACTAATTATGTATCTTTGTTGGATGTATCAAGAAACTAATTATGTATCTTGACAGATTCAAAACCGAAAAAAATGTATCTGAAGCTACTTATATATCTTTACAAAGGAAAAAAAATATCTGAAGCTAATTATGTATCTTTACAAAAGAAAAAATTTATCTTTCTTGAATGTATCAGATGTTAATTATGTATCTTGACAGACCCAAAATTGAGATTTTCAGTAATTATATAAAATATCGAATTTTTCTGTAATGAAGCTCCAAACTGTTGAAATTTATGTTCTTTATATATATAATAATATTTTTATATTTCATGTACATATAACTTTTGAATCCTTTGGAAACATAATTAGAAATTGCTTAAGTAATTTAGGAGGTTCAAAATTTATGTCGATTTCAATTTCGTACGCCCAAAACCTATAGCCAAACGAGAACATTTAAAATCACTCACTTAAAAAAGAAAGGACTTTATTCAATTTTTTAGAGTCGAGAGTATATCGACTATCGAAAACAGTCTTTTTACGTCTAAAATAAAAATAAGATCTATTTATATTCTACTCTCTCCAAAACTCATATACGTTTCCGTAACACAGCAAGTATGATCCGAGGGATACCACACCTGGTCAAGGATATTGGCGATTTCTCTGGACATGGACGCAATAGCGAGTAAAGACACCCGAAAGAGGAGTCCCTTTTGATCGTCGGGCCTGTTCAAACAAACCCCGCCAAGAGAACTTGGATGACCTTTCAACAATAACAACAAATTCAGTATATTCCCACAAAGTGAGGTCTGGGGAGGGTGAAATATACGCAATCCATACCGCTATCTCCGAAGAAGTGAGGTCTGGGTGACCTTTCGATCGCACTAAACAAAACGGAATTATTAATCATAATACCTAATAAAATTATATACTTAATATATTGTTATTATAATTTTTTTATTTTTTTAAATATTTTTCGAAGTCAAATTAGGATAAACAAATTGAAACGACGAGTAAAATATTATAGCAAGTGGGAACATAGAGCATTTGGTCTTTTACACTTTCCATTGGAAAGGACAAATTATAGATAAGATAAGAGTCTTACACATTATGGAAAGACACATTTAAACGTGTTAAATTCGTTTTGTGAAAGTGACATTTAGCAAGAATTTTGTATTTAAAAATTATGATTTTTAAATAAAAAATTTAAAAATATTTAGAAATTGAAGTTATATTTTTGGAAAGCACTTAATTTGAAAAATAAAAAAGTTTTTTGGATGATTTTATCATTATTACAAATAATTCAGTATTAGTAATGATAGCGTATTGATAGAAAATCGTTCAACTAGGAATACCTTGCTCAAATATGGAAAAAATGGAAAGATAATAAGTAGTTTCACACTAAGAAATTGAAATATAATACCAAAACGTTCTTAATATGGTGTAATATTATTCGCTTTTAAGTCAAAAAAATTTGCTGGGTATCTTTGGTAAGGACTTTCTAGTGCACAAAAGCTACCGTTATGCACAGTGTCCAAGAAAGAGCAGCACCACTGTATTGTGTACGCAGTCTTACCTTGCATTTCTGTCAGAGGCTGTTTCCAAGGGTTGAACCCATAACCTCTTGATTATATAGCAGCAACTTTACCGGTTACTCCAAGGCTCCCGTTCATATATCTTTGCTAAGGAGGCGATAAAAAGAAAAAAGATAATTTGACGCACTAAAACTCCCGTTGCGCACAAGATCCGAAAAAAAGCTCCACCACAAAGGAGTATTTTACATAGCCTTACCTTAGATTTCTGTCTAAGACTGTTTTCATGACAGTAATTTTATTGATTACTCCAAGACTCTCTCCTTTAAAAGAGGGAATGCAACACGAGAACTTCCTAGGACGTCCATTAAGGGTGCCTTTACTAATGCGACGATCTACGTGGCAAATTGCCGTAATGAAACTTGTTTTCCTAAAGAAAGTATTTTCTAAACGAATCAAACGTTAAAAATAGAAAAATATTTTTGTTCGTACCAAACATACCCTTAAGAGGAAAATCAAAGCAAGTACTTCTAATGCAAATTCTATATACAACAACAACACATCCATCCTCGCGGAGTGTGTGCAGACTTTACTCCTACCTCGTGGAGGCAGTTTAACCGATGCATCGGTGACCAACCGCAAATCAAACAAAATGCAGCTTCTCTATAGTCCATTAATTTACAACCTATGTTACTCGAACTCTTCAAAAACGTCAACGGATGTGTATCGGATTCGCCAAAACTAACGTACTTTTGGAGAATCCAACCGAGTGCGACATCAAAAGTGAAGAGTCCGCGTAACTTCGTTTACAACTGACCAAGAAACAAGAAAACCGAGAGACATTCAAGTACTGCTAATGCAGCATTTCTCTATAGTTCCATGTAATTTACTTACAACTTCAATTATATCTGTGGTAACATTTGTTCAGCAACAGTGGCCAAACCTTGCATGAGTCTGCAGATCTCGGTCGTGTCGTCGAGATAGTATTTTGCCTTGCTAGGCTTCCGGCCGACAGTACAAGCGAAGACTTCGGCTGATGGAGCCATGGACGGGCCAGCCACTGAGCTCATGATCACCTCAAACATGTCTTCATCTGATCGGTCGTCTCCTATGCAGAGAACAAAATCTGGTGACATTCCTTTCTCTTGCATTGCGTTAAGGAGGCGCTTGGCAACGAGCCCTTTCGATACACCCTGCAGGAGAAGAAACACACTTTTGAGGACATACATTCACAACACGAGACAGTAACATTAGAAGGTTACAACTGTGAGGGTTAGAACCTATGTTGCTCGGACTCTTCAAAAATATCAACTGTTGCGTGTCGGATTCGCCAAAGCTAGCGTATTTTAGGAGAATCCGACACGGGCGCGGCAGCGAAAGTGAAGAGTCCGCGCAACTTAGGTTAGAACTGTGCCACAATATAGAGTTGCTAAACAAAATTGTATATGACCGATGCATTTGGCTCCTCTCTTCGGTGCATAAATCATACCAAAAAGGAAACGAGAGAGAAATTACAAAGGAAGATAACAAATGTTTCACATATGAGGTCCCACGGATTTTCCTCTCGACTCCTCTATTTTCATTTTTCGAAAAGGTTTCCCCCGAGAAGATAAAACATAACACATTTCAAACTACGTTCCAAACTCTACTTTTTTCCCTAAAGAGAGTCTCTGTCTGTTTCAATGAACCTAATATAAGTAAGTCGATCACAGGGCTTCGCTTCTGTTGACAAAATCACGACTCAAAGATGTAGATTTAGTTTTAGACCAGGCACACACCCGCAAGTCGAGATGCTGACATTATTATTGTAAAGAATTGCTCTATTATCAACTTTTATGTATTACTAATCATATGCAACCAATTCGAGTTATAAACAGGAAAACTTCCTAAGATTTTTCACGGAGAATCAATTAAGATTGAAACCTAGTCTTTCGCCTCGTAAATGCATTGTCAGGCCTCTAGCGAACAAACCAAGATATATCCAAAATCCACCAATCATCGAAACAACAGTTAAGTTTGTTTTGAATGTCGAAACGCCCTACATTCCTACAGCTGAGCTAAAACCAGTACAAGCCAAACTCCTCATCGAGAGAGAAAAAGACATACCTGGGGCTTTACTTCCACTATATTCTGTCCACTCTTGACGGTGACCGGTTCATTAGCTAGAACACTTTCTAGGTGATCAAGAAGTTCTTTAGCCTGACATGATCCGAAATCAGGATCCGCATCCTCGTAAGACCAGACCATTGATGTTTCCTTGTCTTCGATAACTGATCCATCAGTAGTCTCAGTGTAAAGTTGCATAACAGGCTCGGCAATTTCTTTCCAACAACATTCTACTTCTGGTATACACGTTTCCCATTCTTCTTCTTGATTCATCCTGTAAATTCAAAGAACCATTTGAAATTTGAACTTCAGCGTAAATTGTGAAAATATATAACGAGGAAACAAGTAAGAACATCAAGCAATACCTCAAGAAATAGCCATGCTCGGCTGCGATACCGAGTTTCTCACAAGTTGGAAACCAGTCAGCTAGCGTATTTCGGCTTCTAGCACTGACGATGAACACCATATTGTTCTTGTCTCTGCACAAAGTTTTGATGATTCCGATTGTTTTAGAACTCGGCTTCTTATCAATTGTATTTTGAGGCATCAAAGTTCCGTCATAGTCGAGAAGGATTGCTCTGGTTGTAGTCCTTTTATATGCTGAAACTATATGCTCCATTGAAAGCTTCCTAAAATTCGGATCAAGTGCAACAACCCTGAAACTTAAGCCGAATCCAATACCCCAGCATCTTCGTCTCACGTGATCCTTGCATGTTCTCTCCAAATCTTGCAAGAAACTGCGAGCCCAGTATCCAACATCATGGGTGCTAACGTATCTGTAATGTTTCTCGTGCCTAAGTTGCTTCTCTGGCTCAGGCATTACTAACGCAGAGTCCATTGCATCGGCAACTACGTCAATGTTCCAAGGATTCACTCGGATTGCTCCGCTCAAAGAGGGAGAACACCCAATAAACTCAGACACAACTAACATGCTCTTCTTTGGTGTAGAAGAGTCCAGTTTCAGAACCTTATCCAGCCTCTCATTTCCTTGGCGACTTATTATATACTCATACGGTATAAGGTTCATGCCATCCCTGACAGCAGTGACCAGGCAACACTCCGCGACTACATAATAAGCAATCCTTTCATAAAATTTTAGTGGCTTATCAATCAATATAACAGGTTGATACCCAGGCCTTCCGAATACTTCATTAATTCGTTTCACCGTCGAATTTGTTTCGTCCTGCACTTCTTGGACATCTTTTCCTTTGCCTCTAGCAGGATTGGCTATCTGCACCAAAACAACCTTCCCCTGCTTCTCCGGGTGCAGCAGTAGAAGTTGTTCCATTGCCAATAATTTCAAACTAATTCCTTTAAATATGTCCATGTCATCAACTCCAAGCAATAAAGTCCTTCCCTGATGATTAAACTGCTGGACGAGCTCGGCAACTTTCGCCTCGGTCTCGGGGAGGCTCAAGACTTGCTGAAGCTGTCCCATATGAATACCCACTGGCAGAATTTTAATACTTACAGTCCTTCCGTAGTACTCGAGGCCTATGTAACCCCTTTTCGACTCATAAGAAATACCTAACATCCGACTGCAACACGAGAGGAAGTGCCTTGCGTAGTCAAAAGTGTGGAACCCAATCAAATCCGAATTCAAAAGAGCTCGTAAGAGTTCTTCACGAATAGGCAAAGTTTTATATATCTCGGAAGATGGAAACGGGCTATGCAGGAAAAATCCAAGCTTTACTCGATTGAATCTCTTCCTCAAGAAGGTAGGTAGTACCATGAGATGATAGTCATGAACCCAAACAAAGTCATCTTCCGGGTTGATCACTTCCATGATCCTATCTGCAAAAATTTTGTTCACAGAAACATAAGCCTGCCATAGTAATCGATTGAATCGACCACCTAGATCAGGCGAAAGGGGCAACATATAGTGGAACAAAGGCCAAAGTTGCTGTTTACAAAATCCATGGTAGTACTTAGTAAACAGATCAGGTGGAACAAAAGTAGGGACACACTTAAATGTCTCGAGAAGTATTTGTGAAACCTCGTCTTGCTCATTCGGGTGGATTTCTTCCTTAAGACAACCAACATATATAACCTCGATTTCATCATCTCCCAAACCATCTTTCAGCTGGAGAAGAAGTGAATTCTCATCCCAGCTGAATAACCATCCTTTACTGCCATCAGTTTTCCTCTGTACTCTAATTGGCAGCTGATTAGCTACAACAATTATCCTATCTTTATGAGCTGAAGATGATGACGGATCGGAGCAAACACTCTCCGATCCATCATCATCCAGATCAGACATTATCCCAGCAACAGTCATAATACGTGGAATCCTCCGGCCCATTCGCCCAAAAGACGGCGAAGGAGCTTCACCCGACGCCAGCTCCAAGAGATTGGAATAGGATCTTGACACCATTTTTTTCAAAACAAATTCCCTTTCCTCTAACTAACAACACCAAGTCCACCAAACCAAAACACTCTCTCTATATAGTAAGCTCCTAACATAGAAAGAAACAAACACAAGTACACAACCCCACTTCAGAAAACTCCCCCCAAATCAACTATCTATGGGGTGCAACTTCTGGTTTTTGTTCTTTCCTCTTTCCTGTAAAACCCAAGAATAAACTTTTTAGACTATGGCCAAGAAACCCCCCCCCCCCAAAAGCAAAAGGGTACAAGAAAATAATATCAAGATTTCATTTCAACAATGAACCACAATTATATGAGGAACAAAC
Source organism: Capsicum baccatum var. pendulum (assembly GCA_030864225.1). Lineage (NCBI taxonomy): Eukaryota > Viridiplantae > Streptophyta > Magnoliopsida > Solanales > Solanaceae > Capsicum > Capsicum baccatum. The sequence continues at coordinate 279,342,896 of CM061550.1, forward strand.
TTTTTAGGTTGTGCGAACCAAGAAAACCCCAAAAACACTCAAAAAGAGTACAAGAAAATAAGCTTGAGAGTTCATTTTGACAAGTGAATCACAACTACGGATGGAACAAATTTACCCCAAAAAGCTCAAAAGGGTACAACAAAATAACATCAAGATTTCAACTTTAGAGGTGAATCACTAGTATGGAGTGGAACAAACTCTTATAGATTGTGTAAACCAAGAAAAAAAACCCCAAAAAACTCAAAAGGGTACAAGAAAATAACCTCAAGATTTTAACTTTACAAGTGAATCACAGCTATGGATAGAACAAATCTACACCAAATAACTCAAAAGGGTACAAGCAAATAACCTCAAGATTTTAACTTTACAAGTGAATCACAACTATGGATGGAAAAAATTTATCCCAAGAAACTCAAAAGGATACAAGCAAATAACCACAAGATTTTAACTTGACAAGTAAATCACAACTATGGGGTGGGACAAACTTTTTTAGATTTTGTAAACCAAGAAAAATACCAAAAGAAACTCAAAAGGGTGCAAGAAAATAAGCTCAAGATTTCATTTTGACAAGTGAATTACAAATATGGTAGAACAAATTTACACCAAAAATCTCAAAAGTGTACAACAAAATAATATCAAGATTTCATGTTAGACAAGTGAATCACAAATATGGTAAGAACAAATTTACACCAAAAAGCTCAAAAGGGTACAACAAAATAACATCCAAGATATCATTTTGACAAGTGAACAAACTTTTAAGATTGTGTGAACCAAGAAAATTAACATCAAGATTTCATTTTGACAAGTGAATCACAACTATGGATGAAATTAAACAAATTTTTTAGATTGTGTGAACCAAGAAAATCCCTAAAAAACTCAAAAGGGTACAAGAATATAACATCAAGATTTCATTTTGATAAGTGTATCACAACTACATGAGGAACATTTAGATTGTGTGAACCAAGAAAACCCCCCAAAAAACTCATAACATCAAGATTTCAACTTGACAAGTGCACCACTACTATGTGGGGAACAAAAATCCCAAAAAACTACAACAAAATATCATCAAGATTTCAACTTGACAAGTGAATCACATGCTAGAGGTGGACAATACATGAGGTACTTAACACTACACATCACTTCAAACAAATAAAAAAAACTTATGCTAAGGAATAAGAATATATTCAAAATCATACAAAATACAGCTAAGATATTGAAAATATTTTCTAGGAATAATAAGACAGCAAGCACATAACATCACATACAAACAATTACAACCACTATAATAAAAGATTTGTTAGACAAAATGCAAAATAGTGTAACTAAGGAATTTACCACTACAAATAAAATTAAGGAGAGTGAAGAGAAAAAGGGAGCTAAGCTTACTACTACAACAATGGTGTTTCTACTTTCTTTATGTTATCTTTAATATGGGTGGGAGCTGCCTAAAAAGCTTATTATATACACTACACACTATAATAGATGGGGGACTATATAGTATAATATTATTATATGGTGGGTTTTTATGTTATACTTGTAATTTAATGTTTTTTTAATTGGATTAATTGATATGTAGATAATGTAGAATATTGTTGTGACATTGCCGATAATTTTGCCAAACATGACCTCATGAGAGTGTGAGTGCACCACTAAGACTAATCAGAGTTGTGGTGCGATAAATATGATTTCTATTTTTACAGAATTAATTTTTTTTTCTATACAAAAATATGTGAAGTTCGATATATCTAGTCTAGAAATACAGTAGAAGGTTTGCTTGACGATATTACAACAAGTATTTGATATTAGGTCATTCAAGGGATTATTATACCCTCCTTATTTATTGCGAAGCGCGACTATACATAAAATATCTTAATTGTCAGCAAGTCAGGTCCAGTATAAAGTCTACCGACCAGAATGTTTGTAAGATCGAAAATATGTGGAGCTGAGCATGTCTAAAAGTACGCGACAAGGTTTGTTTATTAAAATTATTACCGATATTCGGTATTGAGTCATTCATCGCATTACTATGTCGTTCTTTTTACTGTAGGCTGATTATTCGCCACCGTTGATCAATATAATTGAAAATCCTCAACCAAACAAGTATTTTACATAGAGTTGACAAGAAATTTCACTAATAACTAGTTATTTTTAATTAGAAGTATCAAATTTTTGTTGAAATATTTTAATTTAAATAAATTTTATGCGATGTAAATCTGAATTAATCGAAGGCTTGATCTAATGAGAAATGAGTGCACCACTATTATAAATGTGTCATAAGTGTTTGGCAGCATAAATGTACTTGGCCTTGTTAATATGTCCCTTTCTTTCATCACAATGTTTGAAACAATGAAATGGACAATTTTGGTGGAATTAAAATACTTGCACCAAATTCAAATTACTCATATCATTGAACTAATTAATACTTGCTTGATTGTACAATGTATCTAAAACAATAAAAGAAGTGAAGCACTATATTTTCAAGATTAAATTTCATATTCCAATAAATATCGTAAACTCACAAATTATGAGTTTTCTTTTTTATTGACTTTTTATATTTTTTTTCATTGTTGTACTACACCTAATATCGATTTATTATTTTAAATTTTATGTTTAATCAAATAATATTACATAAATCAAGACAGTGGGGTATCACATCATTTAATAAAAGGTCCTTTTGAAAAATATATAGAGATGACATATTCTATGAAGATAAATAAATTAATGGATTGTGTTAGTTTTAAAACTATTTTCAGATGGAAATGTTTACATTTTTTTGGGTACTATTCCAAAAATATCTAGACATAAAATTTTAATTTTAATGTATTATAAGTTTATTATATCTACTTGACCTAACTTATTGGTATTTGCTTTAAATAAGCTTTGAGGCATTAGTTTCAACAACTTAAGCTTACAAAGTACAAGGATAAGATGATTAGTCAAGATTATTAGTTATAAATGTGACTTTTAATTAAATATCTCAAATTTAAAGTTAATATATAAATAAGTAAGGGTTTTAATTTTCTAGTAACGAGTAAAATTATTATCGTGTGATCATAAAATTATGAATTTAAGCTGTCGAAACAGTCTCGTGTAGAAATACAAACTAAGGATGCATATTAAACGCTTGTTGTCCGACCTTTTTCTCGGGACCTCACGCATAGCAGAAGCTTTTGTGCACCGGACTGTTCTTTTTATATTTATATCAAGAAATGCTTTCTCATTTAAAGAGCTTTGCATGACGCGAATTTGAATTATTCGAGTCCATGGTCAATTAGAAAAAAACTTTCTATTTTCACCTCTAATACATACTATCCTCCTCAAACTCTACTTGTAAAATTACATTGAATATCTAGCTAATGTCTGTCTTTGATTGAAATTTTTTATAAAGTAAGGATGAAGTCTGCGTAAACTCAATTCTATATAGATTTTATTTTGTAAAATTACATTAAATATGACATTACTAGTAATGGAGATCGAGTTTTGAAAATTTAATCATATAGACTATTAATCAGGTCACGAGTAGCTGATAAAGTTGTTGTTACATGACTGAAAGGTCACGGGTTTAAGTCTTGAAAATAGCCCCTGACAGAATGATCTGTATCTTGCGCATAGCGAAAGGTTTAGTACTCCAATTTTTTTTAGATTATTAATCAGGTCAGTAAATTTCAAACACGTATTAATATTACCATAGATAAATTAGGAAAGGGTTGCACAGGAGTACCATAGAGGTGAGTTACTTAGGATTATAACTCTTTGGTGTTTATCCATAAGGGAACCTCGTTTGTTGTAGTCAGTGTGTTCAGAGTAATGTGGGACCCGCACTTTATAGTCCTACAAAATAGCTCTCGTGGTTTATTAAAATTACAAATAGGCCCATCATGAAATTGCAACTTTTATCATTTGATGTTCGGAGCCGATTAGTTTGAATTCATGTTAGAAAGAGTTCATTGTGACACTCGGATCCTGATTAAGAAATTTTTTATACATAGTAGCTTAAAGCTCGAAATCAAGATCTTTAATTAAAAAAGGAGTATTTTATCTACTGTATCACATTCTTTGATAATTTGCTTTTATTTGGTTTGTTATTAAATTTGAAATCAACATTTTTTTTAATGATATATTTTTTAAAAAAACTCATATTTGACGTGAAAAAGGAACCAAAAGGTAATTTACTTCAAATTATTTTCATTTTAGAAATTCAAGATAAAATTAATTATTATTTTTCTCATTTTATTTTTAGTTTTCCATTTAGTTTAAAATAAATAAATTTTGTTTCAATATACACCTATTAAGCAAAAATAGTTAAGACATAAATTGTACTTTACTTTTCAATTTTACCTTTTTAATTATTATCAAATTATTCTTGAAATATCAGCTATATTAAAATAAAGTTAATTAAGTGCTGGAGCTCATAATCTAAAAAGTATAAATGAAGGATAAAATTGAAAGAATTTTTTAACATATATTTTAAAGAATGAACAATTTACTTATTTTGATCATTAGAAAATAACGTAAAAATTTACTTATTTAAATTAGAAGGAGTAATAATTAATCTTGAAGATCATATATGCACAAATAATATTTATTGAAAATATTATTCTTAAAATACAAATAAAAATATAATAATTAATTTTTTTAATTAATATTTTTAAAAAAAAATAAAAAATATGATAAATAATTTAATACGGATTGGACAGACAAGAAAGGCAACAACTTTGAACCAAATAAGACTTTTATTAATTCCGACAAATAATCCGACGAAAAATGTTGTGCCACTTCCAACGTTAATTTTGTCTTTCTCTTTGTTTTTTCCTTCAAAAATAATTTATTATTACTTAAATTTGATTAATCATATTATATTTAAAGTCTTGTTTGATATTGGTGAGTGTGCGAACACAAATTTTATATTGGTAACGAAGATATATTTAAGATGTATGATCTTTAATCAACATGGGTTGTCGTGCGGTATATGAGGCTGTTTCACCCTTAGCTAGATGTCGAGGGTTTGATTCTGGGTATGGAGAAAACTCTGTTGGGAGTGTTGACACCTTAATGGGTCCTGCAACACGCGATCCGAATTAGCTGAAGCTCCAATATGAACACCGAATGAAAAATAAAATAAAAAAATGTATGATCTTTTAATAGGATAAGGCTGAAGAAAATTGTGTGGGCTTAGCTAAAGCGGATAATATTATATCGTGTTAAGAATATTTTTGGATTAATGTGTCTAACTATTACCTCCTCCGTTTAAAAAAGAATGACCCATTTTGACTTGACACAAAGTTAATAAAAATAAAGAAGGTTTTTAAATCTTGTGGCCTTAAATTAAAGTTGTATCAAAATGCCCTTTAATCTTATGGTCCTAAACATGTCATGTGGAAAGTTGAAATTAAAGTATTGCTAAAAAGGAAAAGGGGTCATTCTTTTTTAAACGGACTAAAAAAAAAGTGAGTTATTCTTTTTTAAACGAAGGGAGTAGTATCGAAGCACAAATTCGACGGTATGGGTATATTTCGGTGGCTGAATGATGAGGTGCAAAGTTTGATTTGCTTACCCTTATGAGCACACGAGAATAAGCTAGTCGCGGACTTAAATTGTCATAAAAGTACTCAAACGATGTAGACGACACAATAAATTTCGAAATTGATCCTCAGATTGTGGTGATAAACCACACGAATGACGATAATTAGTTCAAGGGAAGATTCATACGGAGTATGCAAACAAAAATCTCACACAACTTGCTGAATAGATTAGAAAGTTATACATAAAATGTATAATCTTTTAATAATATGCAATCTTTTGAGAAAAATCATATAAATATGATTCAAAATAAATATTACCACATCATGTTAGAATTATTTTAAATATAAAAATAAATTATTTATATATATATATATATAAATTGAGTAATTAATGAATCAGATTGACTTTCGAAAAACGAACTGATACTGTTTGGCAAATTGCCAAAACCAAAACAGCAAAAGAACATGGTAATTCCTATTTCCAAAGATATATACAGCTGTCCTTCTCACATTGACCTTATCCGAAAATGAGTGGGTCCCACATGATGTATTTAGCAGTGGGTCCCACATACTATTATGAGGTTGGATATTTCATCCCTCTATAATCACAATTGCCTAATATGCCAAAGTGTATAGATATGCTTAGATTTTGACATTACTACTATAATTTTTCATATTTATAGTGTGTAAGAAAGTTTATAAAGTTAATTTCTTTTGATATATAATTTTGGTATTGAAGTTTTATATGGTTAAGTTAAAATTCATATGAATTAAGACTTGATTAGTTTTCTTTGAACTTCAGATATATGTAATTGATGTTTAATATGTAGATGTTTAATAGTATGTGGATGGGCTTAGTATAATTTCATATTTATATTGTGTAAGAAAGTTTATAAAGTTAATTTGTTTTGATATAATTTTGATATTGAACTTTTATATGATTAAGTTGAAATACATATGAATAAGGTTTAATAGTTTTTTTTTTTTGAATTTCAGATATATGTGATCGACTTTTAGTAGTGTGTGGATGAATTTAATTATTTTTATTTAAAGATTCAAATATATGTGACAGACACTTAGTAGTATGTGGATAGATTCAGTCATTTTTATCTAAAGATTCAAATATATGTGACAGACGTTTAATAGTATGTGGATGAATTCAGTCATTTTTATCTAAAGATTCAAACATATGTGATGACGTTTAGTAGTATGTGGATTAATTCACATACTAATTTTGAAAATTAAAATCACATCTTAAATCACATCTCCATGATAATTATAAAAAAATAAAAATAGTGTAATCAAATTTTGCGCACAACCATCATTAATTTTACTATTCACCTCCACAATTTTTGTACCATAATTGAATTCAATATCACTATCAAACTTACCTTCACTCAATTTTCATTAATTGAGTCTAAACCAAAGCATAGCAACTTAACAGCAACATTCTTATATACCAAGTTTAATTTTTTCATTACATTACACCCATTGCAATAACACTAAGTAAAATCAAGAAAAAAAGAATATATCAAACAAAGGTTGAAAAAATTCAAAGGAAAAATTTCTTATTTTTTATTTTTTTAACAAGATAATGATCAACAACATAAGAAAATGCAAAGATATCAACAATATATTGACATTGAAAAAGAGAATTGAGGGGTGGGGGCGTGGGTGGGTGGAATGAAGAAGTTAATTTAGGAGTGGGGAAGCGAACGGGGGGAGGGGGGCTAGAGAAGACAGATGGAGATGGAAGGGGTGGGGATTAAATTTATAATTTTTTTTAATAATTATTTGAGTTAAAAAATTTCAAGTGTTAATATTTGATTGGTAATTTATTTCTTTATAATTAAAAATAGTTATTTAATAATTAATTTGAAGAAAAATAACAAATGTCATTATATTATTGGTCACTTTTCACGTTATCAACGCGTGTAGTACACACCCATGGTATATTTTTGCTGATTCAGCAAAAGGTGTCAAAGTGACACATTTAAAGGTTGTTTGAGGTGTCAAAATAAAGCAATGTCCACTTGAGATATCTAAGTGAAAAATGTTGCGTATTTAAGAGAGCAATTTTGCCATTTTTATATCACATATAAAAAGAATAGCACTTGTCACTAATAGTCAACTCTTTCATGATAGAGCAATTTATATTCTCCTATTTGCTTTTTTACTAAAATGGATTTGACTTTGTAAAACCAATCAAACATTTTTTTCTCTATAATAGTCAACTCTTTTTTCTCTGTCACTTGAATTTTTATTTATTCGTAATATTTAAACTTGAAATTTCCGATTAATTAAAAATAAAGACGACTGAAAGTTGAAGAAGTATTTAGCCATATTATCAACAGAACAGACTTATTAAAACGCTTTAGTATTATCTGTGACTCAGTATGAAAGAAGGGGACGAAACTATACAATTGCGATTTATTACATCAAAGACTTATGGTGAGTTATTGAAGCTATCTAGAGAATATCAGATTAATACAGATCTATATTATATAACGTTATAACAAACGAAATGCTCCTTACTTGAACTTTTATTTATTTTTAATATTTGAACTTGACATTTCTGATTAATTAAAAATAAAGACAATCGAAAGGTGAAGAAGTGTGTGGCCACACTCTCAATAGAACAGTCTTATTAAAGCGCTTTAGTGTTATCTGTGACTCATCATAAAAGAAGGGGGCGAAGTTATATAATTGCAGTTTATTACACCAAAGACTTACGGTGAGTTATTAAAGCTATCGAGAAAGTAACAAATGCTGATAAATTATTTCATCTCACCATAACGTTTGTAGATAGTCAACTCTTTTTCATGATAGAACAATTTAAAATATCATTCTTTTTTTTTCTTTTACCATATTGATTAAACTAATCACTAACTTAATACTTTCAACATTAAAATAAATTGAAAGACACTTTAAAATTTGCAAGTTGTAGAGATTCTCATCTCCCAATAGCATTAAAATAAATTGAAAGACACTTTTTTTTTTCTTTTTCCATATTAGATAGATACTACTACATATATTAGAGTAATATATATATATATATATTTATTTATTTATTTTGAAATCATGTCAAAATATATTGTAACCCATGATTTTTTCAACTTGTTCCCTCTTTTTGGTCAAAGTTTTTTCTCTCTCAAACACATATTTCTCTCTCTTTCCTTTTTACTCATTAAATTGGTCATCTAGGGGTTGTTTGGTATAGAGACTTTATTATCTCGGAGTCGTTCGGTGTGAGGTATAAAAGATATATTCTTGGTATAAATTAAAAAAATATTTTATCTCATGTGTGGTGTGAAGTATCAATTAATATCGAAATTATTTATTCCATCATTTACACCAGATGAAATAAATTACTTCTTATACATGATGGGATAACTGATTTAAAAATTAATCATCTCAGGATAACTCTTTTCCAACCAAACGATCCGTTATAGTCTTGAGATTATAATTTCTAGATAAATTTCTCCCATATGAAAGGTGAGACAAAATACTTTCATGTAGGTGGGATACGGAGGAATATATGGTATAAATTTATTCGGGAATGAAATTTATATCGTCAACCAAGTACAATATTAATATAATTCCAACTTAATTTTAAAATATCTCACCTTATCCGCATACGAAACAACCCTTTATAGCTCATTGTAAATAGCTTCTTAGTCACCCATACTCTGGAAAAGAAAAATCGAGATAAGCATTCAGTACCTTTCCGAATTATGGTCAAAGTTACTACGACACACTCCAACTTCACAGGAGTCCTATTACCCACTGAACTCAATTTTAGCATATTTTGTCACCCTTTTGTATTGATGTGACACCTTTATTACATAAAATGAAGTCCACATCAAAAATATTACGTTAACTAAAAAGATTGATAAAAACTGTCACGTCAACTAAAAAGCATGACAAAAATATACTAAAATTTAATTTGAAAAGATACTAGGACTCTCATAAAATTAAAATATATAGTAGTAAATTTAATTATAATTTAGACGCTTTATCTAAGAAAAATCACAGAACATATATCATCACACAAAAATAAAGGCACTATATCCTCTGTAATTAATGTATAGGACTCCAAAACCAAAATCATAGGAGATGTATAAAAACATTTCAAAGTTTTGAATGCACAACGGGTCGTTTGGTAGAGTGTATAAGAATAATGTAAAATATGGTGTGTTAGTAATACTTGTATTAGTAATGTTTGTGTTAGCTATACTTGCATTAGTTATACTTGTATTTTTCTTATGCAGTGTTTGATTTGATGTATTAAAAATAATATAAATTAAATAATTTCTTTTAATTTTTTTTTTTATAAAAATATTCTCCATATATATATTGGAAAGAATGTATTTTTTTCAAGGGATAATAGTGTTTTGAATCATGTTAATGCATATATTGGATCCATTGTATTTCTAATAACATGAATTTTGAGGTATTAATAATACACAATAAAGAGTATAGCTAATACAAACATTAGTTATACATAAGGTGCAAAAATATATCAAACAAAGTATTAATAATATACATTAAACTAATATATGCATTAGTTTTCCAATACACGCTATCAAATGAACCGTTTTGTCAAACTTAAAACTATAAAAGTGAAACCACTATTTGTGGAATCCGAAAGCAAACTTTCAATCTTTAGATAAGAGATAAACAATATACCAACAGATCAGTAATGAAGTTAAAATTTTTATTAAAAAAGTTTAAAAATAAATATATAAACTAGTCAAAGTGAGTTCAATATCTACTATATTTATAAAAAAAAAAATTTAATCTTATAAAGATAATATAATATTTTATCAAATAAAATTCGAATGAATCCCTAAATGAAAGATCACTCCGCCAAAGCTAGAAACAGATAGATAAATTATTTTCACATGAAGACATACAAAAACATCTTAGTCAATATCCACTCAAAGGAGTGATGGCCCATAAATAAAAAATACTATTTAATTCACTTTGGATAATAATAAGTTAGTTTAATAATCCCCTGCAGAATCCCACATGAAAAACCTTATCATTTCATGGTCCCATAATTATTTTTCTAAAAATTATACAAATACACAATTTATATTTTTGATATTATAAAAAATTCTAATTTTCTAAATATATTATAAAAATTTCAATATATATACAGAATGCTATATATATATATATATATATATATATATATATATATATATATATATATATATATATATATCGACTATGTTATGTATATTAATAGGAAAAGAGAGTAAAGTAATTTAAAAAGTGGAAGAGAGTGTAATTACTTCCAAAAAAATTGATATTTATGTTATTTATTCATTATTTTTTACTATTTTAGTTTTCTAATTTATGTGACATTTTTTTCTTTTAAATAAAACGACAATTAATGAAATGTGATTTGTAGACAAATAAATAGCTCAATCTCATTCTATACCACAAATTTTAAGTCTTTTTTTTATTATTAAATTCGATCTAGTCAAATACTTGCACGTAAATCGTAGAGGATCGGAGATAGTAACTTTATGTGTGTGTGAAATGACGTGTGAAATAATCCTATCTAAGGTCATGACCGGTGGTAGGTAGATTTTGATCTAACAAATAAATGTACATAGAGCTTTATAGTGCGACAGTTAGGGGTCGTTTAACAAAGTATATAAGAATTATGTAAAATATGATGTATTAGTAATACTAGTATCAGTTTTCTTGAGTTACATTGTAAAGAGTTATTGCAACATAAGAAAACGGGCAATTCATGGATACATGGTAGCGCTTGTTGGACTGGTTTAACTCCGTGGCTTGATATTCATAGCTCGATCTTAATTTCTTGAGTCGAACCTTCAGGATAAGGTTCTTATTGAGGGCGGGAGTACTATTGTGAATCGTGGATAAATAAGGGCCTATGGGCCAAAATTGGTTAAGGAGACTGATTCAGTTAGGGTTATTGGGCCGACTAAAATATGTATAAATAACATAAATACCAACTATTTTGGAAGTAATTACATCCTCTTCCACTTTTTTAATTACTTTACTCTCTCCCTATTAATATACATAACATAACCGATATATACATAACATTCTGTGTATATGTTGTATTTTTGTAATATGCTTAGGGAGTTGAGATTTTTTGTAATATTGAAAACATAAGTTGTGTATTTGTGTAATTTTTAGCTAAAATATTGGAGAATTTAATTTGAAATTCAAATCAATTAACAAATGGTTAAAAAGGATTGTGCCTTAGAAACAAGGGCTATGCAAATTATGTTGAAGCTTTGGCTGTTGTTATCTCTCATTTTTTCGTTTATGTTCTAATATCTCATCTCCTTCTCTGGCTAGCCTTTGTTATGCTGTTATTCTCGTCCTAGTGTTGTTATTACCTAACTCACACCCCAAAAGCCAGCTCATAAGGGGAGGATTGTCTAAGTCCATATAAAGAGACCAAGTATCAATTCTTCTTTCGATGTGGAACTCTTAACACTCCTCCACACGCCAAGACTTTGTTAGCTGAAGCATGAACAATATAATATGGGGACCCAATATCAATGAACAACGAATTTGGATGAATCAGACTCTGTATCATGTAAAGAATGGATCTTGACCGTAACTAACACCCCAAAATTAAAATTAGCTCATGAGGAGAAGATTGTCGAAGTCTATATAAGGAGATCAAGTACCCATTCCTTTTTCAATATGAGACTCTTAACAGAACTTTGATAGGTGAATGTTCGATTCCGCATCTAGATTCCCTCTTATTCATAATAGAACATCATAAATAACAATTAATATATTAAATCAATTACTTCCAAAGAAGAAAAAATATTGAATCAAAGAAGAATTCCACTTTACAAAATAAACAAACAAAAAAAAATCATTCTTACGGATTAAAACAACTTATTTTAAAGTGACACCTTCCCCATTCATTAGCAACATTGCACATTTTAAACCAACACAATCAAGTAAATTTTACTTCAATTAACACAAACATTGGTGTATTATTATGGGTATTAATTAATTCCGCGAACTATTTTGTACTAAAATAATGGGATTAGCTATGTCATAGAGGATGAGATAGCTAATCTCACGAAATATCCTCATTTATTTCATTCTGATCCCTTTAGGGATTCTCGTGATGGGACACATGCCAATGAAAGTTCACATGTGGACTAGCTCGCATGACGCGGGCTCTAGGCAGGGGCGGACCTATATGCGTTTTTTTGGTGTTCCGACATCTGTTAAATTCGATGCAGACTAGGTTTAATTATATAAAAAAGGTAAAAGGAATTGATATAAGCTTCAAAAAAACACTCAGAAAACCAAGAAGATAGCTGTGTGTTTTGGTTTTCGGGAGAAACCTTAAAGCTTTGGGCGTCAATATCTGTGTTGGAACCTCACCAGCACCCACGACCCCTAAATCTCGAATCCGACACTGGCTCTAGGGCTTGCGATATCTCCTTTCACGTGGTGGGCGCCCGTTAGAGCCTCCTTAGCCCTCCACGCGATGAGTAGCGGCCTCGAGACCGCTACTCATCATGCAACATATTAGTCCTTTTTGATATCAAAGCTATCATTGGACATAAATGTCTTTATATGAACATACAATCTTTTGGTTAAAAGGAATAAATTGGTTCAATGCCTAGTTCACCATGCAACAATTTCACTAGATAATGGATCAATTATTGGGGATTTTCAAAAATATATCTGGTGAAGAATTTATATTAAGGGGAAGCATAGTAGCAAAATCGAAATTTTTGTCAAGGGATTCAAAATATAAGAAAATAAATATACGAAGAAGCCAAGTGGTTTAGAGGATCAAACATTAAAGAGAATAATTTAATGAATTAAATAAAATTAATTCCAAGAAAGCAGGAATTGAAATAGTACTAGATGTTTTAATAAAAGCAATGCACAAATAAAAATTAAAACTTCATGAAATAGAAAAATAATTCAAAGTAAAACAAATTAAATTAAAGCTTTAGATTCAAATCAAGCTTTGATTCTTCTTCTTCATTGTTCTTTTTTGCTTTCTCCTCTCCCAATCCAATCTTGAGATAATTTTTTCCACCAAGATTATCGTTAACATTGACCGATGAATCCATTAAATTAAAACCCTTTGTGTTATTTTTGCTCGTAAAAAGGGAATTCTCCAAAGAGGCACCGTGAATATTATTTCCTATGATATTTTGTGTCTTGAAAAGTGATGAGCTTGATGACGATGACCACTTGTGAGGGTCAGATCGAAAATTGTAGCTTGAAGAAAACGGCCATGTTTCATAAGAAGAAGGCTTATGAATCGCGGAAGAATCTCCTTGAATACCAAGTAAAGATCGAGTAGCAAATGAACCATGAAAGGGTACGTGGGAGTTGAAACTCGAGTAGGGATTATAGTAGGGGTGATAATTGGTAGGACCAAAAAGCGAAACCATATCATCAAGTTTGTTTCGCCTTTTAGCCAAAACCCTCTCTTGTTTATGCGCGTTTTGATGCCCCCCTAGGGCTTGAGAAGTGGAGAACTCTCTCTTGCAGAAGTTACAAGAGAAAGTCCTAGCAACCGAAGAGCGCTTTTGCTTGGGTGTTGCCTCATTGGAAGACTCATGACTAGCGCCAGCCTGAGTTGAATTGAAAAGATTGAGTTCATGATTCAAACAACTAACATTCTTCTTGTTGTTGTAATCATTATGGACTTCGATATCAAGAAGAACATCAGAAGATGACAGTACATGTGGCTTCAACTGACACTCTTCGACTTCCACAACCTTTTCTTTCATCTTCTTCGCGTTTGTGATGATTTCATGAGAATCTTTTGAGGTTGCCGATATGCTAGAAGCCTCAGAAGAACATGATTTTTTCATCGCGAAAACATCCATTTACCTCTCTATACTAAAGTTTTTACTATATGTTCTTGAAAAATTAACTTGATGAAAAAGAATGAAGAGAACAAATTCTTTAAATAGACAATAATGTTATAAATATCAAATCTTCCAAATATAGGAAATTAATTATTGCATGGGATTACAAATTTACAAATTCAAACAACCAACTCATAGTTTATGGGGTGTTTTACTAGAGGATCAAATCAACTTGCTAAAATACTAATTACATCAATATATTTCAAACTTATCATATCTTTTGTTTAATTAAATGCCATATATATTTCAAACTTATCATATCTTTGCTTTAATTAAATGCCACTATTAATTATTATGCAAAATGGTAAGATAGAGATTAACTGTCTTATTATCAAACATTATTTGAGTTCTATTTTGAGTTTAAAAATGATTCCACTTATGTAGATATAAATAAAATTATTAACAAAAATAAGTTTAGTGCATATCCCTAGATACATGTAGTGATACATTATTGTTTTTACTCTAATAGACAAGTTTTAAAGTACCAAATCTGAATTTTTTTGTACCAAAAAAATTCAGATTTGGTACTTGATAACTTCCATTTTAGTTAATTATAGATGTATACATTTACACATTAAATTTATTACAAGTTTAAACTAGTGAAATTTGTTCTTATCACATTGATTAATTACATTTTCTTTTTAAGGTGATCATTATGAGAAATCTTGTAAAAATATTCTGTTGTTGATATGTTATATATAGTCAATTAGTCATAATATAAAAAAGGTAAATTAAAGACATAAAGTATTTTTAAATGAAATATCTTAAAAATAAATCCACCTGGCATGACGGTTAATTCATGGTGGTGTTGGGGCAGATTTTATGAACACCCAATAGTTTAGGTATAAAAGTCTGACGTTCACATAGAATGTCATAGCTAGAGAGATTCTGCGAACACTAATAACCTGCTTATACATTATATATTATTAAACGTATCCTTACACCTTATATATTGCTTCCTTAAATTTTAAGCTATATGTTGAAATTGATTTTGATGATTGACAAATATTGTTGAAAGAACCAGGCCCTTATTGGCCCAAAGATCGTAGTCTTTTTTGAGGAAGGAGATTTTTCACGTAAAATAGTTGTTTTCTTTACTTTTACTATTTTAATGTAATAATTGTATTTGCAAATTCTGTATTTGAAGAATTTAGTTCTTTTGGATATTGTGCATCCACTTTCATTAGCGAAAGCAGAGACAGAGTTAGGATTTCATTTAACAAGGTTCGATATTTGAAGAAAAATCAGTCGAAGGGGGTTCAACATCTATAATATATATACATAAAATATATTTTTTGATCATGTATAAATAATATATTTTTCCGTCAAAGAGGGTTCTGATGAAATAGTTTTGATCATATATAGGCTATTGTACATCTACTTTCACTAGCGAAGGCAGAAATGGAGTCAGGATTTCAATTAACAGGGTTCAATATTTGAAGAAAAATCAAGCGAAGGGGGTTCAACACCTATATATATATACATAAAATATAATTTTTGATCACGTATATTTTTCTGTCGAAGGAAGTCCAGATGAAATAATTTCATCATATATAAATAATTTTGAATTTAAAGATTTTTGTCTCAAAACAAATGGATATGACTATATAGGCCTGTGAAAGTCTAATTACAAGAAAGTAAAGAGAATGATTCAATATATTCAAACCAAATTACAAGAAAGTAGGAATTAGAATAATAATACTACACATTTAAATAAACATAATGCTCAACTAAAATTATAAACTCATGAAATAACAAAATAATACAAAGCAATAAATTAAATTAAAGCTTTAAATTTAAATCAAGCCCTTCTTCTTCCTCCTTCTTCATATGATTATTTCCACCAAGATTATTATCATCATCAACATTGATTGGTGAGTTCATTAAAGTTAAATTATTTCCACTTTTTTTGTTTTCAAAACTAATAGAATTTGCCAAAGAAGCACCTCCAATGCCAATTTTACCTATGTTATAATTTTCTTGTGGATTTTCTGACCTAAAAAGTGATGAACTTGATGATGATATCGACCATTTATCAGGGTTGAATCGAAAGTTGTAGCTCGAAAGAAATGGCCAAGTCTGATAGGAAGTAATAGGTTTAAGAATAGCGGAGAAAGAATTTCCGCCTTGAACAGTACCACCAAGTGATGGTCTCGAAGCGAAAGAACCATGAAATGGAATGTGTGAGTTGAAATTCGAATAGCGATTATAGTAGGGATGATAATTGGGCGGGCCAAAAGGCGAAACAACATCAACAAGTCCATTTCGCCTTTTAGCCAAAGCCCTCTCTTGTTTATGGGCGTTTTGATGTCCTCCTAGGGCTTGCGAAGTGGAGAACTCTCTCTTGCAGAAGTTACAAGAGAAAGTCCTACCATCCGAGGTACGCTTTTGCTTGGGAGTAGCTTCGTTGGAAGACTCACTAGCATGAGTATTAGTCGAAGTTGAATTGAAAAGATTGGGTTCAAGATTCGAACAACTGATCATACTGTTCGTCTTGTTGTTGTTGTTGAAACCATTATGGACTTTGAGATCAACAAGTAAATCAACACATGATGGCTTATTCAACTGTGGGCCTTCTACAACTTTTTCTTTCATCTTTTTCGTATTTGTAACGACTTCATGAGATTCTTTTGAGGCTGCCGATATGCTAGAAGCTTCAGAAGAACATGTTTTTTTCATCGCGAAAATATCCATTTGCCTCTCTATACTAATGCTTTATGTTCTTGAAAAATTAACTTGATGATTAGAATGAAGAAAAATAATTCTCTTAAATAGACAAAATTAGTAATTACAAAATCCTCTAAATATAGAAAATTAATGATTGCATGGCGTTACAAATTTACAAATTCAAAACAACCAACTTGCAAGAAATACTCTAATTACATCAATATATTTCAAACTATCATATCTTTGCTTTAATTAAATGTCATATCTTATTCTCACACATTTATTCTATTTTTCGTTTAAAATAATTCATTTTATATGAATATAAATAAATTTATTAACAAAAATAAGTTTAGTTCATAATCTCTAGATGCATGTAATGATGCGTTACTATTTTTTTTTATTTAAGATTTGATATTCTGTATCTTGCATTTTAAGTAATTTCTAGCTGTATATAATTACATATTAAATTTATTACAAGTTTAAACTATTGAAATATTGGTCTGCCTTGTATATAGTTATCACATTAATTAATTGATTAAATTTCCTTTTTAAGATGATCATTATGATTTTGAAATATTAGCACATTTGATTGGAATCAAACTTGAAGTATATCCCATCTTACAGCATTAAGTCGAAATATTCTTTTTGTTTGATATGTCATATATAGCAATAATAAAAAAAAAAAGCAAAACAAAATTTTAATATTTACTTAAACAAATTATAAAAAAATGAATTAATTTAGTCGAGCTTAATAAAAAAATGCACTAATGGTGTGTTATCTCATTTTGTTTGTTGTTTCTATCTTTTCTATTATTGTTATTTGTCGTGAGTCATCAACCTTTCTACTTCGTCGGAGGTAGTGGTATGGGACTGTCGGGCGTCGGGGATCTATCAAAAATAGCCTATCTACTTTGTCTGAGGTGTTCGTATGGATTGTGTACACTCACGTTGCGGGAATACACTATTTTGTTGTTGCTGGGTCAGGGGGAAGTTTCTATGAACACCCAATAGTTTAGGTATGAAACTCGCAAAATAATGACAATATAGGGAGAGTTTTAACACATTCACTGAAGCGCGCTTTTCTATGCGTGTCGTCACTTTAAACACGTCGGACGAGTTTTTGCAGTGTGATGTTTACATAGCATGTCATATTCTCCCGGAGGAAATTTTAATACGAGGTCATGATAGTAATAGAAAGAAAGAAAATCTCTTCTAACATAGATAAGGTCCTATCTAAGGGTCTTTGTTTCCCTTGAATTCCGTTCTTTATAACGAGTAAAACAACTATAGAAAGAAATTCCATACTCTATAACGAGTAAAACAACAATAGAAAGAAAGAAATTCTCTTTTCTAGCCATAGATGAAGTCCTATCGAAGGGCCTTTGTTGCCCTCCAATTCCGTTCACTATAACGAGTAAAAAAATGACAGAACGAAAATCTCTTCTAGACATAGATGAAGCCCTATCAAAGGACCTTTGTTTCCCTTGAATTCCGTTCTCCATAACGAGTAAAACAACAATAGAAAGAAGATCTCTTCTAGCCATCGATGAAGTCCTACCTAAGGGCTTTTGTTGCCCTTGAATTCCGTTCTCTATAACAAGTAAAACAACAATAAAAAGAAAGAAAATCTCTTCTAGTCATCGATGAAGTACAATCTAAGGGCCTTTGTGTCCCTTGAATTCCGTTCTCTATAACGAGTAAAGCAACAACAGAAAGAAAATCTCTTCTAGTCAGAAATGAAGTCCTATCTAAGGGCATTTTTCCCTTGAATTCCGTTATCTCTAATGAGTAAAACAACAATAGAAAGAAAGAAAATCTCTTCTAGCCATCTATGAAGTCCCATCTAAGGGCCTTTGTTGCCCTTGAATTCCGTTCTCTATAACGAGTAAAACAACTATAGAAAGAAAGAAATTTTGTTCTCTATAACGAGTAAAACAACAATAGAAAGAACTTCCGTACTCTATAGCGAGTAAAACAACAATAGAAAGAAAGAAATTCTCTTTTCTAGCCATAGACTAAGTTGCTCGGACTCGGGTGCGGGTATCCGAGACGGGTGCGTATCCGAGAGTCGGATTCGTCAAAATATAAATTTTAAGATTCGGGAGTGCGAATCCGAGTGTGGTTACGGGTGCGGGGATTCGGCTAAAAAAATATTAAATATTATAAATATAGAGTTATAAAAATATTCTAAATATTTTTAGTTAATTTGCTATTTTTAGTTATTTTTGTCTTCTGATTTTACTTTTCAATTAGGAATAGTATTTGTATTAAAAACTTTTTCCAAAATTATAACTCACGTTTATTTACTAAAAATAAAAAATAAATATAATTAAGAAGTTAAATTTAATACTGTCAAAGTAAAATACTCTCACCGACAGACAGTGCTGGCAACAGATTATTATTAATTAATTATTAATAGTAAAGGAACTAATTATTAATTGAAAATAGTAAAAAGAAAAGACAAAAGTTTCAAAACACACTTTGACCTGGAAAAAAATAACCCGTCACTGTGTAAACACGACTGCACCGATGATAGAGTACGACGATGATTTCCGGTACCCTGAGGTGGTACGACATCTGCGCCGATGATTGCCGGCGACGTTGACGATGATTTCCGGCGACGGCACATCGACAACGCCGTCTCTATTCCGGTGGTCGTTGGTCCGAACTTTTTCAGGTAAGTTGCCGGTTAATTATTCAATGTTTTCAGTTAAATTTCTTCTTTATTTCGGTCAACGTCTCCGAAATCGGTTGACCGAATCGGAGACGGCGGAAGCACTCGTCCCCGCCTCAGTCTCGTGTCGAGACGGGTTCGGCGGCAAAATAGCCGAGTCCGAGCAACATAGCGATGAAGTCCTATAGAAGGGTCTCTGTTTCCCTTGAATTCCGTTCTCTATAACGAGTAAAACAACTATAGAAAGAAAATCGCCTCTAGCCATAGACCACTCAGCGGTAAGCTTGCTTACCGTGGTGTGCCAGGGTCGGGGGTTCGAAACGCCCCTCCAGCAAAGCTGGGGTGAGGGCGCGTAGGTCAGGCCCAGAGTGGTCCCCCCCTCCCCGACACCTACGGAGTAGGTATGAACCGGGTCGGCCCCCCCCCCCTAAAATCTCTTCTAGACATAGATGAAGTCCTATCGAAGGGCCTTTTTATCCCTTGAATTCCGTTCTCTATAACGAGTAAAACAACAATAGAAACAAAATCTCTTCTAGACATAGATGAAGTCCTATCGAAGGGCCTTTTTATCCATTGAATTCCATTCTCTATAACGAGTAAAACAACAATAGAAACAAAATCTCATCTAGCCATCGATGAAGTCCAATCTAAGGGTCTTTGTTGCCCTTGAATTCCGTTTACTATAAAGAGTAAAACAACAAAAACAACAACTTATACGAGTCAAAACATAGTTAGCAATTACAATGATGAAATTCCCTTTTCTAATGTGAATATTACACATTTGTATTTGTATTGTACTGAAGGAGCCAATTGTCACCAGTAATGAGAACTAGAGGTTTCGAGTTTGAACTCTAGGAATGAAGAACTTCTTAATAAAGAGTTTTTACCCCCTTTAATTAGCTTAAGCAACGTGAAAACAAAATTTATCAGACTAACAAATTTCAAATACTAGATAATTAAGCCAAAACAAAAACTTGAAGTTTAAAACATTTCTGTAATCACAGTGAGATAAATCTATAATTAAAATTCTCAGATAACAAAAAGAGTTAATGGTAAAAAACACAGTTTTAAGTATTCCAGTTTTTTGAGTTTCATATCCGAACTATGAAGGGTACGGGTTTCTTACTTGAACTCTCACCAACTATTTATCAAAACACATCTTAACTATCAATTGTTCACTTTTCCTACCTGAACAATGGTGATATTTCAACAATAATGATATTTCAGGTAGGAAAAACAATTGATAGTTGAGGTTTGTTATAATAAACAGTTGATAGTTCAGGTAGAACACTCATGCAACTGATAGTTTATGTATGAAACTCCAAAAATCAAGATACTTTAGGTGAGTTTTTGTGTCTTCACTCCAACAAAAACAAAGAAAAATAATAGTGGTTGGATCGATAAATATATACTTTAATTTTTTATGAAGGGTGAGCCTTGGAGTAACTGGTAAAGTTGTTGTCATATGACCAGGAGGTCACGGGTTCAAGACGTGAAAACAGCCTCTAGCAAAAACGCAAAGTACTGTTGCGTACAATAGACCTTGTGGTCCGAACTGTTCCCCGAACCCCGTGCATAGCGGAAGCTTTAATACACATGAACTTTCTTTTATGTTTATTCACTTTCAATAGAGTTTACCATACACCATATATGTTAACCACTTCATAATTTTCTTTAACAGATAATAAATTAATCAGTGATGTTCCAACAAAGAAGGGATTCTCTTGTAATGTAATTCCTAAAAACAACACAGAGTAGCCAGATTAACAGTATTAAATTTCTACACGTTACCCTCCCCAGACTCCATTTATCGGACTACACTGAGTATGTTGCGGTCGTTGTTGTTGTGTAATTATTGTGATCACTTTAAAAACATGAGTTGATTCTGCAAAGTTCACTGGATGCTTTCAGGTTCCTCTCATGAACATCAAAATGTCACAATTCATCCCCCCACCCCCACCCCCACCCCCACCCCCTTACTTCTTGTTGTCTCCCATGCTATTTCTCCCTTTGTTCAGGCATTTGCGTCTTCAGGAATATCATCTTTTATGCTACTTTCTAACTAATTTTACATAACGAAACAAGCAAAAACCACATGCAAAAAACACTTTCGAGCAACAATTTTCTTTCCTTCTAACGAATCATCGATGAAGCGTCTTCTTTACTTAAAATGTGACGTGTTTTTTTATGTGGGAATAAAGGAAGAATAAAGGGAGCTTTGCAAATTGGTTTCCAGAGCACTTCTTGAACTACGAGTGCCATTCTCGTGTGCTGCTTCTAGTATTTCTTTGTCCATCCGTAAAGGTACAAAATACTAGTATAAATAAGCACATCGAACAGACTCTAATCAAAACTAGTCGCCTCTAATAGCTTTCGAATCTAAAGGTTCACAGCCTATTCTCTATTCGTAAGTAATTTTCCATACACAAAGAATTCAAGTATTCTTGCAAAACTAGTTCTCCTTCTTCCCCTCTTTGAAGCTGGTTACTTTCTAAGTATACCGAGAGTACCCTCTAAAATTGCCTGCGGACTCTAGCCTTCTACGAATTACTTTTCACGAGACAAACCAGAGCTAGATTCAAATTCAAACTCTCGTTGTTTTACATTTACAATTCCGTCTTATTGTATATAAACTTATGTCATGCATATGTAGATAAGAGAAGTTTCCTATGTCATCATCTGCTCTTTTTTTGCATAATCTATTAAGCTATGTTTTCAAAACTATATCTTGCATAACTATTCATAATTCTTGATGGTTTCTCCAATTTCAGGTCAACTCAAGCAAGTTATGGAGAAACAGAATTTAGACTTGTACTGGCGGAATATTCAGATTATGCAGGAGAATGACAGGCTAAGGAAGACTGCTCAACGGCTCAGACAGGAGAACGAAGCTTTGTATACTGAGCTAAAACAAAGACTAGCAGCGAAAAGAATTAACAAAATACCTGAACTTGAACTCACGCTTGGCCCCAGTTCCGCCGCAAATCAAATGAAGCCCAAGAATCCTCAGCCACCTTCATGCAGCTAAAGCAATTCCAAGTGTTTCTTCCTGGTCTCGATGATCCATGCTCAAGGTTATGAGAAGTTTTAAGTATGAATCCTGATTGTACTGCCGCAATTACAGACTATCTGTTGTTTGAACAATATGTTTTATAGCAATAAGTACTGATAAATAAAGTATAAACATATGTATGTCCAGTTCTATTGCGATATACAACGATGTCTGTCAGTTTCTTTATCCAATTCCAACTTCACTAAGTTCTTGTATAAGCATTTGCTACAAAGAAAGTTTATAGCAATCTTTTCATCCTTCAATACACACTTGTTTCATACGAGTTCTTTCAAACACCATTTCAAATCAACAGCGAACTAACCAACATAACACATGAAACTATATTATAGGCCAGATTAGTTTTAATATTAGATTATGTCCTTCTGATTAACACAGTCTAGCGAGGGCGCAGTGTAGTTTAACACTTACTTTTGTGTACTCAAAAGATGTGGAATCCAATAGAATCTCACTGGAAGATCACGGGAACATGGAAATTCAGAAACGAAAACCTTTAGCATGCTTCAATACAAAAATGATTCTACTGACGGAAAGAGCAACAGTGCAAGTTGAATGCTGATTTAGCAGCGTTGAGATAACTACTCTAGAATTCATGGTTTTGAAAGGAAATCAAATAAATTTTGCTTTGTAGTTATGTTGACATGGACAATCTGTACGATTAGCCAACAGAACATAAGTAATAAGTTAGTAGAAAGAATTCAGAAAATTTGAGAGATGTGAAAAATAGTACGGCAGTTAGACTTTTGAGAGGACATCTACCACAAAGGTATAGGGAAAAACATGTTATGTTGTAACTTTTACAAGCAATTAATGTGGAGAGATAAGCGACAGGCTAATTTTCTCATCAATTAGCATGATTAAATTAGGCTAATTGCATGAAAAACCTTTCCAGAAATAAGTTGGGAAACAGTGTGATGAACAAAATTGCGCGGACTCTTCACCTTCGATGCCGTACCCATGTCGAATTCTTCAAAAAGTACACTAGTTTTGGCGAATCCGACACGCACCCATGACATTTTTGAAGAGTCCGAGCAACATAGGTGATGTATGCAGCAAAAAGACTATACAAAATTTGCTCAGTCGTAAGGAGGAGGTCTTCTGCCTTCGAGGTCTAATATTGACAGCTCCTACACCACCTCTTTTGGTAAGGGTAACGAATGCAGTTGAAGGGAATATCCATCGACGAGACCTTTATGCTGCTAAAGAACATTGAGGTTGTCTTTTTGGAAGCAGTGGGTGGGAGTGGGGCAGTGCAAGAAAGTAACAATCATTACCCGACATTCAGACTGCCAACACTTCTAGAAACTAATATTAAGCAGGACTAAAAGTTAATTTAAATTACTCTTTTATGCACCAGGTAGTGGTAGAAGTACTTAACTCTTACTATTTTACTGCCATTTATAGCTTCTGACGTTTCTTGTGAGAATCTTTTGTCTTTAAAGCAGCTCATTATGGGTAAAGTACATAAGGATCCAAGAGTATTTCCTTGTCTGTATACTCATATGCACGTGAAAGGCGGAACAGAAAGCGATTCCAATGGGCCATTCACGCCGTATCAAAAGCAAACCGCCCAGCTTAGCTATTGCAGAAGATGATATAAGAGAGCTCTCTATCAAGCAACATGTATCTCCTACTACAAAATTTAATGATGATGATGCAACAAAGCGAACATACACCTAGGTATGCAGACTTGTACAACCTTTTTAAAGTGGAAGAAGGCTTATATTAAAGCACATACTGAAGGGCAGCCGGTGCACTAAAGCTCCCGCTATGCACGGGGTCCGGGAAAAGGCAAGACCTTACATAGAACCATATCTACTGGAGGTCCAGAACCAAAAACTAAAAATCGTAAACAAACATCTAGGCTCGGAGGAATGCACTTTGTATAAAGAAGCTATTTGACAGCCAAGCATAATCGTAGTCTTATATCTCATGAATCTTCCCAAAATAGCTTGTGATATCTTTATTTCTTTTTCAATAATTACAAAAGCATTTGAATGTAATGCACTAGCTATTGCAAGACAATGACACGATAGATGAGGATTTAGCATATATAAAACTAAACTAGGAGCGCTGAAATGGAGGAGTACTTATGATAGTGTTACACGAAGATACCCAATAAAGTGAAAGATAAGTTCCATAAGATGGTTGTGAAACCACAATATTATTCAGAAGTAAATTATAGGCCTTTAACCATTGACACATTCAAAACGTGGATACTTAGATGGATGTGTGGAAATATAGATTTGACAATAGTAGAAATGACGACATCGGAGAGAGGGTGCAAATAGGACATGATGGATAGAATGAGAGAAAGCAGCTCGAGATGGTTTGTTTATGCTCTATGTAAAACTCCAAACGCACCAGCTGATAGGTGTAGCAGCATGATGATTGACGACTTATAATTTGTTTCAAAAGATCTACAATTGCTCGGTATCAAAATTGTTTTTAGCTAAGAACAAAAGACAATGAAAGCAAATGATCCATATACGTGGTACCAAACATTACACTTATTAGTTATGCTACATTTAGAATATAACTGATTTTTACCAGGATCTCTTTACATCTGACCGTCATGGTTTGATAAATTGATGAAATCACATGAATATTAAAAACAAAAATAATTATATTATGATGGTTGATAACGACGACTTTTACCACTTTCAGGGATGTTTCTTTTTTCAATTCAAACTAATTTTTCAACTATTACTTCAACATTTTTTCATACCATCACTAATATATAAGTCAAACTGATGTCATAAACTTTGTACCTTCTAAAATAGCATACTTCTTTTATCCAGGTGACATTCTGGACCATTTTATCATGTACCTGCAACCTCCGACCAGCACAGGTATCGAGTAACTCTGCCCAGCAAGGCTAATTCCTACCAGCAGAAGTATCGAACAATTCTACCAACCAAACCAACAGTTAGACAAATGACAATAAATCACCTAACAATTTTTTAAGCTTCGATGAGATTTGAACATAAGACCTCATAGTCCTTCTCCCACTTCTTTGAACACTACAACAACAACGTACCCAATGTAATACCACAAGTGGGATCTGAGGAGGATAGAATGTACGCATACCTTACCCGTACCTTGGTAGTTACAGAGATTGTTTCTAATAGACCCTCGGTTCAAGGAAAAGCAACTCCAAGCAGTTTGAAAAGGAAATGAAAGAAGTGGATAATCAAAGTACAAGAAACAACAAATAGTAACATAATTCAAAGGACAAAAAACTATAACAGTAATACTATGACTAACTACTACGTAAAGTAAACCGAGATAACACACAAAAAACTACTAACCTTCTAGAGTTAATGGTCAAAAACACACCTAAAGTATCCTGATTTTTGACCTTCATACCTCAACTATTATGTGTGTGAGTTTCCTATCTCAAATATTTATTAAAACACATCTCAATTTCTAAAGTTTATGTTATAGTTCAGGTAAGAAACTAACACACCTAATAGTTTGGGTATGATTAGGTATGAAAATCGAAAAGCAAAGATACTTTTTAGTATGTTTTCAACCCTTCAACTCAACTTCTACTCTACTACGTGTCCTCTATAACCTCCTATCTAACGTCATGTCCTTACAAAACTAAAATTACATCATATCCCGTCCAATCACCTCTCTCTAATACTTCTTCTACCTACCTCTAAAGCAATAAAATAAAACAATTTCAACATTCATAAGAAAATTAACGACTATATACATCCGTCAACTACATATATATTCACGATAAATAAATAACTAAAACACACACACACACCTAGTAGTTCAGGTATAAAACTCGAAAAGTCAAGATACTTTTATGTGTGTTTTTTGACCTTTTACTCAAAATCTTCTACCCTAATACATATCCTCTATAACCTCCTATCTAACGTCATGTACTTACAAAACTAAGATTGTGTCATATCCCGTCTAATCACCTCTCTCTAATACTTCTTCTGCCTACCTCTAACGCAATAAAATTAAACAATTTCAACATTCATATAAGGAAATTAACGATTATATAATACATCCGTCAATTACATAGATATTCATGATAAATTATTAAGAAACTCAATAATAATTCAAATGTAGAGATATATATACCGTAGGAAGAAGCAAAACCGGCAGATTAACGGAGAAATTAACGGCGTTAGTTGCTCTCCATGGAGCAAAATCGGCAGAGTAACGGAGAAGTTAACGGCTTTAGTTTATCTCCATGGAGCTGAACCGGCAGAGTAACGGAGAAATTAACGGCGTTAGTTGCTCTCCATGGAGCAGAACCGGCAGAGTAACGGAGAAATTAACGGCGTTAGCTGCTCTCCATGGAGCAAAACCGGCAGAGTGACGGAGAAATTAACGGCGTTAGTTGCTCTCCATGTAGCTGAACCGGCAGAGTAACGGAGAAATTCACGGCGTTAGTTGCTCTCCATGGCGCTGAAGGTATACATATTGGGAGATTCAAATAAGCTTTGCTTTTATACTACTCACTTTCATAATTTATAGAAAATGAGTTATGTAATTTATGAAAGGGGAATATCAACTTTTGTAATTTTATAAAAGGGGAATATGAACTTTGTAAATTTATAAAAGTTGAAAAATGGGGAATATGAACTTTGAAAAGAAAGAAAGATGTTTGGTACGCGGGATAAAGTGGAATATGAATTAAGTTTGGAATTGAATGTGTTTTGTGTTTGTTTGACAGTAAATAAATAATTAGAGAAAATGTTCTATTTTTACTTTAAATTATACGCGAAATGATGGAGATACACCCGAACTTTATGAGGGTCCTATTATTTCTGAACGAATTAAAATCGTATTTTTGACAACCTTAGTGTCTACGTGACACAACACACTGAAGGGTCCACGTAGGCACACGTGTGCCATGTAGGCACTAAAGTTGTCAAAAATACGATTTTAATTTGTACAGGGGTAATATGAGTCTCCTAAAGTTCGAATGTGTATCAGCCTTTCGCGTATAGTTCAAGGTGGAAATAAAACATTTTTTCAAATAATTATATTAATATAGTACAAATCTGACTTAAACTTGATGCCTCTATTATCGCAATAAAATTGGAATTATTTTATTCTATGTAGAAAAAATTAGTCCAACAATTATAATTTTCAACAATTTTACTAAGAGTTAGGGGGTTTCTTTTCTATTTTGAATATTTGCGAAGTCTCAATGAATTTGTATATATCTCGATTAATTCTAAGAGCTACTTGCTATTTTTATACGGGCATGTTACAAATAACTCTATTCATCAAACATTCAATATATGAGAAACGATTACGTATAATTTTGGATTTTTATCTTTACTAAAGTTTAAATCTGAAATCTCATGATTTTTCATCCTCTTCATTGACCATTAGTACTTCTTAATTAGTTTGAAGTGATTTTAGTACTCTTTTTTTTTTTTTTTTGAAAAATGCATTGTTTCCACCTGAACTATACATGAAATTGTTGAGACACACCTGAATTTTAGGAGAGTTTTATTATCCCTGGACTAATTAAAATCGTATTTTTGACAATCTTAGTGCCTACATGGCACATCAGTGAATCAACATACTAAAGGTCCACGTATGTGAAACTCAACAAGCCATAGATGAAAACTTTTTGATCATTTACTTATTTGAAAATGTTTGTAATGGAATTTACTACCCATAGCTAAAATATTGAGTACTACTTTTCAACAAGAATATGTCTCATATGCCCCATGATAGAGAATTGATTTCTCGTATAGTCACTCATCTAATAGTTATCATCTCGGAAAGCCACGTTTCTTCTTGATTCCAATTGTTAATAACTGTTAATTGAGAGACCATATGAGAAATCAACTCCCTGGATAGACTGAGTTAGCATTATTTGGCGAGTAAAGCATCTAGTACCCTTGAACTATGACCAAATCTGCTATGACACACTCCAACTTCATGGAGGTCCTATTACCCCTGAACTTAATTTTAGCGTATTTTTGTCAACCTTTTTAGCTAACGTGACACCTTTGATGTGGGCCCCAATTTTATGTAATAAAGATGTCATGTCAGTATAAAAGGGTGACAAAAATACGTTAAAATTGAGTTCAGGGGTAATAGGACCCCTGTGAAGTTGGAGTGTGTCGTAGCAACTTTGACCATAATTCTTGGGTACGAGATGCTTACCTCTTATTTGTCTGATACACTTGTATTTCCCAACCATTTTTCTGCTGGTCTTTCCATTCCTCAGCATATTGGTATGCATTGTTTTGTATGTAAAAATTGTTTGTTGAAGTTGTGGTTTGTAGAGAAACACAAGCATCCAAAAGTGTCTCCCAATCTTGATTGTCATCTTCAAGTTGTATCAAAGGTTGCATTTCACTATGTTGCTCGAACTCTTCAAAAATACTGTCGGACATGCTTGGGACTCCCCAAAAACCATGCATTTCTAAAGGATCCGACATGGGCGCGACAACATTTTTAGAGGGTCCAAACAACATAGCATGTTTCCGCTTATAATTGTTGCTATCATCGGTTGATTGTGGTTCTTGTTTCCTATGTTGCTCGAACTCGATGCTTTGGACTTTCCAAAAACTACGCATTCCTGAAGGATCTGACATGAGCGCGACAACATTTTTAGTGGGTCCAAACAACATAGCATGTTTCTGCTTATAATCGTTGCTATCATCGGTTGATTGTGTCTCTTGTTTCCTATATTGCTCGAACTCTTCAGAATTACTGTCGAACGCGCTTTGGACTCCCCAAAACCTATGCATGTCTAGGGGATCCAACACGGCCACGACAACATCTTTAGAGGGTCCAAACAAGTTTCTATCATCTGTTGATTGTGTCTCTTGTTTCCTATGTTGCTCGAACTCTTCAGAATTACTGTCGAACGCGCTTTGGACTCCCCAAAACCTATGCATTTCTAGGGGATCCAACACGGCCGCGACAACATCTTTAGAGGGTCCAAACAAGTTTCTATCATCGGTTGATTGTGTCTCTTGTTTCCTATGTTTCTCGAACTCTTCAGAATTACTGTCGCACGCGCTTTGGACTCCCCAAAAACTACGCATTCCTGAAGGATATGACATAAGCGCGACAACATTTTTAGAGGGTCCAAACAACATAGAATGTTTCTGCTTATAATCGTTGCTATCATCGGTCGACGTTGAAGAGGATGGATCATCTGTTGATTGCCACATCCCATTGAGGAAGTTCTCAAGAGCTGTGATTTGTATTTGTGGGATTTTGTCAATGAAGGGATACTCATACATGCCACAAAGTCCTAAACACTTGCACCATTCATAAAACTCACAAAGTTCATTTGCTTGATTTGCTGCTTTCTTGTAAATCTCAAATGCTGCAACACAATTTATGTATGGCAATTGTATGAGATGATCTAGTACTTCAACAATGTGTTTTCTGAATGTAATGTAACACGTGAAGCTATCGCGAATCACATATTTCATGACATATTGAACTATGGCATTACGCGTTGCTTGACCTGTCGGCCTGCACGCCATGACACTGTCTAGTAGGCTTTGTAACTGTGGCAGGACTTCTAGCATTAGCCTTACTTCATCCATCTTGTCGATGAAATCATTCTCTTTCGCCTGAGTGGCACAACAGTCGAGGGACTCATCGAGCAAGCGTGCATACGACCAAATGAAGTTGGCGTAATCCTGAGAGGCGGAGGACAAGCGATTCTTGAAATCGCGAGGATAGAGAGAAACCAAACCATTTGACCGTGCCAACAAGAGCTCATCGCGAAAAGGGCTTGTGTAGGGCAATGCCTTAAGTAGCCGATGCAGGAGGGCGAGGCATTTCAACGCGACTCTCCAGCACTCTGTGTTGCCAAAGCGTCGACTAAAAGATAGCACGAATGAGCCAAAGGAAGACGGACAAATGGCAAAGATTTGGAGGATTTCGTGTACATATCGATCGGGCAACGGTGTGTCACAAGGGGAAGTGGCTTTCACTACAATGTGATCAAGATCACAAAAACCTCCAATGGTTGCAAATTTTGCATAGCTAACATATGTGTGTTCTTTAAGAAGAGTGAACACTTTGTTGATGCTTCTAAGCATATTGTGACTATAGTAAGGCAAAAAGGGATGAAGGGAAACTATAGGAATGAGTACTTATGTATGAGGTTGTGAAATTCAATGGCAAAACCTCGTGGCGGAGTCAGAATTTTTACTTATAGCCAAAGTTGCTACGATATGTTCCAACTTCACAGAGGTTAAACCCCTGAACTCAATTTTAGTTCAGGGATAACTAAACGTTTACTCAAATTTTAAAGAAGTCAAAGAATTTAACACGTAGTATATAGTACATAAACAAAATTGACTTCTCTATTCAATGTAACTTTTTGACGAAGGAATGTCAATCGACCAGAAATTTCGCTAAGGATATTCAAGATTCAATATATATATATATATATAAAGTAACTTTTTATTTATATAGTTTTTTGACGAGAGATGATCAACTGATGTTAGTATAATAAGGAATAACGTAATGAGTTGTGGCATATACTTTAGTTTTTTTTAATTTATTTAAATATGAAGTATATGATATTTGTATCATTGATATAAACGACGTTTACAAGATAGTTCACAAGAGTAAATTGACATTCTCCATGTACTTCTTTTAACTTTTTTTTTTTCTATAGTACCATAGGACAACTCATCCATTATATTATATTATTATGTTCATTCTCATTGTAAGGCCTTTATTTATACAAATATTATGTAGTTTAATTTTTGACAAAAATCTTAACGAAAAAGAGATGAATAAATAAATTGATTGTTAGTCATCCAAATTTTCCTATACAATGTCCTTTTACAGACTATTTTTTTCTTGAGTCGGGGTTCTAATGGAAATAATTTATTTATCTCATCTTTGAGGTAGTGGTACGAACCGCGTACACATACCTTCTGTAGACACAACTTTATGGGAATATACTGTGTATGTTATTGTTGTTGTTATTAGTCATCCAAATTTTCCTATGCAATGTCCTTTTACACATTATTTTTGTCTTGAGTCGAAGGTCTATCGGAAACAACCTCTTTACCTCACATCTGAGGTAGTGGTACGGACTGCGTACTCTTATCCTCTGCAAACCCCACTTTGTGAGAATGTATTGAGTATGTTGTTGTTAGTCATCGAGGTAGTGGTACGGACTGCATACGCTTACCCTCCGCAAACCCCACTTTATGAGAATATACTTAGTATGTTGTTGTTGTTAGTCGTCCAAATTTTCCTATACAATGACCTTTTACAGATTATTTTTGTCTTGAGCTGGGGTTCTATCCGAAACAACCTCTTTACCTCACCTTTGAAGTAGTGGTACGGACTGCTTACACTTATCCTCTGCAGATCCCACTTTGTGGGAATATACTGAGTATGTTGTTGTTAGTCATCGAGGTAGTGGTACGGACTGCATACACTTACCCTCCGCAAACCCCACTTTATGAGAATATACTGAGTATGTTGGTGTTGTTGTTAGTCATCCAAATTTTCCTATACAATGTCCTTTTACAAATTATTTTTGTCTTGAGCTGGGGTTCTATCCGAAACAACCTATTTACCTCACCTTTCAAGTAGTGGTACGGACTGCGTACACTTATACTCTGCAGATCCCACTTTGTGGGAATATACTGAGTATGTTGTTGTTGCTAGTCATCCAAATTTTCGTATACAATGTCCTTTTACGAATTATTTTTGTCTTGAGTTGGGGATCTATCGAAAGCCTCTTTACCTCACATCTGAGGTAGTGGTACGGACTGCATAAACTTACCTCCATAGACTCTACTTTGTGGGAATATACTGAGTATGTTGTTGTTGTTGTTGTTAGTCATCCAAATTTTCCTATACAATGTCCTTTTACGGATTATTTTTGTCTTGAGTCGGGGATCTATCGAAAACCTCTTTACCTCACATCTGAGGTAGTGGTACGGATTACGTACACTTACCCTCCGTAGACTCTACTTTATGAAAATACACTAAGTATATTTTTGTTGTTGCCAGTCATCCAAATTTTGCATGTATAAACTTAGGTTGTTGTATCTTGAAGAAGATTGTCTGTATTTTCTTCAATCGATATACAAATATCTCACGCGTTAAGTCTTTCTCATTTTCGTTTCCACTTTATTAATTTTTCTAATAATGACAAATGTTACATTATTAGAAATTAGTATTTTTCCAATAGTTATTGTAGTCGGAAAATAAGGTATTTTCGACAATCTTCTGACTGTTTCATGGTAGTCGGAATATAACTTGTCAGAAAAATATTTCCGACTACAGTGGTTGGAAGTTTTCGATTACAGTGGTCGGAAGATTAATAAACTAATTAAAAATAATTATTTAATAATTATAAGTATTCTGACTACAGAAGAAACAACCATGATAATATACCCAGTGAGATCCCACAAGTGGGGTTTAGGGAGGCTGATGCAGGGGCGAATCTATTTAGAAGGTATGGGGTGGCACGACACCCGCACTTCTCGGATGAAACTCTGTATATTTATGTGTATATGTATCAGTTAATGTATAAATATTATGCTTGACACCCACAATATCAAAGGGACTAGTGGCGTAAGTGATCAAAATTGTTGGGTTGAACTCCAACAATGTGGGTTCGAAACCCGCTCTACACTGTATTTTTAGAATGATTTAGTACAATAAGGTGGCATCCGGAGCTTTCGAATCTGGGATCCGCCTCTGGGCTGATGTATACGTAAATATTACCCGTTACCTTATGTGAGGTAGAGTTATTGTGTTCAATAGACCTCGACTCGAGAAAAAACTTTTTAAAATTTTAGATATTTATTTCTTGGACAAGTAAAAGATATAGAATGCTTGGAATTGAATTTTCAGTCAGCCCAATATTATTTTTTAGTTTCATTGATTTGGTCCCTTTTGGGAAACAGAGAATTCTTGTTGAAATTTATTAATACTTTGATCAAACATTAATTACATAGACTAGAAATTTGTTTTGAGCTGTTGTTGTAGGTAGAGAAAATTGACTTAAGACTTTGAAAGTCATCTTTATAATATTTCTTTCTTTTTAATTTTATTTTTGAGAATTACCTCATTATTTTATTCTTTTATGTGAAGTCCCTAATATCAAACTCATAATGACATGTATTATGTACTACTGAAAAGTAAAATAAATTTCAAATTAAAAATATGTTACAAACGATTTTAGATATATTATTCGTTAAGCAAATAGTGCATATATATCTTTATCATCTAAAATCTTATTTAATTTTCACGAGGGAAAGGGCCAATATACCCTTTAATTTCGCCGTTTAGACACGATTTTTATCATATAGAACGTGTATGTCCATTTGTGCATATTTAAAGTTGAAGGATATAACTGTCAGAATATATTTATGTATTAAGAGCCTTATCTTTTTAGTGACAAACTTGTATTTCTTGAATTGAAAGAAAAATCTTAAAATTGATTTTTATTTATTCTAAAAGTATCACGTGACTTTAAGAAATTATGTCACCTATTCTTTTTATAACTTCTCACCCTGTCCAGATTTGACCAACTAAAACTAATATGATGACAAATTCATTTTCAGTTTATTAATTTTTCAAAACAACTACATATACACAATGAGAGTATGAGATGTACATAAATTATGTATCGCGATTCTAAAAAGGCATTTTTTAAATATTAGATATATGTTTTTTTGGACAAGTAAATGAATGAATATTTAAATTGAATTGTCAATCAGCCAAACAACTATTCCTCCAAAATTAGAATTTACGATTTATAATTAGGATTTATGATCTATTTATGATAGTAATTAATGATAATTGATACCTTTAATCTCGATCTCGTTGTTCCTCATCTTGATCGTGTTAGATCGACCGCGGTAAGTTCAGCCTTTCCGAATGGATTGTTATTGTTGATCCAGCTCCGATCGCTTCGAATCCAAAAGTTTCAACTATTGTAGAGTCAGTTGTTTTGGATTCGGTCGTTCACACGTGGGTTATGATGCATCGAAATGAGTATCTCAATAAAATTAATGGTCTAAAATAAAATATTAATAAGAGGTCTGAAATGTATACACAAATAGACAAGAAAATAATAATTTAGAATTATCTTTATTTTTTTATACACTTGTTGCTTTTAATGTAAATGACATAAAGCCTTTCGTTAACCTTACATAATAATATGAAACATCACATTATAATATAAAACTAAAGATTATTTCTACTTAAATAAGATGTTAGTAATGTGTTTGCGGTACATTATCCTGGATGTTGTTATAAAATTTTTATTTATTACTATGACAATTTGAGTTATTTAAGTCAAAGTCCTAAAATATTTTTGGTAAAAGATAAATAGTATTTATTTATTTCTTTTTCTTTTCTATGTAAACTTTGAAATTTTTTTTATCATCTTCAATATTGTTTTAAGTGGAAATAAATCATAAAATTTAGGACGAACATAAAAAAAGAATATAGGAGGTTTGACCTTTTAGTTACAAGATATATTGAGATATTTGTCCAGATACATAATTTAAAATTCGGGTGTATTTGTGATACACAGATACATCCAAAATTTGAACTATGTATCTGGAAAAAATGTTGAGTTGTTCCGGCGACGATGGAAATAGGTGGTAATGCTACTAATGTAAGGGTGGTTGTAAAAAGGAGGTGGTTGGCTGCGGCAGCGGAGGAAAGGGGTGATCGGGGTAGAGTTGGTGCTGGAATCGGTCGGATCTGGATGTTTGTTGGGTGGTGGATTCCGCCCAGATCCATGGAATTCCAGCCATATCCATGGAATTTCGGTTAGATCTATGAATATTTTTATCAAGATCAGATTCATGAATTTTTCATTGAGTTTCATAGAATTTCAACTAGATCCATGAAATTTCGGCCAGATTCGTGAATTTTTCATAGGTAGAATCGTAGATTTTAATCATAGATACACAATCTCAAATAGACAGTCCTAGATACACAGATACACACGACCCCGTGTATCTAGATCCACAGATACATGTGACCCTAGATACACGTGATCCTCAGATACACGCGATCCCAGTATGTTTTGTAATTTAATTTTAAGTTAAGACCACCTTTGTAATAGCCCTTTATATTTGAGTATTTTAATAATTATCCTAAAATTTATCGTTGAAATTTTTTTTGAGCCTCAATATTTTAGGGTCTAAAACAGAGGCTTTATTCTAGTTTAAGTGTCAATTTGATAAATAAGCCTAAATTTTAATATTTAGGGATAATTTTATATATTTCTGTCAAATCCTTCTATTATTAAGTAAACGGTTAATACTATTTCAATTCTTTTATATAAGAAAGCTTTGATGCTTTTGAATCTATTGTATTAATTCCATTTTTTACTCGTTGTATGCTCTTTATGTATATATTTTGCCTTAAAATATTAATATAATGAGATAATGTTACACATTTTATATTTAGAATTTTTAATCTTGAAAGTAAAGACAACAAAATTTGAAGAAAATTACAAAGATTATCCCTTATATTTGAGTGTTGGTTCAAAATCATCCTCTTAATTTATTTTAGAACTGTTTTGATCCTTTTAATTTGTCAAAATAAGCACTTTTAATCTCCTTTAAATATTTAACTACTTATGCTTGTTAGGTTTAGCAATAAATGTGAAATAAAATTTATTTACCATGACGTCTCACATGGAGGTGCAATTTCTAGAGTTTATGTAATTTTTGAGGTGTCGATATTTTTCATCTAATATTTAAAATTTTATGCAGCTTCTCGTGTTATAATTTTTGAGATTCGACAAACTTTTTTGATAGTTCTAATTAAATCTTTTTTACCCGAGTTCTCATAAGATTTAATCGCAAAAGCGTAAAATATATCGCCAAGATCAACATTACTCATGTTTTGCAAATATAAATAACCAAAACTGCTCAAAAATATATTCGATGAAAACATTTTCAACCTACTCCTAATATAAGAATTTTTCCTTTATTATCATTATAGTTTCAAAAGTACAAACCCTCACATCAAATACATGACCATATATATATATATATATATATATATATATATATATATATATATATATATATATATATATATATATTTATTGCATCTTAATTTATCAACATAAGTATCTATATAGTATGATAATAAAAAGTGTACTCTGAACTTTATATTTTTCCTTATTTTTGGATCTAGTATTACATAATGAAAAATGAATCTTGTATCCAATAGTCATACTAAGCGCGGATGCTATGAGGTTCATTTGAACCCCCTAAGAATCACATATTGTATATAAGTCAATTTTTTTTTCGTGTATATAACAGATGCTGAACTCTCTGGGCATAAATTTTGCATCGAACGCCGGTGAAATCCCAAGGTTCAAAATGTCCTTTTGAGACCCTTGAAGTCCAAAGAATCAACACATTGTACTCTATCTCTATGCACATTCAACAACTTCAACAACTCATTTTTTTTTCTTCGTGTCTATACCAGATACTGAACTCGCTGTCTGTAAATTCTGCATCGAACGCCGGTGAAATCTCAAGGTTCAAAATGTCCTTTTGAGACCTTTGAAATCCAAAGAATCAACACATTCTACTCTATCTCTATGAACATTCAACATCTTCAATAACTCACTAGCTTTCTCCTTCGTTGTTTCACTACAACCAACTTGTAGCAATAACAATAGCTTTTGAAATGCACCAACTTGAAGTGCTTCAACAAGATGACAATCATTCTTGCAAATTTTCCATAATATTGAAACTGAAAATTCACTAGCCAAGTGTGAAATTCTCAACAATTTTTTAACCAAAATAGGTATAGTTAATGCATAACTATAACCCCTTTGCACACCTTCTTCATAGGTTAAAATCCCATCCAATACACCTAATGCCTTTTCACATATGCTTTTGTCACAATCCACAAGAATTTCTAACAACAATTCAACTAAGCCCACATCAACAAATCTTGATATTGATGATTGTGATGATGATGAATTAACCATATGATAAATTGTTAACAATGATGCTTTTGTAGTTTTAGGACATATTGGCTCTTTCACTAACCTCACTAGGCCTTCTAATGCACCATCAATTGTCAACAACATTTCAACTTTGTCATTATGTAATTCAAAGCCCTGGAAACAGCCTCTTGCAGAACCCTTATGGTGGGGCCCTTCCCCGGACAGCAGCCCTTCATGTTGTTCTAACTTGAAGATTTCTCTTAGAACAAAAACTGCATTCCTCCTACTTGACAAACTTCCATTCCTCATGAACCATGTTATCCAATGTATCGATGAAATCGACCCAAGAATAGACTTGGAGTTGACATCCAAAGGCAAAAACAACACCAGAGTTGACAGGATCACTTCCAATGTTGAGCCATTTTTCGCGGTTTTTCCCTCAGAAAGTTGAAGAAATGCTGATGATAACGCGTATCCTGTACCACTTTTGACAAAACAACATTTGTTTCGATCACTTTCACTAGCCAAATTCTTCACCCTGATGACGAACTCTCTGCACATATTCGACTCATCTTGCATCTCCAGTTTGATTGAATTTGCTATCTTCGCGAGTAATTCAGTTACATCAGATGATGTAACGGGGATTTTTGGAGTTGGAATCCTATCGATACCATATTCTTTATTTTCTACACACCATTGTTGAATCATTTTCCTAATGTTATGATTAGGAATTAATAAAACATCAATGTTGCTATCAACACACTTCAATTCTTGATTTGTGATAGGACATGTTGAATTTCCACCTTCATTAATCCATTTTTCGATGTTTTCTCGATCATATGTTATACCAGTAGTCGATAAACTTACTGGATCTTTCATTAAATCTAATGAAATTGGACATGTAAATTCACTTGGAATCACTAACTCCATGTTTGTTTTCTTCATAAATAATCCTCTCTTTGTAGCCTTTTTTTCTCTTCTCTTTCTTCTCCATGATGAAATCATCTTTTTCGTATAATCAAACTTTATAATATATTCTTGAAAAGAAAATTATGTTTTTTTTTTGTTTTGCTAGGGATAGGAATCTAAGTTGATTTATGTGTATATATATATATATATATATATGTGTGTGTGATGTCTCATGGTCCTATTCAAAGTTTAGAAGTTTATTTAAAATTATTAATTACGTAGTCCAATATAATAAACGTTCAATAACGTGTATATTGTGAGTAAGAGAAGGGGGGGACCTTGAATATTGACCATATAATATGAAATATTTGACTTGGTAAAAGGGAACACAAAATATGGTGTGACCAAAAATAGATTATGAGTTCACGTGAATTCAACATTTTTCATCAAGACGATGTAATATATATATATATTCATCTCAATTTATGTAATAATATTTGACTGAGCATAAATTATAATAGTGAAAGAAACACCTTTTAAAATTGTGGTTTAAAAGAAGCTATATATAGATTTTTGTGTGGCATGAATCACCTATTAACATTCGAACAAAAAATTTAAAGTTAAATTATTACTTAATATAAAAAAATAATTTTTTTTTTTGTAACGATCTATAAATGAAGGATTGTCATATAATTAATTGGGAGAAACATATGAATTAAAAAGCGCTTAGTATTTATAAGTATCTGACTGTCAACTCAGTTATTATCAGAAACTCATAAACTTTAATCTTGGATTTTCCTCTATTCGCTTTCGCTTCCATCCTTAATCAAATGTCTCGAGTTTAAACTCAAGTTCGAAACTTCGGATACAACATCCTTCTTATTTAGTCAGTCTTACATGATATAAATCTGAATTAATCAAGACTTCAAAACGTGTAACGAAAATTTAAGGAAAAGACAAAAAACTTTTAAAAAATTAATGGGTTTGATTTTGACTAGAGAATGAGAAAATCAAAGGACTTGGTCGGTGTGATTGACCCTCCACTAAGATTTGTAATACTAACGTTTTATTGTTTGAGCAATTTTTATTTTGTTTGGCCTAACTACACTTTACCCCGATAAGTTTTATTTATTACATATTAGTCCATTCTTATTTTTAAAAGTATTATTATTTATGGTATGATCTTCCAACTTGGTTAACTTTGGGAGTTAAAAGACTAATATCATTAAATGTCCCATGAACTCTTAAAAATAAAGAATAACCATAATATATAAATGAGTAAATACATTATTTCCACCCTGAATTATAAACGAAATTGCTGAGACACACCCCAACTTAAAGTGAACTTTCAGTATGTCGATTCACACAGTGTGCCACGTATGTGCCACGTAGGCCTTAAGATTGCTAAAAATACGATTTTAATTAGCTCGGGTAATAGGATCCCTTTTAAGTTGGAGTGTGTCTCGATAATTTCGTTTATTATTCAGGGTGGAAACAGTGCATTTTCTCTATGTAAATGGATATTTAAATTTGATCTTATCTTATACGTAAGCACTTCAACTTTAAACCTCGGTCTGGTTTCAATCGTCAGCTAAACACTTTAATTCGTCCCTACAGTATCTTGTAAACACATGGCACTGACATCAAACATAAATTAAGGTGTGTCGAGATGATCATTTCGTAACTTGAAATGTTCAGCTGACGCAATAAAAACGAGTTGAGATATCTAAATATATATTTATGTAATATATATCTAATGTTATCTATCTTTATATAACACAATCGTTAAGCTATTGCCAGTGGAATTGTTATTCAAGTTGGCTATTAGTTAGTTCCATTTTGATCCACAAGTTGGAAGGTGTTATAGAATATACAAAAAATTGAGAGGTTATTTGTCAAACATAAAATGTAAAAGGATTAAACTATAATAATTTTCTTTATTATTTTTTTTTTCTTTTTTGGCTTTGTTATATAGTCTTTATCGTTATGTTTACGCTGATTGTACACGAATCCAACGCGTTGGGCGTTGGCTTTATAATTTTAAGCTCGTAACTGGTTAAGTTATCGTCATGTGACGGAGAAGTCACGAAGTCGAATAATGAAAATAGCCTCTATAGAAACGTAGGATAAGTTTATATATAATTGATCCTTGTGGTCCAACACTTTCCCCCGCGGGGTAAAAGTTTTAGAGTCGTTGAAATAGCCACCTGCAGAAACGTGGGGTAAGACTATGTACAATCGACCCTTGTGGTCCAACATTTTCCCCCGCATGGTGAAAGTTTTAGAGTCGTTGAAATAGTCACTTGTAGAAACGTAGGATAAGACTATGTACAATCGACCCTTATGGTCCAACACTTCCCCCTACATACTACATAGTGGAAGCTTTAGAGCCGTCGAAACAGTGGCGGCGTTGGAATTTTAATTCATTGAGGGGGTTCAGAAGTAAATATACGAACTAATCAAAGGGAGTTCAACATCTACTATATATGCATAAAAAATATTATAACCATATAAAAACAGTATAATTTTTCGTCGAAAAGGGTTCGGATGAACCCCTGAAGCAAAGGTAACCTCTTTGCAGAAATTCTATATGGAACAAACCTTTGTGTTTCAATCCTTACCCGAATCCCCCCGCATAACGAAAATTTTAAAGTCATAAAAATAGTCTCCATTAGAAATATTATATACAATAAATTCTTATAGTTCAATTGTTTACCAAAACTCATTTATAGCAGAAGCTTAGCACAACGGAATAATTATTTTTTTAATCATTTTTAACAAGGGAGAATCTAAAGAAAATTTGCCCAAGCAAGAGTTTTCTCATTCTTTGCTACTTTTGGATTTTCCTTTTTATTAATTCTTTGCTTCTTTAATCTTTTGGGATACCTTCTGCATTTGAGCTTTCTAAAAAAAAAAAAATTAATTATAAATATTCAAGCAATAATTCATCTAATTTACCTTGCCTCGATCCTTCAATTTTTCTTCTTATATATAAGCAAAACAAAAATATTGGATATAAATATAAAAAGAAAAAGACAATATTATGTATAACAAAAGAGTTCATTGGATTATTGATGAAACACTCTATCGATCACCATTTGATATAGATTTTCAATTTCTGATTGCTGTGACGCGTAAAATAGAATACTAAAAAAATTTGTGTACCTACATTACTAGTCATTATATAAACATTTTGAAGATATATATATACACATATACTATAAAAGAAAATTATAAAATCATGAAAAAGATACACTTGCAAAAAAAGTAAAAAAAAAAAAACATTCCCTCCTCCATAGAATATCAAACAATCAATAGGCCTACAAGAGCTTTGTTCTTTCTTTTATGCCTTGCCAATGGACAAAGTTAAATATATAT
Source organism: Capsicum baccatum var. pendulum (assembly GCA_030864225.1). NCBI lineage: Eukaryota > Viridiplantae > Streptophyta > Magnoliopsida > Solanales > Solanaceae > Capsicum > Capsicum baccatum. The sequence goes on from CM061550.1 coordinate 279,384,966, forward strand.
ATAGAGAGAAAAGCATCTAGTGCACCTGAACTATGATCGAATTTGCCACGATACACTTCAAATTCACAGGGACCCTATTACCCTCGAAATAAATTTTAGCATATTTTTGTCAACCTTTTTAGCTGACGTTGCATCTTTGACGTGGACCTTATTTTTATGTAATAAAAGTGTCACGCCAGCACAAAAGAGTGACAAAAATACACTAAAATTGACTCGTGGGAGGGGGGGGGGGGGCGAGGGGAGGTAATCAGTGGCGGAGCCATGATTTTCACTAAGGGGTTCACAAGTGAACATACAAACTAATCATAGGGGGTTCGACATCTACTATATATACATAAAAAATAATTTTAACCATGTATATATAATATAATTTTCCATCGAAAGGGGGGTTCGGATGAACCCTCTATTCCAAGTGTAGCTCCGCCACTGGAGGTAATAGGGCCCCTGTAAAATTGAAGCGTGTCGTAATAATTTTGATCAATAATTCACGGGTTTACTGGATGCTTATCTCTCTGTATATACCAAACTTTCAAAAGAAGCAAATTAAAACCCTTTAAACAAAGTATATATACCCTCCTCTTTATTTATTTTTTTAACCAATTATTTATGCTAACATTCTATATATATAATGATCAAATCATACACCAAAATATCACACTAAAAAAAAAAAAAAACACAACAAAAATCTAACTCAATTTTTTCCTCCTCTCTTCTTCATTCACATTCCATTTTTTTAAAAAAAAATTAAAAATATTTCCACTAATTTGAATTTTGAAGCAATGGATACTGTTGTAACGTATCAATATTATCGATCAGCTTCAAGGATAACAATTTTTGCTCACATATTTGGCGTTATATCTATGATACTTATGCTTGTTTGGTTGTTACATTATCGCGAAGGCGTTGATATCGATTCATATGATCCTATTAAAATTTTTAATGTATGTATATACTATATATATACCTTAAATTTTAATTTTTAAAGTTTAATTTAAAATAGTTAATTAATTAAATGTCTTCTACTTTATTGTTAAAATTGTTACTTTTTGTAGGTTCACCCACTCTTGATGTTTTTGGGAGTGATTTTCTTGTCTGGTGAAGGTACGCACTATATCGATATTTTTAATCGGTTATAACAAGTTATAATTATTGTGATTTATATATTACGAAATTAGCTATACAATATTATATATAGGTTGTATACATAGTGTAAAAGATTTAAATACGTCGATAGTGTGCTCTCGTTAATTTATTTTTTTCAAAAATATAGGTAAATCGGAAATAATGTATGAACAGTTACGTTGCAACTATTCCATCCGTTTCAATTTTATGTTGCAAAGTTTAAATAGACACTAAGAAAAAAAGGAAGACTGTTGAAAATTATAGTCATAAGCATGCAATAATATTTTTAATTATGATTATAAGATTTTTAAATTTTATGATCTGAAATATTACATAACGTTTACGTGTCTATAAAAGCTTCTCCTAAGGATATATAATATTAGGTTTTGAGTCAAATTATTAACAAATTTAAAAAGTTGTCAACTTATTAGAAAGAAAATGTTGTCACATAAACAAAAATAGAAAAATAACATAAACGTCACATCTTAACTTATCATATTTACATATATCTCGACCCTTATAAAGTAATAAAAAATTTCAACTGATTATGTATCTTTGTTGGATGTATCGGGGAGCTAATTATGTATCTCGACAAATTCAAAATTTAAAAAAAAAATATCAAGAGCTAATTATGTATCTTTAGAAAGGAAAAAATGTATCTTCATTTGATGTATTATGTATCTCGAAGACTCAAAATCGAAAAAAAAATATCGGAAGCTTATTATGTATCTTTGCAAATGAAAAAATATATCTTTATTAGATATATCGAGAGCTAATTATGTATCTCAACATACCAAAAATCAAGATTTTCAATAGCTATGCAAAATATCGAAATTTTCTGTAACTAAACTCCAAACTATCGGATTTATATATTTTTTTTTTAATCAACAGCACTAATGGCATACAAGACAGTGAGAGGTGAAAGAAGAGTAAAAAGTGATAAATTGCCAACAATGATGATAAACATTACATCTTAAACTTATAATATTTACATATATCTCAACTAATAATATATCTTCGTTGGATATATTGGGAGCTAATTATGTATCTTGACCAACTCAAAATCGAAAAAAATGAATCAAGAGCTAATTATGTATCTTTAAAAAGGAAAAAATGTATCTTCATTTGATGTATTATGTATCTCGACAGACCCAAAATCAAAAGAATATTTCGAAAGCTAATTACGTATCTTTACAAAGGAAAAAAAGTATCTTTGTGGGATATATCGGAAGTTAATTATGTATCTCAACATACCCAAAATCAAGATTTTTAATAACTATGCAAAATATCAAAATTTTCTGTAACTAAGCTCTAAACTGTCGGGATTTATGTTTTTTTCCTTTTTAATCAACAGCACTGATGGCATACAAGACAGTGAGAGGTGAAAGAAGAGTAAAAAAATCAGCACATTTTTTACTTCATTTAGGTGCAATTATTTTGGGGATTGTTGGAATACATGCTGCATTTAAGTACCATTATAGAAGGGATTTGAGAAATATGTATAGCTTTCACTCTTGGATAGGTATTGGCACCTTTTGCCTTTACATTTTGCAGGTATGTACTCTTTTCGTCTCAAATTATCTGTCATGTTTCTCTTCTACATGCTTCTCGAGAAATATTATCATTATGAGATAAGTATTCAGTATTCTCCCTGAACTATGGTCAAAATTGTTATGATACACTCTGTCTTCACAGGGGTCATATTATCCCTTGAAATCAATTTTAACGTATTTTTGTCACCCTTTTGTGCTGACGTGGAACCTTTATTACGTAAAATGGGGCCCACATCAAAGGTGTCATATCAGTTGAAAAGACTAACAAAAGGTATTACGTCAGCTAAAAAGGATGACAAAAATATGATAAAATATAGTTCAGGGGTAATAGGATCACGTGAAGTTTGAGTGTGTCGTAGCAAATTTGGTCATAGTTCGGGAGGTACTAGATGTTTTACTCTAAGAAATATTATCTTTATGAGATAAGCATCTAGTACCCCCTGAACTATGGTCAAAGTTGTTACGACACACTCCGACTTCACAGGAATCCTATTATCCCCTGAACTCAATTTTAGCGTATTTTTATCACCCTTTTTTTTTGCTGACAAAGGTGTCATGTCAGCTAAAAAGGCTGACAAAAGGTGTCACGTCAGCTAAAAAGGATGACAAAAATACGATAAAATTTAGTCCGAGGGGTAATAGGGCCCCCGTGATGTTGGAGTGTGTCATAGCAAATTTGATCATAGTTCAGGGGCAGAGGCGGAGCTAGCCTCCTTTAGGGGGTTCGGCCGAACCCCCTTCGACGAAAAAAATATACTATTTATACATGATTAAAATTATTTTTTATGTGGTTATAGTAGGTGTTGAACCCACTTCGACTAAGTTTTCTTTGAATATTGAACCCCTCAGTTGAAATCCTGGCTCCGCCTCTGTTCAGGGTTACTTGATGCTTTATTCTGTCTTTATTTACATCTTAAGATATAGAGATAACGGTAAAAAACACACCTGAACTATCATTTTTTTCGCGTATTTCAGACCCCAACTATCACCTCTTTCTTTTTTCTAACAGGACTATCACCATCTATGTATTAAAATACACTACACCTCAACGAGGAGGTTAAAAGAATATATAATTGGTATTCAATGTATTTATATTACTAATGTAGTCAAAAGTTTTTTATAACAACATCGCTTGTTCTCATTTCTTTTAGCCTACACCTCAACGAGGAGGTTAAAAGAATATATAATTAGTATATAATGTATATATATATTACTAACGCAATCAAAACTTTTCTATAATAACATCGCTTGTTCTCATATCTTTTAGCTGTTATAGCGAATTAATATTATTATAAAGAACATATGATACAACATGATATGAAAGATCAATTTCACAAAAAAATGTAGCTATTATAGTGAATTGTTTTTATAGAAAAGTCTGACTGTACACATGTTACACAACATACAACAAAAAATTGTGAAAAATAAAAGATTACTAGTTTATGCGCTCGATCCAGGAATTCGATGCACTTTATGTGCTCGGTCCAGGAATTCCGTAGGGGTGTGCTCGGTCGGTTCGATTTTATATATTATCGGTTTGGTTTATTGATTTTTGATTTTTTAATATGCTAAACCAATAACCAAATCAATAAGATATTTTTTATCAGTTTTAGGTTTATCGATTTTTAGTCCTTAACGGATCAGTTTTCGGTTTAACCGATAAGAAAATACTCATAAAATAGAAATAGTAGTAACTAACATGAAAAAAAATCGAATCTTAGTTGCAACCAAAACTCCTATATAATGTGTTTTAATTTACAAGAATCTTCAAGTTTGAACTAAATATTGTTAGGAGAAATTAAGAGTTTGTATAATTGAAATAATAGGTTTGTTAATTGGTAGAAATTAAAGAGAAATTAAGAGAAATATATAATAAGTCATATATATATATATATTCTTATTGGGTTATCGGTTTACCCAATAACCCAATAAGAAAAAATCGAACTGAACCAATAACCCAATAATTTTTTTTATAAAACCATTAACAAACCGTTAACCCAATAACAATAAATCAATAACATTTTTATCGGTTCGGTTGATCGGTCGGTTTGGTTTTTGCACACTCCTAGAATCTGGTGCACTTTCCTTATGACTACATTGAACACTTTTCGTATGATTACACTGAATATGTTGTAATAATCCTTATTATTCATTTTAATTTTCTTCTAAATCTTGATTCTAATTAATTTAACTTAATTTGTTTTCAGTGGGTGATTGGACTAGGTATGTTCATGTTACCATACACAAGAAGAGAAACAAGATTAATTAATTTACCATGGCATATATCATTTGGTAGAGCAATATTTTACATGACAATTGTTGCAGCATTAACTGGATTAATGCAAAAATCAACATTAATGCAACTACCATTTTTTTCTGGAGAATTACTTTTAATTAATTTTCTTGCAATTTTTATTTTACTTTTTGGTGTTACTGTTGATATGTCAGTTGCACTTGCACGTTATGCATAATTAGTTGTACTTTATTATTTCCCCCCCCCCCCCCCCCCAAAAAAAAAAAAATTTAATACAATAAACAATTCTTGTATAATTTTCTTTTTTGTTTTTTGTTTTGATTTTGAATTGTGTAAATTGTAATTGAAGTTTGTTTTAATGAAATGTTTCCCTTTATATTATTGATGTAATTCTACTTATCGGCCGTGCGAATAAAGTTTCATATTAATAGCTTAAAAGATAGAAGTTACACACAAAGGAGTAATATATTAATTTTTTTTTTTTTTTTTTGGGGGGGGGAGGGGGGCATTATGGAGTTGGCAGAATCCAATAACTTTGGTTCAAATTTTATATCTTATATTAAGAAATTCAATTAGTATGTATAAATATTGTGTTCTGAATCTACTACGCGAAAATGTTACAGTTTAAAACTCCTGAATCTAATTTCTGAATTTGCCTCTGCATACACGTGCAATCCCATCTCTTGTGTGCAAGGACGGAGAGAAGAGGGTTCAACTGAATTCCTTTCGTTAAATTCTTGAACATGTGTCATGACAATTTTGATAGTAATATATTTTTTTTTTTTGGTGTTTCATCCGGTGTTTGATACTCGCATTGGAGTCCGATTAATTCGGATTCGCACCGGGTAGTGCTCCCAACAGAGTTTTCTCTGTACCCAAAATCGAACCCTCGACCTATGGTTAAGGGTGGAGCGGTCTCATCCGCTGCACCACAACCCACGTTGATTAAAATATTGTACTACCCGGGAATCAATCCTGGATCGCGTGGACGGAATTGCTGGTTCCGACCAACGCAACCAAGGTGCACTTCCGACAGTAATATTATTTTGGTTGAAGGGTTGTAAGTAATTTGGAAGAATTTGGATAGTGAATGTCAAGAATAGCCATTTGCATTTATAGCCTCTTTTTCTTTTTCACCTTTCTTTCTTGTACTTCTGCTTAGGCATATTTTTTAGCTTCAATTTTTCATTTCATGATATTGATGAAGTTCAACTTGCATCAGGGTGAAATTGCGTAAAATTCACAAATAACCATTTTTGACTTGAAATTTCATAAAAGTGATTATTTTTAAAATACGTAACAAAAATAACCAATAAACACTATTTCTACCGTAAAATTAGGTTCCAAATTGGTCTATTTTTGCAAAGGTTTCCCTTTATTGAATCTCTTTTCTTCCTAAAGATCAAACTTCAATTCTTCATTTCATGATATTGATGAATTTCAACTTGCATTAGGGCGAAGTTGCATAAAATTCACAAATAACCATTTTTTATTTGAAATTTCATAAAAGTGATTATTTTTCAAATACGTAACAAAAAATAACCAGTAAACACTATTTTTACCGTAAAATTAGGTTCCAAATTTCCAAATTGGTCTATTTTTGCAAAGGTTTCCCTTTATTGAATTTCTTTTCTTCCTAAAGATCAAACTTCAATTCTTCATTTCATGATATTGATGAAGTTCAACTTGCATCAGGGTGAAATTGCGTAAAATTCACAAATAACCATTTTCGATTTGAAATTTCATAAAAGTGATTATTTTTTAAATGCATAACAAAAAGTAACCAGTAAACACTATTTCTACCGCAAAATTAGGTTCCAGATTTCCAAATTGGTCTAAACTCCAACATGAGATCTAAAATTAAACTTCGTTCAAGCTTCACATCTGAATTTAGGGTTTGCAAACGCTCGATTTTAAACCTAACACTCTAAACTTTAAATGTCATAGTAGTGATTTCAACTTCGAACTCGCATATCCACTCTACGAAGAAAGATGCAGATAAAAGACCAATAGTCTGATGTCAGCTTCTACGATACAAGCTTTAAATCTATCAATCAATAATAAACATTTCTAAAGCTGACTTCTAGATAGCTAGAATAATCCCTTATGTCCTATAACATTTAAATCATCAAATTGGACAAACAAATTAAATTCTAGAATATTCAAGATTTGATCATCATATTTTACTCAAAAATATGTGGGTAAAATATCTCATTAGGAAAAAAAAAAAATCAAACTTAATTATCATAGCATTATTGAAAGTAGTCTCTCTCTTCTTTTAAATCATCCAAATTCAAATCAATTTTTGATAAACCTTCAAGTAAAATATTTTAAAATTGGTATTAAATATTATCTTGAAACATATCTTTTTGGTAAATAAAGCCAAAAGCATATGATGATTTTACATATTATATAAAAAATTATGTAAATTGTCACTTGTCATGGTTTTACGTGACTATCTAAGTAAGTCCAAGTGGCCTTGAAATAAACGTAGCAAGTATCATATATTTACTAAAAGTTAATTAACTATTTAACCAAATCCACAAATCTTGGGTTAAATAATCCCACGTTGCAACTATTTTAAACTTTGAAATCATTCTACTTTTTTATAATAATAATAATAACAATAATCTTACTATTTGAACCTCTCTTTAATAAAGTGTTTATGACAGCAAAACATCATCATGACATCAATATATATTGAACACTTTATTGCCAAAATATTTAAGCAATAATAGAGGTATATATCAAGGTTCAAGTAATAAATGTCACATTTCATCTTCATTTCAAAATACAAATTAATTATTCTTAAGCCAATTTCATCATTAATAAGTGGTCTCGAGTTCAGAATCTGAAAATAGAAAAAATCTTGATAGGGATTGGAGTGTTGCACCTTTTAATATATCATATGCAACGCAAATTTGAATTAATCAAAATTCTAAAGTAGATCTTGAATGTGAAACAAAGAAAAATACTCGACTCAATTACAATCACGTAAATCATCGACAGATCTTAACAAACTTCCCGTAAGAGGGCTACAATGACCTATGTTGGTCGAACTCTTCAAATATGTCGATGGGTGCATATCGGATTCTCTCAAAATAGTGTGTTTTCGAAAAATCTGACACGAATACAATATCAGAAGTGAATGACTACATCATTGCCAAGGCGCCCCAAATATACTCAAAAGAATTTTAGCGAAACTAATCTAATCTTATTCAAATTTACTTTATCTCGATTCGGCTCCACGTGTCAACCTAGAATCGTCTAGTTTCATTTAGTACATACTTATTTAATATGCACCTTATTAATAGGCATAAAAAGAGGGTTACATATAACAATCAAAAATTCAAACAAAGGGGTCCATAATTTGGTCCCATAGTTGAAAATTTGACCCTTTGTGTCTTTTCAATAATTATGGGTCAGTTGGTTTGAAGGGCGATTATCTACCTGGATGATTCGGAATCGATTTTTTTTTTGATATCTTTTAAGTTGAATCTATCGCACAAGGTTTGTCGTGTGCGGTTTACATCTTTGGTGTGATTTGTAAATTATTACATAGTGAAGGTTTACTCAGTGCGCATAAAATGCTCACCCGAAGGATTGAGGCTACTTTTCTTGTTAATTCAATTTAAAAAGAATGATTCTTTCTTTTTTCAACAATTTTTTAATTTCGATTTTTTACGTGAAATGTTTAAAACCACAAGATTAAAAAACATTTTGATACATTTGACATATTTTAATTTAATATCACAAAATTTTAAAAACTTCCTTATTTTCTTAAATTTCATGTCAAAATAAAATATGTCATTCTTTTCAAAACGATAAAAGTACTATATCTAGATCCGAATCTCTAATGTTGTTGTATTTTAAAAAATTATTTTAAAAAGTATTGACAAACTTATCTCTTCTTTAATCGAAGGAGATTCTTTGAGCAACAGTATGATATAAATCAAAAATTTGAATTGTAACAACAGTCACTAATTTTTGCATTAGAACATATGGTCCATAGTAAACTCCTTGAGGTGTGACTTTTTTTTCCAAATTTCACTTTGTATATCAAATCGTCTTTTTTATCAACCTCACAAAAAGCATCTTTTAATTTTTAACAACTTAAAAATATATTCAACATAAATCATAGTGATGACAAATCTAGAAAATGTTATTGAATTGTTATTAACTATATGTTCCCTACGTAACGTAAGCATATTAAATGCCTCTTTAATTTATTTATCAACCAAAAGCTTTGCCAATCAATAAGGGCAACGTTTATTGATAAAAAGGTATTAATTTATTATCATAATTAAATAAATAAATTTTTACAAAAAATATGTATTAATTAGCTAGGGAGAATTTAATAACTCAGTTATCTAAACTTTTACTTTATTAATAAAAATTTAATTTTTAATATTTTAATCTTCTCCCTATCTAAAAAGTATGTCCCACAAAATGAAATATAAGTAGTAGGTAGTTACACCTCTTTTTATTATCTTACCAAAATAACAAGAAACATAGAACTAAAAGGGAATTAATCAAATAACATAAAATAAAAATTTCCCTATATATCTAAATATATATTTGCTTAGTAATCTTAGTATTTTCTGTGTTCCAATTTATTTGTATTAAAAAAAAAAATACTTTAAAAAAAGATTTTTTTTTTTTTTGACAACTCTCATTTTTCAACTTATCACAAACGTGTTTAAGACCGTCAGATTAAATAATATTTTAATATATTTTATTATTTTTAATTTAATATTAAAAATGTTAAAATCAGAGAAATAAATTAAAACGGAGGAAGTAGTTAGCAATCAACCATTTTCAAACTTTTTTTTGCTTTGCCTATTTTACCCTTTTGTCATTTTTCAAAACTATATAATCCATTTGGACCACTACTATATTATCATCACTATTGTTTTCTTTCTCCATCATCATCTTCTTGTATTGAAATTAAAGTATATTCATTTGAAGACTTTTTATTTTTATATTTGTAAAAGAAAAAAAATGGTGAATAAAAGTAGTACTAGAACTAGAGGTTCAAGTAGCTACCAAGTGATACCTCCAATGGTAGTGACACTATTTGCACACTTGTTGTTCATAGCTATAACAATACTTGTGTTAGTTTGGGTTTTGCACTTTAGGGAAGGACTTGCTTTCTCTTCATCCAACAAGCCAAAGATTTTCAATGTAAGTCATAGTAAAAATAGTGTTTACTGATCACTTTTTAGTTCTATTTTTGATAAATATCTTCTATTTTAGTGTTTGATGGCCAGTTTTTGATTCAGTCTTCGAGAAATATCTTTTTTATCCTAGATATTTTTAATTTTAGAACCGAAAAGTGGCTATTTGTGAATTTTTTTCCCCTAACTTTTCTATCTTTTTTTCAAAACTAAAAAAAGTTTGTAGGATATCTTGATTTTCTTTTACTATAATTTATTTTGTTAAATATCTTTTGTACTAATTAATTATTTGGCTAATTTTTTACTTGCAGATTCACCCTTTGCTTATGGTTATTGGATTTGTTTTAATGTCTGGAGAAGGTAAGATATTTCTTTGGTGACATAATCAGAGGTCATTTTTTATTTTATTTTTATTCTAGTATTATCTTTTTTGCTTTAGATATTTTCTATTTTTTTAGTATTTTCAATTGCTTTTTCACTTTTATATTTTTTCAAACTTGGTTTTGAAAATGCGAGCAAAAATTAAATCTATGAAGATAATCTTCCTAGCTATGCTCCCTACGTGACACATTACATTGAATATGTTATTGTTGATGTTATTTATTTCTATTTTTATTTCAATTAACGTTCTCTTACTAAGTGATATTGACAAGGATCGGGCCCCCTTTTTCAATGAAAAAATAACGTAAACATACATCTTTAACTTATAATATTTACATAAAATTTTCATCCTTACAAAGTAATTATAAAAATTTCAACTCATTATGTATCTTTGATTGGATGTATCGAGAGCTAATTATATGTCTCGACATACTCAAAATTAGAAAAAAAAATATATCGAAAGCTAATTATGTCTCGTTACAAAGGAAAATATGTATCTTTGTTGAATATATCGGAAGCTAATTATATATCTCAAACAGAATCAAAATCAAGATTTTCAGTAATTATGTAAAATTTCAGAATTTCCGTAGAGATAAAAGCATCCAGTACCATCCCTCCCCCCCCCCAACACCACACACACGAACTCAATATTAGCGTATTTTTATCAAACTTTTGTGCTGACGTGACAGATACTTTTATTACATAAAATGGGGCCCACGTCAAACATGCCACGTCAACTAAATTTTAGTTTTTTTTTTTTTACAGCAATAATGGCATATACAACAACTCCAACATCAAGGAAGAACCATAAATTATTTCACATGTTTCTTCATTTAATAGCTCTTGTGGCTGGAATTATTGGAGTAATTGCAGTTTTCAAATACCATGATGAATCTGGAATTCCTCATGTGTATACATTTCACTCTTGGATTGGACTTTCCACCATCATTCTCTTTGGTTTGCAGGTAAATAATTAGTACAAATTACTTCCTCCGTCTCAGTTTATGTAGAGCACAGTTCGAATATCGAGAGTCAAACCTAGTAGCACAGTTCGAGTTCGAATATTGAGATTATATCGAGAGTCAAATCTAGTAGCACAATTCGAATATCGAGAGTCAAACCTAGTAATACACTTTGAATATCGAGAGTCAAACCTAGTAGCACAATTCGAATATCGAGAGTCAAACCTAGTAAGACAATTCAAACAATACAGTTAGAATATCGAGAGCCAAACCTAATAATATAGTTCAAATATCGAGAGTCAAATCTAGTAGCACAGTTAGAATATCGAGAGTCAAACCTAGTAGCACAGTTCGAATATCGAGAGCCAAACCTAGTAATATAGTTCAAATATCGAGAGTCAAATCTAGTAGCATAGTTCGAATGTCGAGAGTCAAATCTAATAGCACAGTTCGAATATCGAGAGTCAAAACCTTTTAGTTTTAACTGAAAAATTTGGATCTAGACTTTTTGAGTTTTTCTAAAGATTATAAAAACATAAAAATGTTCGTTTTTACTTGTCATATTTTAATTTGACACACCTATTAAGAAAAAATAATTAATAACATGACTATTTTATCATAATATCTTTATTAAATAACGTTTGCATTGTGTTTTAAAATTAATTTAAAGCAAAACAATTAAAGCTGCGATTAAAATAAAAAAAAGAATTATTTTTTCTTGATATGTCAAAAGTAACAAGTAAAAGTAGAAATCTAATTAAAAATTATCGACAAGTAAAAATAAACGAAGGGAGTATAAGTCATAATGAATGACATTTCAAAATATCTAGAGGAGATAAAAGAATTACGACCAAAGATTGAATCTCAAAATCCAAAAAATGTCACTAGAGGGGAGAGACTGTTTTGTTTGTAAAATATGAGATTTGACATTTTCGTAGGAAGTATTCGATTCAATTATTTATTTATACAGTGTGTGTGAAGTCTAAGTGATGAGACATGCCTATGAATTAGTTCCAAGAAAGCGGCTATTCACGTCAGGAATAGAGTTCGTTAAAAATGTACTTGCTTTTTTTTTTTGTCATCAAGATTAGGTCGGTGTGAAGTGTATCGTTTATCTAGCCTATGCTTAAAAAGCCGACATAGACGAAAATATAATGGTATAAAAAATGAAAAATATTCAAATTTACTCTTGAAATATTCGATTTGTCTTATATTTATCGGGATAATACTCACAAAAATATCTGAACTTAGATCGGATTTTCAGTTGAGTAGACTGAACTGTGCGAGGATTCTATTACCCCTTAAACTTTTTTTTTTGTATTTTAATGGCATATATCTGTCCACTTGGACACATGTAAATATGAGGTTGGCGCGTGTATTGCACGCACCAATACACGTGTAAAAACGATATTTGACGCGTGTATTACACCGTCAGCCGTCGAAACTCGGTATAGAGTTTTGGGAGGAAATTAAATCCACTTTAAAAAGTTTAGAGGGTAATAGGATCCTGCAAAGTTCAATATGTTTGAACTGAAAATTCGATCAAACTTCAGATATTTTTGTGAGTATTATCTCTAAATTTATCCTTTGTTATTTTGATGATGGGCTTAGTATGACTATGACATTTGCAATATATAGGGCAAAATTCAGAAACAACATACGTATATGATTTTTACTGTTCATATGATCTATATATATTTTGTATTTTTACAAACTGTTGCTGCAAATACATATAAATACATATGCTACAAAATATAATTTGATAAAAGTGTTGTTATTGTTTGTAATTTAATAATAATACCCAATTATCTCCTGAGCTATATCCAAAAAAGTTATAACACACCTCAACTTAAAGGAGATTTTATTACCTGAACTAATTAAAAATGTAATTTTGACATCCTTAGTGCCTACGTGGCACAATACACTGAAGTGTTCACGTAGGCACACGTGTGTGCCACATATGTACCACGTAGGCACTAAGGGTGTTAAAATTACACTTTTAATTAGTTGGGGGATAATAGGACCCCCTTTTAAGTTGAGGTGTGTCATAGTCTTTTTGGTATAGTTCAGTGGGGTAATTGGGTATTTTCGCACTTAAAAGTATGCTACTTTATGTATTTTTTCCACATAGTGGTGGATCCAGAATTTAAAGTTTAGTGATGAATTTTTTGGTAGTGGATATTCTCCTTCTTGACCTTCTTATTCCCTCGAGCGCGAACATCAACAAGGTCAAGGGTGGCACCGTGGCACGCCCTAATCGGGATCACCATTTTCTTCATGGCGATAGTAACCGCGGAGACAGGCGTGGTGCAGAAATTCATATTTTTAAGTCTTAGAAGGAACCAAGAAGGACTTATCGTTAATTTCATCGGACTTCTCATCCTCCTCTTCGGTATTTCAGTTGGTCTCACCGTTCTCCTGTAAAACTCCATGAGAATGGCTATTTTTTAAAAGAGGGGTCAAAAAGTGGTTAGTGAACGCTATTTTTTCGTATTTTTTACTACTTGGATGTGGTTATTAGTTAAATATTTAAATATTTTGTAAATATTTTTTTTTTTTAATGTTGTTTTGTGTGCTATAATGAATTATTAAGGTCCTTGTATGAATGATTTAGTTTTGTATCTTTTTTTTTTTTTTTTTTTTTTGTATTGTGGCTTTAATTTTTGTATTTAATTAATGTGGTTATGTAAATACACAATTAATCTTTTTTGTTTGTTTTAATTAATTTTCATTTCGTAATATTTGTTGTTGCTACTGTTCTTTTCTTCATTATTTTGTGTATGATTTCTGAACTATGTACTTTATTTATTTTTTACCGATTTTGATATGCTTCACTCGAGTCAAGAATGTATCGGAAACAGTTTCTTTACCTTCATGTTTAATAATGCATGGTTTGATAATACAGTAATTATTATTTCATACATTACTCCAAATAATAATATTATAGATTTCAGCGTATCTTATACAAGTAGTAGTTATACAGAAAAAGAAAATTGAAACTTCCCATTGTATCGAATAATGTAAGTTTTGTATTTTTGTTTTCTTTTCTTTTTTGTATTGTGGCTTTAATTTTTGTATTTAATTAAAGTGGTCATGTAAATACACAATTAATCTTTTTTGTTTGTTTTATTTTATCTTCATCTCGTCATATTTGTTGTTGCTAGTGTTCTTTTCTTCATTATTTTGTGTATGATTTCTTATTAATGTACTTTATTTTTTTTTTTACCAATTTTGATATGCTTCACTAGGAGCCAAGAATGTATCAAAAACAGTTTCTCTACCTTCTTGTTTAATAATGCATGGGTGGATAATACAGTAATTATTATTTCATACATTATTATAGATTTCAACGTATCTTATACAAGTATTAGATATGTGGAAAAAGAAAATTGAAATTTCCTATTGTATTGAATAATGCTAAGTTTTATATGAAAAAAAATAAATGAAAACAAACATTGTAACTTGAAGGTAATTCCAAAGACTTATAATAGAACACCAACCAAACAGAAGCTCGATGCACTAAAATTCCCGCTGTGCGTTTGAAAAGGGACGGACCACAAGGATTTATTGGTACGCAATGTTACCTTCCATTTATGCAAGAGACTGTTTCCGCGTCCTGAACCCGTGACCTCGTGGTCACATCACAACAACGTTATCAATATGCACTAAAACTCCCACTATGCTAGTCTCGGAAGGGACGGACCACAAGAATTTATTGGTACGCCATGTTACCTTCCATTTCTGCAAGAGACTTTTCGCATCTTGAACCAGTGACCTTGTGGTCACATCACAACAACTTTATCAGTATGTACTAAAACTCCCGCGATGCGCATTCAGAAAGGGTCGGACCACAAAGATCTATCGTATACCTTCTATTTCTTCAAGAGACTGTTTCCACGTCTGAAATCCATGACCTAAAACTTCGCAATACAATTTCGGGAAGGGTCGGACGACAAGGATCTATAGTACGCAACGTTTCCTTCTATTTATGCAGTTTTCACGTCTTGAACCCGTGATACGTCTGGAATCCATGACCTAAAACTCCCGCTATGCAATTTCGGGAAGGGTCGGACGACAAGGATCTATGGTACGCAATGTTACCTTCCATTTATGCAGTTTTCACGTCTTGAACCCATGACCTCCTGATCATATAGCAACAACTTTATCAGTATGCACTAAAACTCCCGCTATGCGAGTTCGGGAAGGGTCAAACCACATGGATCTATGGTTGCAATGTTACCTTCTATTTCTGCAAGAGACAGTTTCCACGTCTTGAACCTGTGACCTCCCTGGTCACATAACAACTTTATCAATATGCACTAAAACTTCCGCTATGCGTATCTAGAAAGGGTCGGACCACAAAGATCTATCGTATGCAACACTACCTTCTATTTCTTCAAGAGACTGTTTCCAAGTCTGGAATCCATGACCTAAAACTTCCCAATACAATTCCGGGAAGGGTCGAACGACAAGGATCTATGGTATGCAACGTTACCTTCTATTTATGCAGTTTTCACGTCTTGAACCCGTGACACGTCTGGAATCCATGACCTAAAACTCCCGCTATGCAATTTCAGGAAGGGTCGAACGACAAAGATCTATGGTACGCAACGTTACCTTCCATTTATGCAGTTTTCACGTCTTGAACCCACAGTTTCCACGTCTTGAACCTGTGACCTCCCTGGTCATATGACGACGACTTTATCAATATGCACTAAAACTCCCACTATGCGCATCCAGAAAGGGTCGGACCATAAAGATCTATCGTATGCAACACTACCTTCTATTTCTTCAAGAGAATGTTTCCACATCTGGAATCCATGACCTAAAACTTCGCAATACAATTCCGGGAAGGGTCGGACGACAAGGATCTATGGTACGCAATGTTACCTTCTATTTATGCAATTTTCACGTCTTGAACCCGTGACATGTCTGGAATCCATGACCTAAAACTCCTGCTATGCAATTTCGGGAAGGGTCGGACGACAAGGATCTATGGTACGCAATGTTACCTTCCATTTATGCAGTTTTCACATCTTGAACCCGTGACCTCCTGATCACATGACAACAACTTTATCAGTATGCACTAAAACTCCTGTTATGTGATTCCGGGAAGGGCCGAACCACAAGGATCTATCGTACGCAACCTTACCTTCCAATTCAAGAGACTGTTTCCGCGTCTTGAACCTATCACCTCCCCGTCACATGGCGACAACTTTACCAGTTACTCTGAAGCACTCCATTTTCTAATAGTCCACCAACCATTTACTAAGAAGAAAAACTTGCAACAAGGTTATACCAGTAGACGTTTGGCTGCTTCCATTCTGTTTAACAAGCCTGCAATCTCCATATGCATTCTCATTTTCATCTCGTAGTAATCGCGATGCGCATTCTCCAAAGTTGTGAGCGCTTCCGACTTCTTTCTCCTCCTTTCGTCAGTTTCCCGCAACCAACAGTTTGGAGAGTTTTTCAGAATACTCATCCTCAAGTTTCTCACTCTTCAGCGTAGCTAATCGTCTCAAACTCCCTGCTTCTCCTCGTGCATCATCTGCACGACTCTGAAACATACCTCGCGTCTGTTTCTTTGATCAGTACATTGCTTCCAGGCGTCGTAGGATGTAAAACAGAAACCCGTATAAGTAAACATGACCAACACGATTCAATTGAACCTCATTCTATTGAACGTAAAACAAACAGCGAATAATTATTTCAGCTATTAGCTCCAGCAGAATAGTCGTAGAGAACATTATTACCTTACGACAGGTACTTGGATCCTGGAGCAACCCCAAAGACAGCCAATTGCCATATATCGTCAGTCATGTGATGAGCGAGCTAAAAAGGCAGACCGGTGCACTAAAGCTCCCGCTATGCACAGGGTTCGGGGAAGGGCCCCACCACAAGAGTGTATTGTACGCAATCTTACCTTGCACTTCTGCCGGAGGCTGTTTCCACGCGATGAGCGAGCTATATTGCACAATGCCTCTATAATACCAGGACATGCAGCAACGGGCCCTCTAACAGCAAGGAGATATATATTAACAAGTCCACGCCACATTTCTGGAAGCTTTGCTAGAAATCCCGGCTTGTATATAGTAGGAAGAAATTCAGATTCGAAAGCAAAGCAATTAATAAGCCAAATCGATCAACATTATAGCCGACTGGCACATTCTCTACCTTTCGGGATCCATTTCAACTCCACCCATGCCACACGTAAGAAAGTCACTACGATAATAAGTCTTCTATCACAATATTGGTAAAGAAGTCACCAGCACATCTCAAATTAGAAGCCGGAGCTTTAGTCTAAACGAGAGTTCATGAAGTGACATGATTTTGTTTTTATGATTTTGAAAATATTAGGCCAATGTGCGGAACCAAATGCGCCAATAAAGTACTTTTCAGGAAAGAAACATATAACTCAGCAGCAACTGAAGCCCAAAAACGTGATTACTAAAGTCCGATTGCAGGAAAATTAGACGAAAAGTCTGACGAGTCATCACTTCCTGTTAATCAAAGAAAATCTAAATTTAGTATAACGATGATATGAAATGAAATGAAGAAGGGAATTCATATAACCGACCCCAACTTGCTTGTACCTGAAGCCACGGGCGGAGCTGGAAGCTGAGAAGGTGAACTACGAGCTTGACCGAACCTAGTAGCTTTAGTTCAAGCCTAGTATTTATATTAAGAAATACATTAAATATGTAGAAAAATTAATTCAGAAACATCTAATGTCGCCAACCTAAAATTTAGAGTGCATAAAGATCAAATCCTAGTGCCGCCTCTGGCCGAAGCATAGTTGTTTTGCTAGTGCCGCATAAAGAGTGTACACAGACCTTATGCCTACCTTATTCAGGTAGAGAAGCTGTTTCCGATAGACAAAGAGATGCAACACGAAAACTTCCCAGGGGTCACCGCCCTAGTACTATTCTCGCCGAAGCATGCTTAACTTCAAAGTTCTGGGATCTGGTACATAAGTGTAGGTATGATCGCATCCTTATCACAAAGTGCAAAGTACAGTACCATGAACAATTTAATAAACTTGTTCATAGACTATAGGTTTCGAGAAACTGTACGCAAACAACAAGTGCATTTAGCCATATAACAGTAATAAGGAATTACTACGCCAGAGGACTTAAACAGGTCCATCAACTCATTAAATTGACGCCAGAATTTCAGTAACGTTCTGTCGTTCCATATACATTGACAGAAGCAGATACAAGACAGAACACTGCAGCATGTAGGTCGACTATGAGTCGATTCCAAAAGGTGTAAGCCTCACAACCACTGTTGTCATGTACCTTCAGATCTGTTAAGGCTTGTGGTTATCTAAACGCATGGTTAATATTATATAATATCCCAACGTAACCATTTCAAAATGAAAGTACAAGAACAACAACTACCCCATGTAATCCCGCAAATGGGGTCTGGGGAGGGTAGAGTGTACACCGACCTTACCCCTACCCATCGAGGTAGAGAGGCTGTTTCCAAAAAACAAGTTTACGGAGCTTCCCATTAGCCGAAATGCAAGGGAATGATATACATAGACATATATATATATATATGTATATGAGACAAATCGCAAGACATATTATATATATACACGAGACAAATCACAAATATCAATGGCACAGGAGAAAAGACTGTTATATTCCTACCTCCTAACCCCCCCCCCACCCCCCCACCCCCAAAATAAAGTTCTATTACAACATATAACGTTAGATCCAAAATTCAAAGTTGGCGAATGAAAGCATCATTGAATGTGCTACCTCTTAATTAGTATTGCAATATACGTACGTATAGTTGTTCCATTGTTTCACTAATTGCTATCACCTTGATGACACTTTTATATTTTTGTTAGTGGCTATTGTCCTTTTTGACCTTCTCAATCCTCGGGGCACGAACATCGACAAGGTCAAGGATTGGTCCACGGCATTCCCTAATTGGGACAACCATCTTCTTTATGGCAATAGTAGCTGCAAAGACAGGTTTGGTGCAGAAATTCATATTCTCGGGCGTTACAAGGAACCAAGAAGGACTTATAGTCTAAGTTGCACGAACTCTTCACTTTCAATGCCGCATCCGTGTCGAATTCTCCAAAAATACACTACTTTGGGAGAATCCAACGCGCACCCGTTGTCATTTTTGAAGAGTCCGAGCAACATAGCTTATAGTTAACTTCATTGGGCTTTTGATCCTCCTCTCTGGACTTTCAGTTTGTATTACTATTCTCGTGTAAAATTCACAAATAACTACTTTTCAATCTACCTAATTGAAAACATAATCATTAATATGGAGCTTCACATGTGGGGTAGAGAGGTTGTTTTCAATAAACCCTCGACTCAGGAAAAGTGTTTCCTACAATAGACTTGACGAATACAAGACCAAACAAAAACTATGATGAAAATATCGAATAAAAGAAACGTACATCAATTCATTTTTTGGTCTATTTTGAGGTTAAGTGACTTTTAATCTTTTATCCAAATTTCGATAAGTCTAGATGTTTCGTTCGACCATCTTGAGGTTATCGACACTTATCACTCCCTCAAACAAGATAACTCATTTCCTCTACGTGTATATATATATATACACACACACAACAACAGCAACAGCAACATACCTAGTGTATTCCCACAAAGTGGGGTCTGGGCAGGGTAATGTACACGCAGTCCATACCACTACATATATATATATATGTGTGTGTGTATCCACTATGACTTCTTCATTTGACGATCAAAATTAGTCGTCTAAGAGTAAAGTGGAGTTGGGGGAGGGCTGTTGAGGTGGGCTTTGGGGAAATACAAAAAAGGAGTCAAAACTCGTCTTTACTAAAACAAAAAAACGAAGAAAAGCCCTTTTTAGGAAGTAAGAACCTTTCTAGGGAAAAAAAAGAAAAGAAAGAGGATTGGAATTTATACATTGATTCACATATTCTTTTGAAATTTATGCATCAAAAGGCGAAAGAACCACTTTAAGTAATGCATATTATTCAGATTTTGGGACGAAAGAACTCTTTTGCTATCATAATATCCAATAAGACTCACAATGATATAATCGAGTTGATAAGAATCACAACGTAAGCTTAACATTTTTTGAGATTCTGAAACTAAAACTTAAAAAGAAAAAGATAGAAGTTCTCCCTCCGTGGCTCTATTTCAATTTATGAGACGTATTTTCCTTTTTAGTTTGTACCAAGACGAATAATGTCTTTCTATATTTGGTAATAATTTAAGTTTGAACTTCTCATTTTACCTTTAATGAGATAATTTCTTGTCTCTCTGCCTCGGAGGTAGGAGGTAGGAGTAAGATCTGCGTATAATCTACCCTCACAAGACTCCACTTTGTGGGATTATATTGGTTGTTGTAGGGTGTCCGGCCAACCTTGCGCACACCTCAACTAATTCAACGGGATACCTGTCACCTCCCACCTGCAACGGGTATTAGGAAACTTCGTCCACCATGGCTAGATGTAGCGTTTTCTCTCTAGGATTGGAACCTAAGACTTCTATTCCATTCTTTATTACACGCCATCTGAGTCGAGGTCGAAGCTAGCATGGGAAGTATATACGGGATACCTGTCACCTCCCACCTGCTACGGGTGTTAGGAAACTTCGTCCACCAAGGCTACACTGCAATGGGTATTACGAAACTTCGTCCACCAAGGCTAGATGTAGCGTTTTCTCTCTAGGATGGGAACCTGAGACTTCTATTCCATTCTTTATTACACGCCATCTGAGTCAAGGGCTATCCATGGTTGTCTTAAAATAGTGTAAAGAAACGGATTTTGCGCCTAACTCAACCCCAAACGCTAGCTTGTGAGCGGCGGATTGCCCAAGTCCATATAAAGAGACCAACTACCCATTTCCTTTCCGATGTGGGACTCATAACACTCCCCCGCACGCCAAGACATGCGGGCCCAACATCGGTGGACAAAGAATTAGGATGGACTTTGCATTGATACCATGTAAAGAAATGGATCTTAGGCCTAACTCAACCCCAAAAGCAAGCTTGTGAAGGGAGGATTGCGCATGTCCATATAAGGAGACCAACTACCTATCAATTTTCCGATATGGGACTCCTAACATATAGCATACGGTTTCCATAGCCAAAAGTGAACATCAAAACAAACTTCACAAGAATAAGTCACTTATCTAAAAAGAAAACAGTGAAATAATTGAAGGATTGCTTAGTTAAGAAGCGACTTATACGGGGATTAGTAATGCAAGGATTATTAATGGAGGAATTAGTAATGCATGGCTTAACGATCGCTTAATCAATACTAATTTCTACATTCTTATTGTATACTCTATAAAAGGGCAGCCCGATGCACTAAAGCTCCCGCAATGTGCAGGGACTGAACCACATGGTAAAGTTGTTGCCATGTGACCAGGAGGTCACGGGTTCAAGCCTTGGAAACAGCCTCTGGCAGTAATGTTTGCAGTGGGCACTGCGCATAGCGGTAGCTTTAGTGCACCAGGCTACCTTTTTATAGATTCAAGCATACCTTATACAGGTATTAGTTATGAGTAAAAGAAAACCGGAACCGAATATTGTATCTACAAACGAAACTTAAAGGTATTCCAAAGACTTATAATAGTTCACCAAGCATTTACTTGCATCAGTATGAAAAACTTGCAACAAGGAAATTAACTGTCAAAGAAGAGCTTTATGTTATACCGGTGGCTTTTTGGCTGCATCCATTCTGCTTAACATGGCTGAAAATTCCATATGCATTCTAGTTTTCACCTCGTTGCAATCGGAAAGTGAATTCTCCAAAGCCTTGAGCTCTTCCGCCTTTTTCTTCCTCCTTTCCTCGATTTTCGGCAGCCTCAGTTTGGACTTTTTTTCAGAATACTCTTCCTCTAGTTGTCTGCTCTTCAGCCAAGAGAGCCGTCTCAAACTCTCAGCCTCTCCTCGTGTATCATCCGCACGATGTTTCAAAGCTTCCCAAGCTATCAACCAAATCTTTATTTGATGGATTCGTAGAACATTCACCTCCAATACGGGAGGTAGATGCAGGAAAATCAGAAGAAGGAAATTCGACAAGCCATTGTTGCCTGTTAATTAAGGATAATCTATATTATTAGTAAAAAAGTCTATATGCTTTGTGTCAATGAAATATGAAGCGGAAGCTGCAAGAAAGTCAATTCTTGAAAATGAAAAACATTCAGGGATTATAAGCAGAAAAACAGTACATGTATGCAAAGCGCAACTACGATATACATCATTTTTCAAGTACAAACGCCATGAACAATTTAATAAACTTATTCGTAGACTAGAGGTTCCTAAAAACGGTAGGCAAACCATGAACGGATTCAGCCATATAACAGCAACAAGGAATTATTACGCCGGAGGACATAAATAGGTCCATGATTGAGGCCAAAATGCAGTAACGTTCCATATACATTGACGGACGCAGATGCAAGACAGAACACCGTGGCATACAGGTAGATTAATTTTTTATATCGAAAAAAATAAATGAAACCAAACATTGTATTAACAAAGGAAACTTGAAGTATCCCAAAGACTTATAATAGTTCACCAACCATTTACTCGTGTCGACAAAATTATCCATTGCACTTACCTGAGAAATAGTCAAAGAACAGATTATGTAATACCAGGAGCTGTTTGGCTGCTTCAATTCTGTTCAACAAGCCTGCAATCTCCGTATGCATTCTCCTCGTGCATTAGCCACACAACAATTCTAGGTCTCGTGGATAACTCAGATGGTAAAACTGAACTGTTAACCGAGCTTGTAGTTCTGCGTATACTATCATTACATGTTTCATGACTACTCGGCTGCCAAGACTATTAGTTCCACCAACATGGTTTGACAATGCAACAACACCCGTCACCAACTGGCCTAAACCTGCTATGAACAGATATATTAGTTCTTTCGCTGGTGGGAGGTGTTCGGGCCAGCTTGCACGCACCTCGACTAATTCCGCAAGATACCTGCCACCTCCCACCATCCACCAACCAACTTCGACTAATTCCACGGGACATCTGTCGCCTCCAATAGCAACAGGTACCAAGTAACTCTATCCACCAAGCAACTTCGACTAATTCCACCGGATACTTGCCACCTCCTAGCAAACAATAGATGTCAGGTAACTCTATCCACCAACCAACTTCGACTAATTCCACGGGATACCTGTCACCTCCCAGAAAACAACAGGTACCAAGTAACTCTATCTACCAACCAATTTCGACTAATTCTACGGGATACCTAACACCTCCCAACAGACAATAGATACCAGGTAACTCTAAACCAACTTCAACTAATTCCACGGAATAGCTGCCACTTCCTGGCAAGCAATAGATACCAGGTAACCACGGGATACCTGACACCTCCCGGCAAACAATAGATACCAGGTAACCACGGAATACCTGCCACCCTGGCAAACAATAGATACCAAGTAACTCTATCCACCAACCAACTTCGACTAATTCGACGAGATACCTGCCACCTCCCAGCAAACAATAGATACCAGGTAACTCTATTTACCAACCAACTCCAACTAACTCCATGGTACACCTGTCGCCTCCCACCAGCAACAGGTACCAAGTAACTCTATCCACCAACCAACTTCGACTAATTCCACGGGATACCTGCCACCTCCCGACAAACCATAGATGCCAGGTAACTCTATCCACCAACCAACCCGTCACTTTCCACTAACAACAGGTACTAGGTAATTCTATCCACCAAGCAACTTCGACTAATTCCACAGGATACCTGTCACCTCCCAGCAAACAATAGATGCCAAGTAACTCTATCCACCAACCAACTTCGACTAATTCAACGGGACTGTCACCTCCCAGCAAACAACAGGTACAAGGTAACTTTGTCCACCAACCATTTTACCTTTCCCCATATGACTATTCACTTAATCAACAGGTCTCAATTCCACAGATCCATCCCAAGATTGTCCTTTTCTTGAAAACCCAAATTTGGAATTTTCACAAAGATAACTCAAACTTACTTCTTGACTCCCTAAAGACTCAAATCTTTTACATTTTCTAATGCTAATTTTTCAAGGAAATGAACACCCTCCACTCACTTTTACTTGTCCATTGTTACTTTTAACACATAAAAAAAGATAATTAATTTTTTTATATTTTACCTTAGCATTAATTAATTGCTCCAAAATTATTTTTCAAAAACTAATACTAAAACATCTAGTTCAAATCATTATTTTCTTAGCGGGTGTGTCTAGTTTAAACGTGACAAGTAAAAGTAAACACAGTTTAAATGTGACAAGTAAAAATAAACACAGTTCAAATGTGACAAATAAAAGTAAACTCAGTTCAAATATGACAAATAAAATTAAACACAGTTTAAATATGACAAGTAAAAATAAATACAGTTTAAATGTGACAAGTAGAAGTAACTCAGTTCAAACGTGACAAGTAATGGTAAACACAGATAATACTAAAAAAAAAAATACCTCTTTTTTTGGCCGTGTTATTCAGAAACACAACAATTCCAGACACAAAATAGAAAATTATCACCAATATGGCTGAGTAGAAGTTGAATTGGATTTTATTTAGTAGTTACAAAAAGTACTGAAAAGGCACCTAGATTTTGCTGTACAATTAATATGTTTTCTTGTTTACCTTTGACTTAATATACTACATATTGTTTACCAAAATATATATATATACTACATATTAAAAAATTATAACTTTATTATAGTAATTATCTATATTTTCTCTTATAATATAAGAGCGAGTTAAGCAGCTGAAGCAGATAGGAAGTCGACACATTTGCTTTAGTTGCTTTAATTATAATTTTACTATATTATTTTTAATTAATTATTATAAATTATTTATGTATTAAAAAATTAATAATATTTAATAAAAAAATTTAAATACATATTTATAATATGTCTGTTCCAGCGTTTCAATCATAATTTTACTATATCACCCTAATTAATTATTGTATCCCTAATTAAATAGTATAAGTCATTTATGTATTGCAAAATTAATAGTATTTAATTAGAAAAAAAAATAAAATAGACATTTATGATTGTTTCAGCTGCTTCAATGGTAATTTTACTGTATCATCAAAGCAAGCACGAGGTCGACATGTCTGCTTCTCAACTGTAATTTTACTATATCATCCTTAATTAATTATTTTAAGTCATTTATGTATTAAAAAATTAATAATAAATAAAAAAAATTAAAATAGACATTTATGACATGTCTGTTTCAGCTGCTTCAATCGTAATTTTACTATATCATATCTGATTAATTATTATATCCATAATTAAACATTATAAGTCATTTACATGATAAAAAATTAATAATTTTAATTAGATAAAAAGTAAAATAGACATTTATGACTGTTTCAATTGTAATTTTACTGTACCACCGTTATTAATTATTATACATATATTTTTTATAGTAAGTTTGTTATGTCGCTTCTAATTAGTTATTACAAGTTACTTAATACATGTGTGTTTCATTGTTTTCATCATGATTTTACTATATTACCCTTTATTAATTATTATGATCGTCTAAGTATTGAAAAATTGATAATATTTCATAAAAAAGGTAAAAGAGACATAAAATAATATGTTAATATAATAAATTTGATTGACTATAGAAATTATATTAGTGCACATAAATAAGGAAGGGATAGAGCAAGACTTAAAATAACATATACTATTTAAAAATAAAATAAAAAGTATTATAAATTACAATAATTAAGAATTTAATATAAAAGTATATATATAAAAAAAATTAATTGATTATCGAAATTTTATCTGTTCCATATAAATTTAGTCATGGAAAATATTCATATATTATTGAAAAATAATGTAAAAGACATAGTAAATCACATAATTAACAACTTAAGAAATTTTAAAAATATAAAATATTTGATTACTCACGAAATTATAGCAGCATCATTTAAATTGAAAAACTAGAAAAAATATTATAAATCACAATAATAAAAAATATAAATTATTTTAATAATTAAAATTAAGATTAAAGGCCATCGATATCTAGTTAATTATATATAAGCTATTTAATATTAAAAATGAATACGTAATATTTAATAATAGAATAAATGGCATATTATTTTTTGATTTTTTAAACAGAATAAATAGAGTTGGTATTTTTAGTATATTGATTAAATAAAGATGGACGAAAAAATAATTTATAGGTAAAATAATTAAATTATGATCAACTTTAATTTTATTGACAAATAACAGACATGTTGATAGGGTCAAGTTCATAAATAATCCTAACATGAGTTGGGGACGACCCGGTTCATAAATAATCCTAACATGAGTTGATCTTAATATTTCATTTTTTATTAAAAAATTATTTTGTGACTTTTTCTATTATAAGACATAGTTCGATGACTTTTGTGTTAGTAAGATAATTTTTTTTGTTAGAACAACATTTTTATGTGACTTTGTATTAGCGGGGTGAAAAATATTGTGATTTTTCTATTAGAAAACATGATTATACGACTTTGATGAAAAAAAATCATAGAAATTATGAAATTATCCCAAAGGGGGTTTAATGAATTACTTTAAGAATTTAAATTTGGTGCACCGTCGGTGTATTATTTCTTTACACCATCAGGTAATTTTCACTTGTTGTAGCAGTTCATCTATTTCTTAAGTTAAATGTAAAAATGGATAACCTACTACAACAGGTAAAAGTCTACACTGACGGTGCACCAAACTTAAAATCTTACTTTAAGGAACTATTTTTATTATTTTCTCGTAATTTACTGTTTCTTATATAGTACAAGAGAGAGTATAGAACTAGAAACAAATACGGTACGAGTAAATTTGACCTTATATATACAGTGTAATTTTCCTGTTAAGGGGGTCGAACGAATCATCTTGCGTAATGAGCGGATCCACCTATATGAAAGGATGGTCAGATACACGACCTTCGTCGGAAAATTATGTTGTGTACATAGGCTAAACCGCTAGCTCTTATGAGTGTGTATTTGATTTTGCACACACTTAACGCAACCGAGAAGAAAATTTGCACGCTCTTCGTCAAATTCCTATCTCTGCCACTGAATTCTTGCGTCGCTCTAGCTCTGCTCCTACTACAAAAATTGCAATCCTCAGAGGTACATTCGAACATCGAACACAGTGGTTGAACCACCTTTGCTCCGAGAGATTCATCCGAACACCCTTCGACTAAAAATTATACTATTTTTACATGATTAAAAATATTTTTTATGCATATATAATAGATGTTGAACCCTCTTCGACTAGTTCGGATATATACTTCTAAACCCCCTCAATAAAAAAAATCCTAACTCCACCACCGATCAAATGCCCCGAAAAAGATATGAGGTGCTCGAGAATGATCGAAGTAGTTAAATAGTTACAAAACTCACAAGAAACTAATTGAATATCAATCAAAAACTCACAAGAAAGTAAGCATATACAAAATATGTAGATGGTATTCAATAGTATCCCCAAAAATGTGAAAATTTCTTTATGATCTTGTACAAGTTATATAAACAAAGTTATGAATCAAGCACATTTCTGGAATAAAAAGTCTAATTAACGCGATAAAACTCGAAATCTCGATTCAATCTCACTGTACAATACAGCGCGAATGTAACACAACACCGCGTTTTTTTTTTGGGGGGCGGGGGAAAGGACCGCGAAATATAGATATCGAAATGTGAATGGCAAGAGTGTTCATAGTTTCAAATTAAGATCAGGCAATGATGGTGGTTGTGTCCTACTAGGTGGTGGTGCCATTGCTACTAGGTGACCTGAATTAAGCCCGACGACGTTGCTACCGACCGCGTCAACTTGCCGGAAGCTCCCGGGCCAAAACATCTCGACATCATCATCGTCCATGTATACTGGCACACCGAAGTAGCCTTGTTCGAATCTTGCCCCACCTCTAATAGCAGCATGCATATGCCTTTCGTGTTGTTGTGAGGCTCGTTGGTGGACGGAAGCATGAGCTTCGATGCCAAGAGATCGATATGGAGAACCGTGAAGTGGGAGCGATGCTAAGCTAGCGTACCTCTCCGATAGTATTCCCATCCGCATTGCCCTCTTCGCTAGAGTCCTCTCCCTCTTATGTGCATTCTGATGTCCTCCCAAAGCCTGTGAACTGTAAAACTTGCGTCTACAAAAGTTGCACGAGAATATCCTCGATACTGGTGCAGCCGGAGGATGCGGCACAACTTCATCGCCAGCTTCTGGATTGACCTTCAGCTCGGTATCACTGCAGTTGAAGCCAAGAGTCAAGTCGAGAGTAACCGGTTTTAGCTCTTGATGAAGATTGATCGAGTTCGTCAGACAAGACGAATTGGTAGTGCTGTCCCTATACGGATCGGGAGAAATTTCTTGGGCAGAAATATTCGAGGCAACTTGGCTGCTGCTGACTTCGGACTCATCTTCCTCCGATTCAAGATTGAAATTCGGGGGCTTCATCTTACTCAATAAAAATCGGGTACAGATTTGATACTTCGACAATAATAACAGGTCGAAAAATAGTTACTCGATGATGACTTCCGGTCCTTGATCAACCTGCAGGTACAGTGAAGTAAATCATTTTCCGAATGACAAAATAACCTCCCCTGCCATCCGTTGGCTAGCAGAAATCGTTACAGCATACGTTCAACGCTTTCCAGTAAAAAGACAGTTGAACAATGGCAAACACTAGCTTGAAGACGCGGCTAATGGATTCGACGAGCCATATAGAAAATTTTCAAGATAATGTCAGAACAAGTATGCCCGGACTTCATCTCAAAAATTTTCAACATGATTTGTTCGATGAATTCTAGTACTAAATCTATCGGTCTAAAGCAAAATCACATACATCAGAAATACATGCTACATGTAGACCAGTATAACGTAATCAAATTCTAGTACCTCGAAACTATGTTACTCAGACTCAAGACTGTTCAAACATACCGCTTGATGCGTGTTGGATCCTCCAAAAGTAGCACATTTCGAAAAGTTCGAGCAACATATAACAGAAAGGTGCTCCAATGACAACCTCAGAAAACATGACCATCACAGAAACTTGTTTTTTTCTTTCATCTTCACCTCTTAACTAGCAAGAAATTGTTTATCGATATCCTAGACTACCATTTACGAGAAATCAAACAATGCATAGCAAAAAATTCTTTCATCTTTTCGGCAAGACAAAAGTAGAACGACTAACAGGAGATAATGTCGATAGAGATGTACTTAGTCAAGTTTCGCTTACGTTTGACAGAAGTTCTATTTGTAGAAGTAATCGATACACTTCTTACCACGGAATGATTGACTGATCGACCATACAACGAAGCATCTTGAACCGTCTAAAACAATTTAACCATGCTAAAACTATTTCAGTAAAGTTCCACAAGGCTAAACTGCATCTTTAATTTTCCTTAAACCAATGTAACAAGCCAGGATCGGCCGCCTAAGTTGCTCGGACTCTTCAAAAATGTTTACGGGTGCGTGTCGGATCCTCCAAAAATAGTGTATTTCTAAAGGATCCGACACGGGTGCGGCAACATTTTTGGAGAGTCCGAACAACTTAGTCGGACGCTATCATTAATCCTGTTTCATCATTTAAATTCATCTTAAGGCCAACACTATACGACGTAAAAATAAAAATGAAAAAGAAGTTCTCTATATTTCCAACCGGCATAAGATAGGTAAACGACTCCTAGAAAGCATACAGCACATTAACACGACTAGAACATATTACCAACGATTAGAAGAAAGAATCAATTATTACACTTATTTTCCTTAAAACAATTCGCTAACCTCAATATAACAACAACAACAACATACCCAATGTAATCCACAAGTGTGGTATGGGGAGGGTAGAATGTACGCTGACCTTACCCAGTGGCAGAGCAGGAATTTGACGAAGAGTGTGCAAATTTTCTTCGCAGTTGCGTTAACGGTGTGCAGAATCAAATACACACACATAATAGCTAACATTTAGACTATATACACAACACAACTTTTCGATGAAGGGTGTGCACCTGACAGTGGCTCCGCCCAAGACCTTACCCCTAACTCGTGGAGGTAGAGAGGTTGTTTCCGAAAGACCCTCGACACAAGTGAAAGAAATCAACTAATCTAATCTCAATACAACAAAGAATTGAAAACCTTCTATTCTTGACTAGAAAATTTCAGAAACTTTACTAGCTGTTATGAATGGACAGAATAAGCAAACCACAAGCAAAAGGAAAAACAAGAACACACAGATTTACGTGAAAATCCTTGCGGGAAAAAACACGGGTAGAGGCAGAGGAATTCACTATAATGGAGAGGAGTACAATGTGGAGACGATAGTCTCAATTTCGTGTATATTAGAACAACCCGAAACAACCCACGAAATGCACTTACATAATAAGTCCTAGCCCCAAAAACATACAGGTCTAATGGGATCAGTGGTGGGCTGGGCTTCGGGATCGGGCCCGATCCCTACGCTACCACCACAAAACCCATGAAAAATCACAAACATGGGTCGCACCGTGAACTTTTCAGGGCCAGATCAACAAAATTCGGGTCACAAACTCTAACACTAGCCCTACCAAGTTTATTTTTCCTTCTGGTGAAAACATATAATAAGCTCAATTTAACTACATCAGAGTTCAAAATTCTTTACAAAAAGGAGAATTTTAAAGAAAATGAAAACAATAGTTCAGTATAGTTCATTTTTTCCACTTTACTGAATATTTTTAAAAGTAGAATTGCCAACATACCTTGATTAACATACTAAACAACAACAACATAACAGTGTAATCTCATAAGTAGGATCTCGGGTAGTACGTATGCGGACCTTACCCCTACCTTATGCGGTAGAGAGGTTGTTTCCGATGGACCCTCAGTTAAATTCTGAAGAACAACAACATAGACAGTGTAATCTCATAAGTAGGATCTCGGGTAGTACGTATGCTGACCTTACCCCTACCTTACGCGGTAGAGAGGTTGTTTCCGATAGACCCTCGGTTAAATTCTGAAGAACAACAACATAGACAGTGTAATCTCATAAGTAGGATCTCGGGTAGTACGTATGCTGACCTTACCCCTACCTTACGCGGTAGAGAGGATGTTTCCGATAGACCCTCAGTTAAATTCTGAAGAACAACAACAACATAGACAGTGTAGTCTCATAAGTAGGATCTCGGGTAGTACGTATGATGACCTTACCCCTACCTTACGCGGTAGAGAGGTTGTTTCCGATAGACTCTCAGTTAAATTCTGAAGAACAACAACAGCATAGACAGTGTAATCGCACAAGTGGAGTCAGAGGATGACAGCGTGTATGCAGACCTTACCACTACCACAGGATTTAGAAAGACTATTTCCTATACAGTAGAGAAGTTGTTTCCGATAGACCCTCAAGTTAAATTCTGAAGAACAACAACATAGACAGTGTAATCGCACAAGTGGAGTCTGAGTATAACAGTGTGCCTTACCACTACCTCAGGAGTTAAAAAAAGACTATTTCTGATAGACCTCAGCTAAAACCTAAAGAACTAATAATATAACATAAGATCCCAAATGATTAAAATCAGATAACAAGGACCATATACAAACTAGAAACAACTACACATCAAGAAAATTAAACACAAAAAAAAATCCAAAATTCACAAACAAATATAATAAATACTAATTATTACAAAACTCAAAACAAGTAAGACACTAAAATCAAGAAATATCAAATATGGAAACTAAACAGAAATCTTGAAAAAAAAGTACTACAGGAAAAAAAAAAAACATACCTTTATTTATTGATGAATTTTTTTCAGTGAAATGACAAGTACTTGTTCTTAGTTTTTACTAAATATGGTGAGAAAGAATATAATAGATAACATTTAAAAAAATAAAAAAAATTGGAGATAAGATTACTAGAGAAAGAGAAAAAGAAAAGAAAGAAATGGTGGGATGTCAGAGAAAGTCAGAAAAGATAGTAGATATAACACATAGTGGTAGTTAGTACTATATACTATACACTATTTTTGTTCTTCATAATCATAGATGAAAAAAGGCATTTAACAATAAAGACAAGAGGAAAAGGTGGGGTTGTGGGGTTGCGAGGTGGGTAGACATAACTTTTTTTTATTTCCCACTCAATGTCTGTATTAAAGTTCTGATTATTTTGAATGGCCCATTGTAGAATATATTTTGAGGATGACGCTCCCAACGAAATTTTGGCTCAAACATGACACCTCTAATTAATGGTTACAGTTTTATCACTGCATCACAATCCCTGTTGGCAGAAAGAGGTGGGGTTGTGGGTGGCTAGGTGGGTGGACAGAGTTTTTTTTAATTTCTCACTCGATGTCAGATATTCGTATTGGAATCCTGATTAATCTGAATGGCGCATTACAGGATACGTTCTGGTTTCTCACTCGATGTCAGATATCCGCATGAACGTCCTGATTAATCTGAATGATGCATTGCAGGATACATTCTGGTTTCTCACTCGATGTCAGATATCCGCATGAAAGTCCTGATTAATCTGAATGAAGCGTCACTCGATGTCAGATATTCGCTTGGAAGTCCTGATTAATCTGAATGACGCACTGCAGGATACATTCTGGTTTCTCACTCGATGTCAGATATTCGCTTGGAAGTCCAGATTAATCTGAATGACGCACTGCAGGATACATTCTAGTTTCTCACTCGGTGTCAAATATTCGCATTGAAGTCATGATTAATCTAAATGACGCATTGCAGGGTACATTGTGAGAGTGACGCTCCCAACAAAATTTTGACTCAAACATGAGACATCTAGTTAAAAGTTATAGTATCACCACTGCACTACAACCCATATTGGTGGAAATACAGAGTTTTGGACATAAAAAATACTATCAAATTTATTTTTCTAAAAAAAGTTTCTTAGATCGGTTTTAAATTTAGCATGAAGTTTAAGAAAATAAAAAAAAATGTACAAAAATATTCTTTAATTTTCTTGTTTTAAGTTTCTCATGCGAAAAATTGGAATTGAAGAATTGTCAAAAAAAGTAAAAAAAAAAAAAAAACTTTTTGAAACTGATTAAAAAGAAAAGTGAGAAACAAATTCAAAAGGTTCGTGTATTTAAAAATCGAGGTTGTGTTTCGATATGAATACAAATTGAAAATTAATAAAGAATTTTTGTAAGTGATTTGAAGCGAAAATTATTCATTAGTCAAAAGGACACTAAGAGATGGTTTCAAGATTAAGTTTGAGATTTGATTTATACTTTATTTAATTAAAAGTATAAATTTATCTTAGTAGAAAAAATAAGACTTGCTCAAATAGTTGAGCACCTCCATTATCAACTGATAGATTGCAAGTTCGAGTCACGTTCATCTTCCTACGAAGGAGAACTTTTTTATCTCGCGATAAATCTTTACCTTCAACCAAATAAATCACAGATTTAAACTCAAATTTAATTCTGAAATATCTTATCTATTTCATCAAATATAGTCTTAGTTTATCAAGGTTAAATTAATTTTTAAATTATGATTCTAAAAATTATAATTTTAACGAGAGTCTAGAATTAACTGGTAAAGTTGTTGTCATATGAGGTCACGAGTTTAAATCTTGAAAACAGTCTCTAGCAGAAATGCTAGATATAACTGCAATACAATACATTGTTATGATGAAATTCTTTCTCGAACTTTGTGCATGGTGAAAATTTTAATATACCATATTAATTTTTTTTTAAAGATCATAATTTCGAATAACTTTATCCACAAACCAAACTACGATACAAAACAAGAGTAAAAGGTCCCACAAAATAAAGAGGAAAAAAAAACTGAATCCTTACATCAATCAAAGTTAAAAAGAGAATAAGATTCTGTTCACTTTTTTTTCATTTAACCTTTCAATTCCACAACAGGCTTGTTGAATGGAAACCCATAACATCCCCATCCCCCTACTTTGTCCTCTTCCATCATTAAACTTAATATATATATATATATATTTATTTATTTATTTATTTATTTATCAACTTTACTTATTGTTTAAATGGCAAATTTGAAATATATATTTGATGTTTGATAAAATGGTTTTAGAAGTTTTTCAATTTCTATAAGGAAAATTTTTATTTTCACCCTGAACTATATACGAAATTACTGAGTTATATTATCCCCTGAACTAATTAAAATCGTATTTTTTTAAAGCTTAGTGCCTACGTGGCACATCGGTGAATCAACATGTTGAAGATCCACATAGGCACACGTATGTGTCACGTAGGCGTTAAGGTTGCCAAAAATACAGTTTTAATTAGTTCAGGGGCTAATAGGACCTCCTAAAGTTCGAGTGTGTCTCAGCAATTTCGTGTATAGTTTAGGATGAAAACGGTGCATTTTCTCATTTCTATAGTGTAAATTCCAATTCACAAAATATTAGTAATTTTTTTATAATTTTTTTCTAGGTGTGATTACATTGAATAGGTGGATTTTAACACATTTTTTTATAATTCTTTAACACATTTGTTGAATAGGTGGATTACATTGAATTTAAATGTGTTAAAATTTAATTGAGTTAATAAAATGGATTGGATTAAAATCAGCTTAAAATTAATCGGGATGAATTAAAATGAGCTAAAGATGAGTTGATTCACGACCCGCACAACAACTCAGGCCCACTCCCTCCTTGACATCCATCGAGGCTCGAGCCTTAGGGTTCAACCCCCCAAACCCTCGACCTCGCTCGGGATTAGGAACACGAGATTCAACCCTGAAATTCAGATACTTAGTACAAATTTTTATATTGAAAAATGTTCATATACGAGTATGTTGTTTCTTTTAATTCATGATAAAAATCCTAAATTGATTCTTATTATTCTGGATAATTACTTACTTGAAAGTGTCAAAGGCTCTGGACTTATTTCTCAAAAAGTGAATTTCACTCTAATCGCTTCGAATAAATTAAATATATACATTAGAATAAATTTAAATAGTATTATAAATTTCAATAATTATTTTAGTTGCTTTGCTACCCCACCCCCAACACACAACCAAATTATAGATGTGAAGTTACATTCATTTATTGACCATATAATATAATAACATAACACATTTGATGGCAACAAGCCACATTGTAACATGACAAAAGGACATGGACCACAAACAACTCCATAAAGTTGTGTGAACAATTCTTTTTTAGATCCCTTTCAACAAAATGTACTCATCTCCATTCCTAGGTTTAAAAGTTTATATTAATATATTTATTATGATAATAAAATAAAAGTTTTAATTAAGTGGTCATGTCACAATAATTTTGAAACTATTGAACTATTATTATATAGCTATGTACCAATCACTATCATTTGAAAAGAAAATGAGATTGTGAAATACCTGTTCATAATATTTTAGGGTGAAAGTGAAAAGAATCAGAAATATATCTGAATTTTGGTGAAATTTGCCGCAACACGCTTTAATTTTGCGGGATTCTCCTCGACTATTTATTTTTGTATTTTTGTGGTATGTATTTGTCCAATTGGACCACTTCAGATGCTTACGCACTCAGTGTGCGTGTTTCACAAAGTGGTCCAGCTGAGAAAATATATGCTATAAAAATGCGGTAATAAATAGTCGACGGGGGTCATAGGATTTTAGAATTTAGGGTGAAAATTATTTTAGTCATCCAAACTTTATAAGTTGATGGGTCCCAGAAAATGACTAAAAGATTTTATTTTGTGAAAACCATGAAGATATATTTATAGTATATAGTAGGTGAAATATAAGGGGTAATGAACCCCACCATAACAAAAATAATTAATATTAAAGTAATAGTATAAGTTGTTAAATTAGCTTATAAATTTTTTGGTTATAATTTTGATATTCGGATCAGCTTATCATACTTTAATTAATTAAATATAGTAATGTGTTATCTTTCATCAACACAAGTATCGAATAATTCTGTCAATTAATGGTGGAAAAAATGAAATAAATTACATAATATTTTGGTTTTCATTGAAATTTGAATCGAGACCTCATAATTCTTAGTCTACTTCTCTTAATAAATCTCGATATTTATAAAATCTCTTTATCACCAAAATGTGTTTTTCAACCTTTGAAAGGATATCCAAAAAAAAAGTGAGAATCTTTAAATAAATAGTTGGACAATTTTTTTGTTTATTTCTTTTTAATAGGATGAATTATATACTAGTAACATATTATATCGCACCCAAGGGTGTGATCTAGTGGTCAATAAAGTATGTCGAAAATTTGAGGTTGTAAATTCAAATTGAGATAAAAAAAAATATTAGATGATTCTTTTCATTTATCCTAACTTTGGAGTTTGTTAATTATTTTTCATTCTCAAAAAATAAAAAAATAAAAAAGATGATAAACGGCTATTTAAATTAATTATTAAAAAATGTAGATGGTCAATTATAATATTTTTTGAAGTGACAAACTTCTAACTACTAAATTGTTTTTTAGTGTGAATAATCATTTCTTTTAGATTTTGTTGTCTGCTCTAGAAAATCTTTTTAACGGTAGAAAATGTACACCGAAAGTTGTCATATATTTTTTAAAATAATTTTTAAATCAAATATTAATTTATTATAATTAAAGTATAAAAAAATTCTACTACTGTTTAGTATCCGTTTTAGGATTAGATAATTTGAATACAACAACAACAGACCCAGTATATTCCCACAAAGTGAGGTTTAGGGAGGGTAAAATATACGCAGTCCATACCTCTACCTCCGAGGAAGTAGAGAAGCTGTTTTCGATGGACCCTCGGCTTAAGATAGAGAACAATATACCAACGTCGTAATGAGATAATTTGATCATTGTTATAGTAATTAAATAAGATAATTCTAGATGAGAAAGGAGAGTCTTGGAACAGCTAAAGTAAAATTATTCTCGTAAGATCTATAGGTGATTGGTTGGAGCCATGGAAACAGCCACTAAAACTTGGTTGTCAGTTATCTACATCACCACTCTTCAGTCTTACGCTGAGACCTTACGCCGAACCCTATTTGAACGCAAAATATTTTGTACGTCGAGCTACCCTCTTAGATTATTAGCGATGAAAGCAACTACTAAAACTTGTTCGTCAGTTATCCACATCACCACTCCTTAGTCTTACGCTACGACCTTACTTTGAACCCTATTTGAACACAAAATATTTTGTGCGTCGAGCTACTCTACCCTCTAAGATTATTAACCATGAAAACAGCCACTAAAAATTGGTCGTCAGTTATCTACATCACCACTCCTCAGTCTTATATTGCGACCTTGCGTCGAATTCTATTTGAACACAAAATATTTTGTTCGTCGAGCTACC
The DNA here is from genome assembly GCA_030864225.1 of Capsicum baccatum var. pendulum. Taxonomy (NCBI): domain Eukaryota; kingdom Viridiplantae; phylum Streptophyta; class Magnoliopsida; order Solanales; family Solanaceae; genus Capsicum; species Capsicum baccatum. Next base: position 279,422,662 of record CM061550.1, read on the forward strand.
CTACCCTCTAAGATTATTAGCCATGAAAACAACCACTAAAACTTGGTCGTCCGTTGTCTATATCACCACTCCTTCGTCTTACGTTGCGACCTTACTCCAAACCTAATTCAAACCCAAAATATTTTATGCATCGAGCTACCCTCGAAGATTATTGTAGAAAAAAAAAAGTAGAATTTCATTATATTTGGGATTATTATACCCTAAACATTCGGATATCCAAAATACATCAAAAAGTTTTTTCAACTTTTATTAGGGATTCTTTTTATGTGGTATATTGCATAGTACTATAAAACATTTTCTGACATTGGGCATACAAATTCTCACGTGTGCACTATCAAAAAGGTAAAATTAACATAGTAAAAAATAAAAATATTATCATCATTTACAATGCATTTGGGATCTCAATATACATATATGGATCCTCTTGTACCCTAAGGCTGCAAATTCTTGAAAAATTACAAAAAGAAGAAAACAAAAAGCCAACAACATTTCACCAACTAAAATTTTAACTTTTCTTTATTAAACTTAAATGTTAATAATAATTTAAAAGATTCCATATGATGAGTAATTTTTACTCTAAAGTAACTTTAAAATATCATATGATTCAATAGATTTGAATTAGTATATTTAGCAATCCATGTGGAGTATTGTAGGTGATGACATTATTATTATTCATTACAAAGTGACTAAAGTGCATGAACTTAACATAAGTAGAATGTAAGTAATTATTAGGTGCAAACATAACTATTCTCATAAATAAAATCTCAATAATCATAAACCATAAATTGTGAAAATAGTCCCTCGTAGAAACGTAAAGTGTAGCTGCGTACAATTAACCCTTATAGTCTGATCCCTCTTCGAACTTGTTAAGGTTTAGTACATGATCTATTTTTTTACACTTCGTAGCTTTTATAAGAGTAAAATGGGAATTCTATTACACTTTCAGGGTTACAGGTTCAAATCATGAAAACAGTCTCTTGAAGAAACGTAAAAGTGTAACTATGTATAATAGATCCTTGTAGTTCGATCCTTCTTCGACCTTACCATAACGAAAGTTTTAGTACATCGATCTATTTTTTTACACTTCGTAGCTATTATAAGGGTAAAATGGGAATTCTATTACGCTTTCAGGGTTACGGGTTCAAGTTGTGAAAATAGTCTCTTGCAGAAACATAAGATATAACTATAAGGGCATCGACCTTGTACCTTATCGTAACGAAAGCTTTAATACATTGAGCCTTTTTTTTACTTAAATTATTAAAGTTAGTGTTAAGTAATTAATGACGAAAGTTTTTTTATTTTGGGTAAGTATCAACTTGATTTGGTTGTATTGTTACTTTTTTGTTTTTGAGTAAAATATCTAGTATCCCGAATTATGATCAAATTTGATACCATACACTTTAATGTTACGAGAATTCTATTACTCTCCTAAATTAAATTTTAGCATAATTTTATCATTCTTTTAAACCGATGTGACACCTTTGACATGAGCCTCGTTTTATATAATAAAGGTATCACGTCAGCAAAAAATGGTGATAAGAGGATCTCTGTAATATTGGAATGTATCATAACAACTTTTTCGATAATTCAGGATATTGGATGCTTATCTCTTGAATTATATATTATAGAATTGTTTTATTTAAAAAAAGCCAATAATCACATTTAGTAAACAATTATAAAATGAGGAAAAGAAAGGGGAACCACTTTCTAGTCCAAAAAGCATTATCCAAGATTATAGTATTTTAAAGCTAATGATTCATTCAACCTTATTGTAAATTGTTTTTTTGAAATATTAATCATATGTTGGTCCCACTTCTTATCCTTTGCTTGAGCATTTTTAAAAGGTGTCACCTTTGCGTTTGTGGTAATTTTAGCATTTTGTCAAAGACTTCATAGTGGGACAAAGTGGACAAAATTTAAATATTTTACTATAATTAAAAAAAGAAAAGAAAAAAGAAAAGAAGACGAGTCTTGACGTAACTAGTAATATTATTGTCATATGATAAGAAAATCATAAGTTTGAGCTATAAAAATAGCCTTTTATAGAAGTAAAAAACAGTGGCGGAGCCAGAATTTTTACCAAGAGAGTTCAGAATCGAAAAATATAGACACGCGAACTAGCCGAAATAAGGTTCAACATCAATTATATATACATAAAAAATAATTTTTACTATATAAAAGTAGTATAATTTTCCGTCGAAGGGGATTCAGATGAACCCCTAATCATAAGGTGGCTCCGCCACTGGTACAAAGTAAAGTTGCATATAATAGATTTTTTTTTTTTATTTTCCATTTGGTGTTCTGTATCAGCATTAGAGCCTGACTAATCTAAATTCGTGCCGCGTAGGGCCCATTCGAGGGAAGCGCTTCCTACCAAGGATTTTTTCATGCCCAAAACTCGAAAGAATCCTTATAATTTAGGTATTATTGTCATGTGATCGGAAAATCATAAGTTTGAGCTATAAAAATACTATTACAGAAATACAAAGTAAAGCTATCAATGGTGGTCCCAGAATTTAGGGGTTGTGGGTGCTCGTGAAGTTCGAACACACATATTGACACCCAAAAATCGAAGCACTCAGCCATGTTCTTGATTTCTGGATGTTTTTTTGAAGCTTATAACAATTTATATATATATATATATATACCTAATCTGCATTAAATTTAATGGATGTCAGAACACTAAAAAAATATATATTGGTTGGCCCCTTAAAATATAATCTAGTCAAATTCTTTTAATCTCGTTTATAAGAAGAACTTAATGCACCGAGCTGTTTCTAGAGTAGAGTAAAGAAAAGGTCAAAAAGGAAAAAATAAAAAAAAAAGGGTCCAATATTTTTCTTGGTTAATGACAAAAATGCAACATTATGATCTTTATTCTATAATTGTTAATGGATTCTAATTAGGGTTAATTACTTTTTGACTTTTAGCACTTAAATTATATATGACTAAAAAGTCTCTTGACTTATATTCTAATTTTTTTTTCCTTTTTGTTATTTATGCAGCATAATTTATTTTGGCATCTTGATTAATTTGAATTTATATTGTGTAGAAAAACGTTTCATGTCATGATTGTGTTTATATTTGAGTTCGAATTTTAGATCTCTAATTTAAGTGAATGAATCATATCATAACTCTAGTTAAAGATTAAAAAAAAAAATTGTAATAGCATTACCCCAAATGAAATTTTTTCTTGCTTAAACATTTTGTATTTAAAATTTATCCATCTACCATAATGTTTATTTCGATAATTGTAATTTTGATCAAGCATACTTAGCACACAATTGTTGAGGGCTATCGGAAGCAGCCTCTCTACTTCATCGAAGATAGTGGTATGGACTGCGTACAGTTTATCCTCTCAGACCCCACTACGTGAGAATACACTGCGTACATTTTTTTTTTGGGGAATTTTTATCTGGTGTTCGGTACCCGCATTAGAGCCCGGCTAATTCAGATTCATGCCGCATAGGATCCATTCGAGGAAAACGCTTCCTACCAAAGATTTTTCCACACTCAAGACTCGAAAGAATCCTTATAATTTAGGTATTATTGTCATGTGATCAGAAAATCATAAGTTCAAGCTATAAAAATACTTTTACTGAAATACAAAGTAAATCTATCAATGGTGGTCCCAGAATTTAGGGATTGTGGGTGCTCGTGAGGTTCGAACACACATTTGACATGCAAAAATCGAAGCACTCAACCATGTTCTTGATTTCTGGATGCTTTTTTAAAGCTTATAACAATATATATATATATATATATATATATATATATATATATATATATATATATATATATATATATATATATGTATATATATATATAATCTCTCAATTATAATCAGATATCTCGAGCTCAAGATCTAAAATAGAATGGATAAATTTTAATTTGCACACTTAGCAAAATTGTAGCTTTTCCTTGAAGTTACAGTGTTAATCAAGTGGTCCCTTTATGCCATAATTAATGTTTTGGGTGAAGAATAATCATAATTGCTATAGTATTATAATGTTGGGAATAATAACAATAAAATTTTACTATAAGAAAAATTCAAAAAGTTGGTTACTTTAACTCAAATTTTTAAAATTTCAAGCATTTATTTAGTGATAAATCAGTTAATGTGAAGGAAATATTAATTGGAAAGAGAACAAGTATAAAGCAAAATTATATGAAGATTAGGTTAGATAATAATTCGAAAAAGCTATGTTTAATACTAAGAATTATTTAATTAAATTTATGCGTATATTTCAGAAATCTAATCATATTTATTTCTACGAGGCAGAGTTTTAGTTAGTCAAGAACGTTCACGTTCAGTAGAGACAGATATGTGAGCGCATTAAGGAGATACTATGATATATCAAGAACAAAATTACATAGGGTAAGGTAGTTAAATAGCCTCCGCATCGGACGCTGAGGCTGATGTGGTTCGAACAATGTGAAAAAAATGTGCGACGATACGCCAGTTAGGATGTCTGGGAGATTCGTCGTAGCGAGCGAGTGTTAAGAGAGGTAGATGTAGATCAAAAAAGAATCGAGGAGAGGTGATTGCACTTGGTAAATTTCAACTTACTGAAGACATGACCATAAATAAAAAAGTATGAAGATCGAAGATTATGGTAGAAAATTAAATAGGTATAGCCAATTGTTTGTCGCGTAATTGCACAAATTCTTATTCTTCTATGTGTGTTGCTATTTATTGTTTCACGTGTTTTACATCCTGCTATATTTTTCTTGCAATCATGCTTCCACAACATTACTTTTGAATCGAGGGTCTGTTGAAAATAATTTTTTTAATCCATAAAGATAAAAATAAAATCTGCATACATCCTGCTCGCTCTCGATTCCACTTATGAAATTATACTGAATATGTTATTATGTTATTGTATTTATTATGTTACTAAATTTTAAAAATAATTATTTCAGTCACAATTTTTGCAATAATTATTCTACTAGGATAAAGGATGTCCCCATCTATATGGGCTTAGGTGCTAATTTATTGCTAAACCAAACTATTCAATGTTTAATTTGAGCCACTAATTCATTATTTCTTTAATTGTGATTAAGTGTGACAACTATCAAAAATGAATTAGGCACATGAAAAATTAATCAAGCAAGAAGTTTTTAAATTAGGTACAAATTGATTGGGCACAAAAAAAAAAATAATGAAGCAAGAAGTTTTTTTTTTTTTAAAATAAATAATTTGTACTAATCTTTTCTATTAACACTAAGGATAAAATAAAATAAATATTTTTTCTTTCATGATCTTTGAAATAATAAATATTTTATTTATGTGATTACACTTAGTAAAGTAAACCAAATTATTTTCTATGCTTAATTGGAGCCACTACTTTATTACCTCTTTGAATGTGATTAAGAGAGTTAATTACCAAAAATAAACTAAGCACAAATTGATTAGGCACAAGAAAAATTAGTCTATCAAGAACTTATAATGAGTTATTATGACTAATTTAATTATTATGAATTTTTTGGTTTCTTCTTAAAAGTACTTATGAAAAAAACTTTAATTAGTCAAATGCCCCCATTTTCTCATTATTAAAATTAGGCTAAAAAGACATTCTCCTAACATAACTTTAATTAGAGGTACAAACATCTAATGAGTCACCAAACAACATGTGATTCTAATTAAATATTATTATTTATTTCTATATAATTAAATATTCTAAGTTAGGCTAGTTGTAATAATTTACTATTTTGCATAATCCAAGTTTACCTTTTTCCTTTTTTTTTTTTTTCGTTATTACTTTTTTCATTTTTTGGGGAGGGGTAGGCAAGTTAGAGTATCGATTACGGGTTCACATTAATTTAGTATTATCACGTTAATTTGTTATGAAGCGCTTTCCATTTGATATTCTCATGTTGTAATTTTTTTCATGTTTTAAAAATAAACCTCCGCCGATTGCCAGAAGAAATGAATTCAGTGATATTAAACTAATACTCCTTTCGTCCTAAAATATTTGTCATTTTTGCTTTTCGAGAGTCAAACGAAATTAACATTAGAAGAATTGGAAGGTATATGCTATATTCTCATATTTTTCTTGTCAAAAAAAACTGCCAACTAATTTAGATGAAGAATTTTTTTTTTTTTTCTAAAAAAAATGTTACTTACCTAGTATGTTTTGAATATATACACCACCCAAAAAGGATAAAAAAGAAGTTCAGAATAATTAATTGCTTGCACAAGTTGTTTATCTTAGCTGTAAAAGCCAAAAAAAAAAGATGAATTAATTTTCCTTTTTCCCAAAATTCTTGCCTCTACTTAATATTATAAAATCCTCTTTTTTTTCTTATAGCCACTTAATTTTTAAAAAATACAAAGAGAATCAACAATTTAAAATTAACCCATTTTTCACAGCGAGAAAAATGAAAGATCCATATTTCATAGGAATCCAATGAAATAAACCCCAAATCAAATTATTATTATTTAGCATTTTGACGAAATATAATTATTTAACCCCTCCCCCCTCCTCCAAATATAAACCCCAAATCAATTCAATTATTATTATTTAGCATTTTGATGAAATAAAATACACGTTAATTAATCATCACGAATTCGAGCACACTCCTCATATTACAGCCGTCGAACAATTTTTTTTTTTCAAAACCCCAAATTTGATAGTTTAAGTATATATTTAAGGAGTTAATTCTCTAAATTGTCATTGAGCTTATCTAAATATCCCATTAAAGTAACTATTATTTTTTTTAGGACAATAATATCATTGAACTATACAAATATTTTCAATAAAAGGTAAAACTAAGAAATAGTTAAGGATGTGTTTGGAAAAACACAAGCCGATTGAAATTAGGTATAATTATATAGCTTTATTCTCAATTAGGGGTTGAGAATTGGGTGCAATTACGTGATATAATTACAAGGTTATATTTTATTTATTTTTTGTATTTTAATTTCTTTTTTATTGCTATTATTTTTTTAAAAAATTTTCTTCGATTTACATTATTCATATTTCATCTCTTTTCTTCTCATTTTCCAACCTTTACTTGTTATGATTAAATATAATTACTCGTATTTTTTTTATTTTCTTCATTAACATATAATTACCTTATTATTATAGTGTTTGAATTAAAGTAGAATTTCGTTATTGAATGAGACTATAGACTTATATTTTCCTTTCTTTTGAATTATATTTACTTCTTGAATTTTTTTATAAGAGTATTATGCTTTTTCCTTGGATTTTAAATTTATGTTATGTTTTATGTTTCGATTTATTTGTTTTAGTAATATAAACTTGTTATTTCATATTGCATGTTACAGCAAACTGTCTAATTATCTATAATTTCAATTCTCTTGTAGCTTTTCAAACATGTCCTTAACTATTTCTTAGCTTCACCTTGTATTGAAAAGATGTGCATAGTTTAATGACAATATTGTCAAATAAAAATTACTTTAGTGGGATATTTACATAAGTTTTATGAAATTTGTGTTAAGTCCAGACTCAAATTGTCAAAATCCAGGAAAAAAATATAATACTCTTAAAAAAAAAATTCAAGAAGTAAATATAATTCAAAAGAAAGGAAAATATAAGTCTATAATTTCATTCAATAACGAAATTCTACTTTAATTCGAACACTAGCACAATAAGGTAATTATATGTTAGTGAAGAAAAATAAAAAATACGAGTAATTATATTTAATTATAAAAAGTAAAGGTTGAAAAATGAGAAGAAAAGAAATGAAAGATGAATAATGTAAATCAAATAAAATAAAAAGAAATAATAGAGATAAAAAAGAATTTAAAATGCAAGAAAATAAATAAAATATAACCTTGTATTCCATCACGTAATTGCACCCAATTCTCAACCCCTAATTGAGAATAAAGTTGTGTAATTATATCTAATTTCAATCTGCTTGTGATTTTCCAAACACATCCTTAACTATTTCTTAGTTTTATCTTTTATTGGAAAGATTTGTATAGTTCAATGATATTATTGTCTAAAAAAAAATAATAGTTACTTTAGTGAGATATTTACACAAGTTCAATGACAATTTAGGGAATTAACTCTATATTTAAGTTGTTTACGTTACTCTTTCTGAAGTGCAACGTATAAATCACGAATTCAAGTTGTAAAAATATTAAAAAATAAGTTAATTTTTGGCCGTACGTTGTTTCAATCGAACACTCTTTTTTCTTCATCCAATTTCGTCAATTTATATCGTACTCCTTAGAATACGATCTTTTTCAAAATGTTACTAACGCAGAATACTTTATGCATCGAGCTACCTAACAAAATCTTTCCTTTTTTAAACCAAAAACTCAAATACCAAACTTTTTTAATTAGTAATATTATTATTTTTTGGGTAAAAAATGTTGTGAAACAGCTCATACCTAAAAGTCTCACCACCCCATAATAATATATAGCTCTTTCCTTTTTTTTCTTCTCAATTTACCCCCCACCCCCCACTCCCCACCCCCCTTTCTTCTTTATAGAGACTTGAGAGTTTTTTTCACTTCTCATTTTCTTATACATAACAACTCCATACAAAAAATACATCAAAAAAAAAAAAAAAAAAGAAGGAAAAAAAACTCTTTCAGTGTCCATAAATAGCTAAATAAAGGAGCAAAAAAAAGAAAATACCCAAGTTTTTTTTGAAGAAAATGATGAAGTATCATGTGTTATTTTTGATAATTTTGTCATGCATTGTTGTTTCTGGATTTTCAAGAAATCTACCAATTACAGCATTTGATGAAGGGTATTCACATTTATTTGGTGATAATAATCTTATGATCCTTAATGATGGAAAATCAGCTCATATTTCTCTTGATAAAAGAACAGGTTTTTTTTTTTTTTTTCCTTTTGTTAAAAAAAATGTTTGTTAAAAGTGTTTATCGTATTATTTTGTTGTAGTTGTTTCTGTTATTGTTCATTGTTTGTTGTACTTCCATTACTTTTTTTGATACTTGTTAGAATAATTATCTTATTATTACTTCTGTTATTATTATTATTATTTTTTTTTTGTGTATTAGGACATCTTTTTTTAATGTTTTGTAATACTATTTTTTCTTGAATCAGGACTAATTGGAAATAGAGCTTGAGTTTGATGCACCGTTGGAGTATTTTTTTTATACCATCATGTGATTTTTAGCTATTGTAGCAAGGAAAAAATATAAAAATGAATAACCTCTCACCTCATAGTGTAAAAAACAAAACTTAAATTCTTGGAAATAACCACTTTGTGTGATTATACAGTGAGCAATATTTTTTTATATAAAGAAAATGCTCTATATCTACCTTAAACTATACGTGAAAAGACTGAGACATTGGACTAATTAAAAACGTATTTTTGATAACCTTAATGTCTACGTGGCACAACACACTGAAGATTTCACGTAGGCACACGTGTGTGCCACGTAGGTACTAAGTTTGATAAAAATACAATTTTAATTAGTCAGGGGTAATAGACTTCCTAAAGTTCGGGTGTCTCTCAGCCTTTTCGCATATAGTTAAAGGTGGAAATAAAACATTTTTCCTTTTATATATGTACAGTTGATGTTAAAGGAGAGTCTTGGAGTAACGGTAAAGTTATTTTCATGTGAGTTTAGTGCATCGGGTTTAATTTTTTTTGTGTATTTTTTTTTTTTTATATTTTGAACCTGTTAATGAAAGAAAATTCTGACTACAACGATATTTTGTTTGTTGTATTTGTTAAGAGTCTTTTTTTTTTTTTTAGATATGTGTTTTAGTGTGGATAATTTTATTTATTTAATTATTTTCTTGGGGTGGATTTAATGTATGAATTATTATTACTACAGGGGCTGGATTTGTGTCACAAGATCTTTATCTACATGGATATTTCAGTGCTTCTATTAAGTTACCTGCAGATTACACAGCTGGTGTTGTTGTTGCATTTTATGTAAGTTATTTATTATTAATTGACAAAATAATATGTTTCATTTTTATATTTTTTAAAAAATGTTAAATCTTGAATTTTTTGGATTTTTGTTTTTAGTTTGCATTGTATAAAATCTTGATCTTTTGAGGGAGCCTTGGCATAATTGGTAAAGTTGCTGCTGTGCGACAAGGAAGTCACGGTTTCAAACAGCCTCTTGCAGAAATGCAGGGTAAGGAGGCTTATAATAGACCCTTATTGTTCGGTTCGGTTGGACCTGGCGCATAGCGAGAACTTTAGTGCACCGAGCTGTCCTTTATAAAATCTTGATCTTTTGAGGGAGCCTTGGCGTAATTGGTAAAGTTGCTGTCGTGTGATCAGGAAGTCACGTGTTCAAACAACCTCTTGCAGAAATGCAGGGTAAGGTTGCGTATGATTGACCCTTATGGCCCGGTCCGGTCCTTCCTTGGACCTCGCTCATAGTGAGAACTTTAGTGCACTAAGCTGTCCCTTATAAAATCTTGATCTTTTGAGGGAGCCTTGGCGTAATTGGTAAAGTTGCTGTCGTGTGATCAGGAAGTCACGGTTTCAAACAGCCTCTTGCAGTCTGCAGGGTAAGAAGGCGTATAATAGACCCTTATTGTCCGGTCCGGTCCTTCCTTGGACCTGGCGCATAGCGAGAACTTTAGTACACCGAGCTGTCTTTTATAAAAACTTGAACTTTTGTTGAATCTTTACTAAATTTGTTTGATAACAGATGTCTAATGGAGACATGTTTGAGAAGAACCATGACGAAATTGATTTCGAGTTCTTGGGAAATATTAGAGGCAAAGACTGGAGAATTCAGACAAATATTTACGGGAATGGTAGCACGAATGTTGGCAGAGAAGAACGATATGGACTTTGGTTTGATCCTTCTGAAGATTTCCATCAGTACAGTATCCTTTGGACTGAGAATTTGATCATGTAAGTAACGAGTCGTTAATATTTTCCGCGCTATTACATTTTTCTTTCTAATTCTGGTGATGTATAGTCTGTTATCGCACTTCTTTTGAGCCGAGCATCTATCAGAAAGGTCTGCGTACGCGCAGGGTGTATGTTTTTGCTGTTGAATGGTTTGTAACGTATGTTGCTCAAACTCTTAGCTGTTGGATCCTCACTTCTTTTGAGCTGAGGGTATATCGGACACAACTTCTCTACCCTACAAAGGTAGGGTAAGGTCTCTGTATACAGGGTGTATGTTTTTGTTGTTGAATGGTTTGTAACGTATGTTGCTCGAACTCTTAACTGTCGGATCCTCACTTCTTTTGAGCCGAGGTATATCGGAAACCTAAGTTGCTCGGACTCTCCAAAAACGTTGCTGCACCCCTGTCGGATCCTTCAAAAATGCACTACTTTTGAAGGATCACGCACTTGATGATATTTTCGAAGAGTCCGAGCAACATAGTCGGAAACAACCTCTCTACCCTGCAAAGGTAGGGTAAGGTTTGCGTACATCCTAACCTTCCTAGACCCTACTTGTGGAATTACACTGAGTATGTAGTTGTTGTCGTTGTTGTATGGTCTGTAAACTATGTTGCTTCAACTCTCGAGCGTCGGATCCTCGAAAAGAAGTGCGTTTTTGGAGGTTCCGACAGGGTGAAGGCGCCATTTTTAGGGAGTCCGAGCAACTTGGCATGTAACGACTTGTTTGCTTCTTATACGACGAGTTACTTTCACATCCAGCAATTATTACTGAACAATCTTCTGTCTCCTGAGCTGTTTTTACTGCTTTAGTGATATATATATTGTGATCTGATCTCTGTCTGATATGATGTTAAAATGGTTTCATTTATCAGAAAAGGTCCATCTAGACATGCTATCTTAAGTTGCGCGGACTCTTCACTTTCGATGCCGCATTCGTGTCGGATTCTCCAAAAAATACACCACTTTTGGAGAATCCGACACGCACTCGCTGACATTTTTGAAGAGTCTGAGCAATATAGGTCTGCTATCTTCTTATATATGTTGCTCGGACTCTTTGAAACTGTCAATGGGTGCATGTGTGATCCTCCAAAAGTAGTAAGACTTCTTCTTGGAGGTTTTGACACGGGTGCGGTAACATTTTTGGAAAGTTCGAGCAACATAGCTGTCGACGTCTGTTTTGTGATGCACATGTTTCTGTTCTCAAGTAACTATATACTCCCTCCATTTCGGAATAAGTGAATTGTTGGGGTATTTATTGGTGTTTCAAAATAAGTGAATCATTGAATTTTTTTCCAAATTTGCCCTTATGATTTGACCACCAATTAACTTTTGAAAAGGTATTACAAGGTCAACTTTTTCTTTTTTTGGGATAAAAATGGAAAGTTGTGTTAAATTTATGTCTTTAATACTTTTTCCTTAATATGTGTGCCAAAATCCAACAATTCATTTATTATGAAACGGAGGGAGTAATAAGCTATGTAGCTTGTTGACTCTTAAAAGTGTCAACGGGTGCGTGTCGGATTCGCCAAAGCTAGTGTATTTTTGGAGAATCCTTTTGTTTGTTTCTTTTTGTTATTTTGCTTAAGACTGTAAAATTTAACCAACGAAAACATACTCAGTGTATTCCCACAAAGTGCGGTTTGGGGAGGGTAGAGTGGCTGTTTCCGACTACGTTGCTCGGACTCTTAAAAAATGTCAACGGGTGCGTGTTGGATTCTCAAGAAGTAGCTTATTAGTGTATTTCTGAATGGTCCTGTACGGGTGGGGCATTGTTTTTGAAAAGTCCGATCAACATAGGTTTCCGATAGATCGTTGCTTAAGATTGATTACTACTGTAAAATTTAACCAGTGTCTGTGTCACGACCCAATAGTTCAAAATGAGTCCGGATGCCTCAGTACCTGAACCAAGGATCTCCCTAGCCTAAAATCAACGTTCCGGAGTTGATGGCATTGTCGGAAGGTCATCTACTAGGAGTTGGAGTTTTATTTCGAGATCAATTCCTTAACAATGAAAGCTCCAAAACAGGAAAATGTGCCTAAAACCCAAACGAACAGTCTGATAACTGAAACCGACAGTTCCGGGAAGTCATAAATGACTTGTAGCCTCTGTGGGAAAAGGCTTGAAACGCCGGAAATGCATGTAAATCGAGGAAATGACCTAGATGGTCATTATGTGCTAGATTAGTTGCATATCCAACTGCAATACCTTGCTGATCAAAACAATCCGAATTTGTATATTACCATGCTATGTTGCTCGGACTCTTCAAAAATGTTGCCACAACCGCGCACGTCGGATCAAGACACGGATGTGGCAACAGTTTCGGAGAGTCCCGCTCAACATAGCCATCATCTAAGTTGCCTGGACTCTTCATTTTCGATGTTGCACCCGTGTCGGATTCTTCAAAAATACACTACTTCTGGCGAATCCGACACACATCGCTCGACATTTTTGACGAGTCCGAGCAACATAGGCTATCATTTACTTTTGTTTGTGTTTGGTGAACAAGAATCTAATTGTGTTTTGTTTGTTTTTGTGTTTTTTTTTGCAGATTTTATGTAGATAATGTCCCTATAAGAGAGATCAAGAGGACAAAAGCCATGGGTGGGGACTTCCCATCTAAGCCAATGTCTTTAATAGCTACAATATGGGATGGTTCAAACTGGGCTACAAATGGTGGCAAATACAAAGTCAATTACAAATACGCGCCGTATACTGCTAAATTCTCCGATTTCATCCTCCACGGATGCGCGGTTGATCCAGTCGAGCTATCATCCAAATGCGACGACGACGCTGCTGAGTCAAAAACTCCATCAGGTATCACCCTTGATCAAAGACGAAAAATGGACAACTTCAGAAAGAAGCAAATGCAGTACTCATACTGCTACGACATGACTCGATACAATGTCCCTCCACCCGAATGTGTCATCGATTCCAAGGAAGCCGAACGGCTCCGAGCATTCGACCCCGTTAGGTTCGGTGGGTCCCACCACCATCACGGTAAACGACACCGCCGCCGGAGCAAATCAAAGTTGAAGGATGATGATGATGTTGATGTATCCTTCATGTAAAAAAAAGACCAATGCTACAAGTTTTTTCACATTTGAAAGTTTTGTTATTTTCACATGTGAATAGAGGGACATAATATTGGAAAATATTGTTGTGGTATGTATATATGTCGTACCAAGATTTTTGGGGCCTTTTATGAATTTTATAAATTCAATTTGGTGATGGATTTTGTGTACTTTTTTCTATGACACTTATAATAAATGCATGCATAGTACAAAGATTATTTATTGTATACATTTGTGTGTTGTTTAAGTATGTTTGTTTCCATTCATGTTGTCTGATTATATAGTTTTTAGGCCTATTGTGTCATGTTGTGAGGACCATTTTTCAAATTGTTAGCTACAAGAATCCAAAGTGTTTTTGATTGTGACTAATGAAAATCTAAAAATCAGATTTTTTTAAATTAATTTTTTATGGAAGAATATTAGGATTTGAAGTTTGAAAGTGTTGCTAACTTTTTAGAAAAATGAAAAAATATCAATTAATTATATATCTTCGTTGGATGTATCGGGAGCTAATTATGTATATCGACAAACCTAAAATCAGAAAAAATGTATTGGGAGCTAATTATGTATCTTTCCGAAGGAAAAAAGGTATCTTTGTTGAATGTATTATGTATCTCAATAAAGCAAAATCAGAAAAAATGTATCGAAAGCTAATTATGTATCTTTGCATAGAAAAACTGTATCTTTGTTGGATGTGTCGGGAGCTAATTATGTATCTCGACAGACCTAAATAAAAAAAAATGTATTGGAAGATAATTATGTATCTTTATAAAGGAAAAAATGTATCTTTGTTGGATGTATTATGTGTCTCGACAGATCCAAAATCAGAAAAAATGTATTCGGAGCTAATTATTTATCTCTGCAAAGGAAAAAAAGTATCTTCGTTGGATATATCGATCACTAAGTGTATCTTAACAGATGCAGAATCAAAATTTTCAGTAATTATGCAAAATATCGATTTTTTCTGTAATTAAACTCCAAACTATCGGGATTTATGTTGTTGCCCATGAATTAGTTGAGTTTTCAAAGCGGATATTGAATTAGACTACCTTCAAATTTATCGGTCACAGGTTTAAGCCATGGTCATTAATGCGTTCATCAAAATAGACTCCCTATATCACATCTCGCAAAACTTCCCGTCTCTTGTAAAAACGAAATGCTTTGTGCACCGAACTGATTTTTTCTTTTTAGTCAATAAAAACTTTATACTATGTGTTTGGACCAAATTAGGAAAACCAAACCAAAAATTTCCATCAGTTCCAAGTTCCAACCAATTGAGCAAAATACATACACTATGGTATTTTTTTTGCACATACTTGCCTGCTCCGGGTATTTGCACCAAACCAATTGAACTTATTATAGTTCGGTGATATAATAAAGTGATATACGCGTATGTACAAACACATCTCAGACAAATATGGTCGAGTGTGACCAATACGTAACATTTCACATACCATGCATGATATACGACTAATCAGTGATCCCTGAGCTTACCTAACATAGATGTTCGTGAAATAGGGGGATTGGTTGATCGGAAAGCTCAGCCAAGAGTAGGACATATCAAGAGTACGATGACCGGCTCCCATTTCCACCTGCAATTTCTGCATCTCCTTAGCCGATTTCTCAGCAGAATACGATGACTGATAGATTGAAATTGATAGCTTTATCAGAAGACATCCATCGTTTGAAGTCCAAATCGCACAATTCCAAGAACTTGAGATTGCGTAAATCTTCCACGGTCAGTTTTTCCGCAGCTCGACTACATCCACGGGATACTTTCCACCTCCCACACTAGCAACAGATAGATATCAGGTAATTCCAAGAATTTGAGATTGCATAACTCTTCCAAGGCCAGCTTTTCCGCGCCTCGACTAAATCCACGGGATACTTTCCACCTCCCACTAGCAACAGATATCAGATAACTCCGTCTACCAAGGCTAATAATACAGAGGGGAAGAAGAATCACCTGGTGTTTATTTCCTCTACTCGGATTTGAACCTTCCCTCAGGTTCTCAACCCGACCACAAGGTCACACCCTTGGGTGCGGATACGGCTATATTTCAAGCACGAAATAACTGGGAAAACAAGTCAAGACATTTCAGTTTCGAAACTAGGATATGGTGCACACATACTAATGTTGATCTTCATCTAATTTTCAACGGAAAAGGGTCGAAAATGCCCATGACGTATTGAAAATGGTTCAAATTATCATCCTTACACACCTTGAAACAAACCACAATAACTACTTGAAGCCTTTGTAAAGGTACCTATCATGATGTTCTATCTCAAAACATAAAATAAAAAAACAATATTATAAAAAAAAATCAAAAAATCAAAATGTGTCTGAGTCAAGTGATAACTTGGGGATTAGGACTAATGTTGCATCTTCAATGAATGTGTTTTTTCTATACGTTAAAACTGCCGTTGACCGTGACTTAAACAAGATTTAATCAGAGCCGACGTCTACCCCTTTTTTCTTCAGGAACTCCCTGGCTTCAACGATATCCTACAGAAGAAACAGCGAACGAACAATGATGAGATGTGCTTCTAGTTATGTTTCCAGCAAAGTCCATAACGAAATGCCCAGAAGCCTTTGTTTTCCTAGCACTAACTTGGATGACAATCACCGGGGGTGGAGCCAGGTAGCGCCGAGGGGTTTCATTCGAACCCCCTTGAACAGAAAATTACACTGTTTATATAACAAGAACAGCAACATATCCAGTATAATTCCACAAAGTGGGGACGTAGAGTGTACGCAGACCTTACCCCTAGCTCAAAGGTAGAGAGGCTGTTTCCGGTATGCCCCTGGTTCACGATAATGTTTTTTACTGTGAACAATACACCCTTGTGGTGGGGCCCTTCCCCGGACACCGCACATAGCGGTAGCTTTAGTGCACCGGGTTGCCCTTTCTAGACACATCATTAAAATTATTTTATGTATAAATAGTAGATGTTGAACCCCTTTGGCTTCTTAGTGTTTGAACCCCTTTAGTGAAAGTCTAAGTTGCTCTGACTCTCCAAAAATGTTGTCGTATCCGTGTCGGATCATTCAAAAATACACTAGTTTTGGAGGATCCGACACGCACCCATCGACATTTTTGAAGAGTACAAGCAACATAGGTGAAAGTCATGCCACCCTATCAACTAGCAGAATAGTAGGCAACTACGTTGCTCGGATTCTCCAAACATGTTGCCGTCCGTGTCGGATATATCATCCAATTATAGAGAATCCAGCACCAACACGTCCACATTTTTGAAGAGTCCGAGCAACATAGGTGGAAATATTTCTTAAATGAAATGTGCAACTGTACCTGCTGTAAGAAAAGAGCCTCTTGAGGACATGTAGGAAAATTCATTAGACCAACGCCAACCATTAACAGACCATAGCAACCGAGGGACACAATGAGGTAGAGAGGCAACTGCAACAACGATAGCAATAAACTAAGAATCACCGACAAGTAAGAAACTTTAACCAAATGCCATTGCCAACGATAACAAAAAGATGTAATAGCTCACAAGCCATGTATAGCTCTCTGGAATAGTTGATGTCTGTAACAAGCCTATCCAAACAGCAGTTACTGCAAGCAATAACGTCAAAATCTTCACGATTTGTTTCATTGGATCTGCAGCGATACGTTACTTTGATGAGAGTACTAGAGGAGACTAAAGTTTTTCATTGATTAACATATAATAGAAGTCAATGACAGTAATATTAAGAGTGTCTTTGGTATGAAGGAAAATAAGTGGCTTTCTTACGTAATTTCTGGCGTTTGGTTGGTGAGTGAAATACTTTCCCTTCTTTGGTTGTACGGAGAAAGTTAGTTTGCTAACAATATTACAAAATTAGCTTCCAGTACTATCCGCTCACCCCTATCCCGCACCTCTTCCCATCCTAGACTAATGGATCTACGTCTATAAAACAAAAAAGGGATTTTTATACAGTATAGCCACCACATAAAAAGGTATGCGGCAGATGTATAATATATTTATATACGTGAGTAACCGCGTATAATTTATGTACATCGGCCAGGGGCTGTAAATACTTTTTGGCCAAGCAGTCAAATGTGTAGAAAGCCCACAAATAAATGCCTTGTTAACATTAAACATCACGTCCGACATGGATGTCCAATGTTAGTTGATTATGATCACTCCTTCGGGAGTAAACTACTTTTCTCGCCAGAATCAAAGCCAATACAAGAAACAAAAAGCAAAGACCTCCATATAAATTTTCAAAGTTAAAAGTCAGAACCAAAACCTACAGTCAACGCCAACTAGCAATGTTCTACTAACCGTTGATGTAGATAACCATGGTGTTCGGGCCAGCTTGCACGCAACTCAACTAATTCCACGGGATAACCGCCACCTCCCACCAGCAACAGGTACCAGGTAACTCTGTCCACCAAGGTTAGAACAGATAGGTAGAAATCACCTAGTGTTTGTCTCTAGTGGGAATTGAACCTAAGACCTCATGGTTCTCAACCCCTAAGTTGCTCGGACTCTCCAAAAATGTTGCTGCACCCATGTCGTATCCTTCGAAAATACACTACTTATGGAGGATCCAACATGCATCCATCGACATTTTTGAAGAGTCCGAGCAACATAGCTCAACCCAACTGTTGATGTATTTTAGTGCTGTTGCTAGGATCTTTTCAACCACAAATATTTCATTGGATTTCACTTTACACCACCTATGTCATTTCTTGCCCTTTCTCTCCATTTGTTTACTGTTACAGTAAACGTATCAAATCTTTAAGCATGTACCAGATAATCAAGCCCAATCAACAGCATATTTGCTAAGGAATCTGGCGAAATTGACGCTAAATCGCTAATAATCTGATACAAAAGTCACATTGGTACTGATATCACAGAATGATACGGGACTATAGGTATAGTTTACGATCATCAGAGACAATTCAAATAGAGAGAATAGCTTCTCGTTAGTGGTGCACCTGATCATTATTTCGTAGTCTGAAATGTCACCATTGAACTCCACTTCCAGGAAAGTGAAACAATCTAATGCTCACACCAGGGACGAAGTAACATAGGTGCAAGGAGGTTCATCGTGTGCATATCTAAGGTTAAAATTAATTTTTATGTATATATAACAGCTGTTTGATCCCCCTTAATGAAAATTTTGGCTCTGCCACAGGCTCACATTCTTTAAGCAAATAAAAAGGGACGACCCGGTTCATACCTACTCCGTAGGTGTCGGGGAGGGGGGGACCACTCCGGGCCTGACCTACGCGCCCTCACCCCAGCTTCGCTGGAGGGGCGTTTCGAACCCCCGACCCTGGCACACCACGGTAAGCAAGCTTACCGTTGAGCCAAGGCCATCCCTCACATTCTTTAAGCAAATAATATTCTAGTAATCAACGACGGGGAATGTTGTAACTCGGTGGAATCAAACAAAAGGAATTGTGCAATACTGACATGAAGAAATAAACCAACGGACAAACGGAAAGACATGTGGTTTCACCGGTAGTGAATCTCAATTCTAAATATTGAAGCAGTTGGAAAATTTCAAGCAAGCCAAACTGCACATTGGAAAAGAATGAGATTGCAATCGCAACTCAAACGCCAACTCAAACTCAAACATTTGGTACCGAGTGCTAAACTAAAATCATTACATATGAGTAAAATGGAAAGCATGAAAATAAAACCAAACAACTAAAGTCATCTATTCGTCTTCACATCATTCACGTATTCCCATTTGAAGCAGAAACAAGAATGAACATACGCAAATATATAAGCTACAGTAATGCAGCCTTAGAACAAAAACATGTAAAATGAACTCTGAAAACTGGGAAAGTAAAATTAAGTTCCATACAAGGTGAAACCAAACATCTTAACAAGATTAAAAAAATCCTAACTTCAAATAATAGCACTAGCCACAATCACTTTATGGTATCGTTTGGTTGGAGAACAAGTTATCCCGGGATTGTTATCTCACTCTAAATGTGGGATACAACTAACACTATAATCCCGGGATAAGTTATCCTGCGATTTTATCCCAACCAAACATAAACTCATCCTAAGAATAATCCTTTAGACAAATCCAAATTCAATTTTAGCTAAATTGATCACCCCCATATGATAAAAATCAAATCTTTTCCTATTTTATAATCGTGGTGTCCGCGCTCGTTTGCACACCTGCCACCTCCCACCAACAACAAGTACCAATATTACTCTAACTCTACAATCTTTTAGACAAATTCCAATTCAAATTTAGCCAAATTAATCACTCCCATATGATAAAAATCAATCTTTTTCGTTTTGTATTTTACAACCGTGGTGTCCGGGCTAATTTGCTTACTTGCCACCTCCCACCAGCAACAAGTACCAATATTACTCTAACCCCACAATCTTTTAGACAAATCTCAATTCAATTTTAGCTAAATTAATTACCCCCATAAGATAAAAATCAAGTCTTTTTCTTTTTTGTACCAATATTACACTAATCCAACAATCTTTTAGACAAATCCAAATTCAATTTCAGCTAAATTAATCACCCCATATGATAAAAATCAAATCTTTTTCTATTTCTGTATTTTAAAACCGTGGTGTCTGAGCTAGCTTGCACACCTCCCACCTCCCACCGACAACAACTACCAATATTACTCTAACCCCACAATCTTTTAGACAAATCCAAATTCAATTTTAACTAAATTAATCACCCCCATATGATAAAAATCAAGTTTTTTTTCTTTTTTTGTATTTTATAATCGTGGTGTCCAAGCTAACTTGCACACCTGCAGCCTCCCACCAACAACAAGTACTAATATTACTCTAACCCCACAATCTTTTAGACAAATCTCAATTCAATTTTAGCTAAATTAATCACCCCATATGATAAAATCAAATCTTTTTTACCAATTAATTGAAGAACATTTTTTTCCTTTTTAATGATATTGATGTCTAGACCAGCTTTCAGCACCTCGATTAATTTCACAATAAAAGTAAAACTACAATTTAAAAAAAAAAACATAAACAAACCTGATATTGTATGTGAAGAGGTTCTTGGAGATTTACTATTGTTGATTCTTTTACTTGTCAATATTGTGTGCCCAAAAAGAAATATGGATCCTTACCAATCAGCTTCTATAGTTCTCTGTTTTTGTTTTTTTTTTCAAAGATATTTAGTTTATCAATCAAATAGGGGAGAGTAATATTTTTAGACAATTTACATTTAATATACTAATATTCTTATTACAATGGCTATATTATAAATATTTAAATGCTCACATAGTTTTTTAAAAAATATGTATTGTTTTTTGTTGTTTTATTTTAATTGAATATCTCAATTTCTAATAAAGTGGTATAATTAAATATTTTTTATTAAATGTAAACTATTTATTTGTATATAATTTTTTTTCTGTTTACTATATAATTAAGTTAATTACATAAAAATATTTTTATTAAATGGATAGGATTAAAAAAATTTATTTTTTTAGCTTAAGTAATTAAAAACTTAAAATAAGTGATTTTAAATTAAGCAGATAAGTGTTTGGATAGAAGTGTTGAAAACTGAAAAAAAATTTGTTGATTTGTTTGGTAAACAAGTGTTGTCAATCACTTTTTTGTTGTCAAAATGATTTAAATATCTTTAAAGCTGTTAACACATAATAACGTGAATTATTTATGATTTTTAATTCTAATACTTCAAAAATAATTTCTATTTAAACACACTTTCAACATAAAGAGATTATGCCAGATCAATTTATAAATATAATTTACTTTTTTATTTTTAAATATTAAAAAATAAAAATTTTAAGATATTTTTTATATAAATATAGTATTATATTGTAATATTGCAAGCTTGTAAACAACATAAATTTTTTAGGAATGAAACAAACTATTAAAAAAAATAAATTTTTAAAATTTAAATAACACGCAGAGATTCTATATGAATGGATAGAGAAGAACTTAACACAAGCTCGATTTGACGATAAAATTTTTGAGTGTTTTCTTCTGTAATGATGGATTCTCTGAAAATAAAGGAGAAAGATGAATTGGAGGACAAAGACAAAAAAAGCAGTAGAAAGAAAAAGAAAGAAAAATTAATAAGTGCTACAAAGTTTAGGGTATTATTGAAATTAGAAAAAAATATAAGGAATAAAAAGATAAATATTTTGATCAAACCTAAAAAAAAATTTAATAGAAAAAAGTAAAAAGCTGGGTATCCAATTTCTCAATTTTTGTTTTTCTCTAATCCACTTTTAGCTTTTTTTAAACTCTTTTTAATTTTATCAAATATCTAAAAAAAAATTAAAAAAGTGATTAAAATCTAGTTTGATATATTTTAGTTCTATCCAAATACCCTCTTATAAATGAAGCGATTTTAAATTTAAAAAAAATAAAAAAGTCCAACAAAAATATCTCCTCAATTTCAAAATAAGTGAATTGTTGGGGTATTTATTGATGTTTTAAAATAAATGAATCATTAAATTTTTTTTCAAATTTGTCCTTATGATTTAACAATCAATTAACTTTTGAAAAGGTAAGATCAATTTTTTTTTTTTTGAGGGTAAAAATAAAAAATTGTGTTAAATTTACGTTTTAAATGTTTTTTTCTTAATATTAGTATTTGTGCACTTTAACCCCCCCGCCGCCCCCACACTATAAAGGCCCTAACTTCATGTTATGCATAAACAAAGAAAGTACAATTTGCAATAATGACAGATAGTGAACACCCTAGACTCATTCTCCATAATTTTCTTCCTCTACATGTTTGCAAGGTATTTTTTTCCAAATTCACAAACTCAATACTATGAAAAAAATATTCATTCTTTTTATAATTTTGTGAATTATTTTTTTTAATTATTTTTGTGTGTGTTAATAGCAGGAATTAGAGTTTATACACAAGAGTTGTTGTACAGTAGGATATAGGCCAAATGTGTTCTCTACAACATTATCTCATCTTATTGCTACTAATTGTCATCATTTCATCATGCCATTCATTCCTATCAGAGGTTTTTTTTCTTCTTTTTTTTTGGCTCTAATTTTCTAATCTTGAAATTTAGTTTTTATATTTGTTTACTGGTCGTAGTATTGTAGTCCTTGCTTGTGATATTGTTTATTGTATTTCGACTATCGTACTTATTTTGTTGCTGTTCATGTTTTTTTCTAGTAGACTTTGCACTATTCTAGTAGATAGCTAGTGCGTGTGGGTGAGTTGTAGCCGGTAGATAGGTGTGCTTTGGTGTAGCCTTGCTAGTAGTCGTATGGTTTTGCACATAGGTGGGAGTCTCTAGGTAATAGTGTATAGTACTACATTGTTGGTGCTTATTTTTGTTATTTCATCTTGTTTCATGCTTTATTAAGACTTTATTTACTATCTTTTTGTCCTGAGCCGGGGGTATATCGGTAACAACTCTGTATTTCTTCGGAGGTAGTGGTATGGACTGCATACATTTTACCTTCCCTAGACCCCACTATGTGGGAATACACCGGGTATGTTGTTGTTGTAGACTTTGCACTGTTCTCTTGTTAGTTGATATATTTTCTGTTCTTGAAATTCAGCTTACCGAGGACACGAATTAGGATAGAAGGTTAGTAGGAAGGATTGCGTCCATGCTAGTAGGTAGGAATGCTTTATGTCTTGTTGTCCGTACTGGTAGTTGTAGTGTTACACTTGTAGTTTCTTGTTCTTGGAGTTTTTGTGAGATTTGCTGGTTCAGGTAGATCGGTTGCAGTATAGTTTGTGGTAGTCTTGTTTCTGTGTGTTATTTCTTGTTCTTATATTACGTCTATTTCTATATTGTTTTTGTCTTAAGCTAGGGGTCTATCGAAAACAACCTCTCTACCTTGTATCGGAGGTAGAGGTATGGACTGCATACTCTACCCCCGGACCCCACTTTGTGCAAATACACTGAGTATGTTGTTGCGTTCCCCGCTTGTGATATCTATCTTAGTCTGTTGTTTATTTTGTTTCGACAATCACACTTATTTTGTTGTTGTTCTTGTTTCTTTCTTGTAGACTGTGCATTGTTCCCTTGCTAGTCGCTGCATTTTCTTTACTGTTTCCTTCTTCTTTGTACTTGGATTTGTTGCACTTGAGCCGAGGGTCTTTCGGGAACAACCTCACTATCTCCACGAGGTAGTGGTAAGGTTTGCATACACTCTACTCTACCCAAACCTCACTCGTGAGATTTCACCGGATATGTTGTTGTAGTTTCTGTTTACCGGCGAGTTGATTTCTCAGATGGTTACTCAATTAAGGGTGTGTTTGGTATGAAGGAAAATGTTTTTAAAGCAAAATAAGTGAGTTTCTAACTTATTTTTTGTGTTCGGTATGTTAGTAAAAAATACTCCCTCCATCTCAAAATAACGTATTTTTTGTTTTGGCTCTAATTTTCTGTTCTTGAAATCTGACTTTTTAGTTTGTATTTATTGACATGTTGATTTCTCATACGGTCACTCAACTAAAAGTTATTATCTTATAAAGTCCCCGTCTTTGTTGAAGAAAATTAGAATCAAGAAAAACGGCGACTTTCTGATATAATATCTATTATTTTAAGTGATATCTGAGAAATCAATCCTTTAATGGTCCCATGAACGTAGGCTAACGTCTGCATACAGTCTACCCTCTCCATGTAGGGAATAGTAGAAGAAAAGTATAATTGGAGAAATTTCTGCTAGCCCAAGATCGTTAGAGGAAGCTATGAAAAGAGAAAGAAGATTTTAGGTAGGAGAACTTCGCTATCGAAGAAGACTTCTTGAATTGGATTGATTTCGGTTAATTGCAAATGACTAATGCTACCCTTTTTATACTCGTATAGGAATGATTCTAGATGCTATTCTAGATACATCTACGATAGCTTTATCGTTTAGCTATCTAACACGAATCTAGAACTTCTAGACCTGTACTTAAGATAAGTATCCAAGATACTACAATAGTTCGTATGATTATCGTTCCTAAAAGTCTTGGATTTTTTGTAGTTCCGAACGATTAACTCAAGTTTTTTTCGTGCCCCAAACCCCACTTGCGGATTACATTGGTGTATTGTTGTTTCTGTCTAGGTTGCTCGGATTCTTCAAAAATGTTGCCACACCCATGTCAGATCTTCCAAAAATGCACTACTTTTGAAGTATCCGACACGCAACCGATGACATTTTTGAAGAGTCCGAGCAACATAGGTTTCTGTTTACTGGTTCCACAAAAATAGGTACGATCTGCATACATCCTAGCCTACCTAGACCCGACTTGTGGGATACACTAGGCATGTTGTTGTAGTTTCTATTTACTGCCTCCACAAAGGTAGGGGTAAGATATGCGTACATCGTGGGATTACACTGGGTATGTTGTTGTTGTAGTTTCTCTTTACTGTGTAATTCCGTATAAAGTTGATGTTTTTGTTTTTCTTACCTAAATCGTTGATTTTTGCTTTATGATTATGTGATAGAGAGGCTAAGGGAGAAAGCAGAAGAATATTTCATGTGCCAGTATGAGTTGTTTGTTGAATTCACTGGTTTAATCAGGTTGAGAACTCCACTTCTTTCCCTTCTGAACTTACTTACGATCATATCCCTTTTAAGATTAACTCTACCTATCGGAGCTTGGTAAAACATAGTTCGTCTCAACCTGCGGCGGAGACAACATTGTGGTTACGGCTTTACGGGGTTGGCAGAATCAAGTAGCTCGGGTTCAAAGTCTATATTACAACAACAACAAACAACAACAAACCCAGTGTATTCCCACGCAGTGGGGTCTGGGGAGGGTAAAATGTATGCTGTCCATACCACTACCTCCGGAGATGTAGAAAGGCTGTTTCCGATAGACCCCCGGCTATTCAAAGTCTATATTGTATTAAAAAAATTCATCAACATGTATAAATAATCTATCTAGAATTCAGTACGCGCAAAAAAAATTGTGATTCAGAACTCGTAACCTAAAAATCCCGGCTTAGCCTCTGGTCTCAAGCATGGATAAAGGAGGATGATTAGTGTAGGCTGTAAACTTTGTTTTTTTTTCTGGGGATAAGCATCCAGTACCCCCCCTCCCCCCTCCTCCCGACCCTGAACTATGGCCAAAGTTGCTATAATATTACCCCCCGACCCTGAACTATGACCAAAGTTGCTACGACAAACTCCAACTTCACAGGGGTCCTATTACCCCCGACCTCGAACTATGACCAAAGTTGCTACGATAAACTCCAACTTCACAGGGGTCTATTACCCCCGACCCCGAACTATGACCAAAGTTGCTACGACACACTCCAAATTTACAGGGGTCCTATTACCCTCCTCCCACCCCAAACTCAATTTTAGCATATTTTTGTCACCCTTTTGTGCCGACGTGGCGTGGCACCTTTATTGCATAAATGGAGTCAATGTCAAAGGTGCCACGTCAGCTAAAGGTTGACAAAAATACGCTAAAACTTAGTTTCGGGGGGGGGGGGGGGGGTTAATAGGAACCCCGTGAAGTTGGAGTGTGTCATAGCAAAGTAACTACTGAATGGACTTGGAAGGAGGGGAAGGAATATATAGGATTCATATACAGGCTATTGTAGCTATTTTGAAATGAAGACTAATTAATGTCGATGTATATGTCTTTTCAATTTCTACCTTTCTAGAATTGATAATCGAGTGAAGCCATTAGAATATAGAGAGACGACCTGTCCAACTAGGAAAAAGACTCTCGGTCAGTTTTGTATAGACCATGAGTTTCTTGGACAACTTTAAGGCGTTTCCTGTTACAGCAGAAGAGATATTTCCACAATGTATCATCAATCGCGTTATTTCTCCTTCAAACATTCTCTGCTATAGAGCTATTTGTCTAATGTTCTGTGTGAATTACAGCTGGTGTAGAGGAGCAAGCATCGGTTGGCACAGTGATGATAATAGACCTTACCTTAAACAACGGGATTTTGCGGTGCGTTCTTTACTTGCTGTTGTATCTTCTGTCGTTGTTATTTGCTACAATTCGTTAGTTTTATGTTATCTACAATGCATTGCTTCTCCTTGCAGCTTGCCGTTATTATTCATGTTTCTCAAAATTGTCTTTGTTGATAAAATCAACAGCATTTTCATGCCAGCTATACATGATGTTTAGTGATGCATACATGTCTATTGATTTTGAACTGTTAGTTAATAAATGTAGATAAGACATCCTTCCGGTTCCTCTAGTTGGTGAATACGCAGGACAAAGAAAAGCTGACGGCCACTATTCACATTTGGTTTGGAGAAAAAAAGTTGACTTGTCCCCAAGTAATATGACGTATATTATCAAGATATGTTGTATCTTCCTAGAGATGAAGAACAAAAGGCCCTGCCGTTGACAAACAGTTATATAGTGAAATTCTTCACTTAGGTTTATCTGGTTTTCATGATTAATGAAGCACTAGCTGACTTTAAGTCGGGGATTAGGCTAGGGAACCATCTCTCCCCGTTATTGTATCATTTCATCATGGGAATCATACAGTAAACTAGTGATGGACCTGTAACAGTAGCTGCATAAATGGATTTATTGGATAACAGATAGGGACACCATGTGTTAGTGTCGTACTTATTACTTGCGGATGTATACACTCATTTCTTTTATGATATTCCAGACAGTTTTGCTTCCTCAAAAACTGTGTGATTTGAAGCAGTATATGGTCTGCATATCGACATGGAAAAGTTAAGAGTTCGGTCTAGTTGGGTTAGTTCATGATGTTCATAGTTCGAATCCAGAAGCTTGGGTGCAATTGCCGGTGGACTACCTAACGGCTAACAGATACTTGAGGATGCCTTCTGGGGAAAATTTAGAGAGTTTGAATTATGGTAATCGGTGATTGAAAAATTTGAAAGAGATTGGAAGCTAGAAAGAAACCATAATTACTTTGACGGGATGTGCCGACCATTCTGCTCTTTCAAGTATACCCATATAATCCTCCTAATTCTGGATCCTATCGTCAATTGTCTAGAAGTTGGCGATACTTGTAGGAATATTGAACAAATGGAGACGAAAAATATCATCTTGTTGAGTGAACTAGGCGATTCCTCTGTGTAGGTTCGGCTTTCAAAGGCTCGCACTTTTAAACCATGCGTAGTTGGATAAATGGTCATAAAGACTTGCTTTTGCGGGTGATGCTTGACGAAATAAGTTATAGTTGCAAAGTATGGATCCTTGATTGCAGATGGTTCTTGCAGGACGTGTCGGACCCATTTAGTGGGAGCTTGCGGAAGGGGATTATGAAAGGAAAGAGTTCACAATATTAGCTGGTTTTGTAGTTAGGAGTAAATAATATTCGATTATGTTGTGATGGTGGCTAATCTTTTTATGATGAACAATTCTGAGATGTCCTAGAATATATGATTTAGTTATGTTTCTTCAAGATTAGGAATGGGAATGAACTGATAAAAGTATTTCCAGAAAATTTCCATATGCTCGTACTTTGTTAATTGGATGATTGGAAGCTTAGGAAAAGGGCAAACGTGAAGCTTTCTCGTTGGTTCTTTTAAATGGTTGTGATACATAATGCTTATAGAAGCACGTATTGAAAATGTGTGTACCAAATATATATTAGCTTTCTTCACTTGGTATGCAGCCTAGAATGCTATCCTAACAACAATAATCTTAAGCATAGATAACGAATTGTTGTAAGTTTGTGTTTTATGGGTAAAACATTGGTTTATATGCGTCACTTTCTTCTATTCTGCAACCTTTGCTGGACTTTTGAGCTTTCGTTTTCTCCTTTGATTTACAGTGCATGATTACTAAAATAAATAGTCGTAGGGGTAAAGGATGATTGTCTTCCAGTTTGCCCTTTTGGGAGTGATTTGGAGAGAAATGGATGAGAGCATATGAAGGTGTTAAACGATAATCTTGGAGTGTGATGAGTTCCAATTTATTTTTATCGCACTTTTGGCGTACTGAATATATGTATTTATAATCTCATATGAAGTATGTTCTCTTCTCTTTATTTTCGTTATGAAGTATGGTCTTTTAATTCTCCTCCTTTATCTTGTCTTTCGTTTGGTTCCATGAGGGTTTCTTTCGTTATTCTCGTTTTTTGTCTTGCCATCCTCACACCTGCATGAACAATAATTTGCTCGCAATCACATTTCCCCTCTTCGCAAAAATAGAGCAATTGAAATCAAAGCATCTTATATACAATGCTAAAGATGAGCTAGAAATAGAGAAGGTAAGGTAGCGGAACTACGAAAGTTCTATTGCGGATATCAAATTGGCTAAGCTTTCAGAATTTGCTTATTTTGAAAAGTAGTTTTTGAAGAAGTGCTTTTGGAGAGTAGCAGATTGTGTTTGACTAATCAATTTAAAACACACTTTTGCAGTATCAGAACAACAATTTCCCGTCACTTATGCATGAATTCAAGTGGCATATTATGTCGAATAGTTTTTCTTTTTGTTGAAAATGAGGAAAAGAAAAGCTATTGCTATATGGATTATATTTTCTTATGGTCTAGTTTGCTGGACGAATATAATTGCTGCCTTGTGGTGCATACATAGGGTCAAAATGCGGTAAAAAAGACGATTAATCAAATGGATTCATTATAGATATTGGTTTGTTAGTGGATGTTTGGATATTTGATATTTGCAGAACCTTAAAGTAATGAGAGGTGCAATGTTGAATCACACTGTTATATCATCGCTACGACAGAAATCTTGAGGTCCTTGTTGATTTACTCCAGTTGACAATTCTTAATTCTTTTGTTGAAGGCAGTGTGTTATTTAAATAGTTATGACGCGGATTTCAAGGGCGGTATCTTTCACTTCAAGGACGGAGAACCTGCAGACGTTGTGCCCATGGCTGGTGTAAGTGATTTGTCGACTTGATGGTGCATCTGTGATTTGATTACTTAAGTTACATCTGGAATATATAATGTTCTCTGGCGTTTTTTATGGTTGCTTGCAATGTAAATCCTTTTCGTTTTCTTCCCAATGTAACGTAAATCTTGAACAAGCCTCTTAGTTCTGTTATTTTCACATGCAAGTTATAATTTGTTAGCTGCCTATAGGGTATTGCTCTATAGTGAAGGTTGATATGTCAAATGTAAATATCATATCAATCTTTGTAGTTTCTGTTATGCTACTATTAGCTGTTTTTGTTATTATCTGTTGTTTCTTTTACTTCTTGTTACTTCTTTCGCTTTCGTTGGACTGCTTTGGACTGTTTTTTCGTGAGCTGAGGGTCTATCCGAAACAGCCTCTCTACCTATGAGGTAAGGGTAAGGTCTGCGTACACTCTACCCTTCCGAGACCCCAATTTGTTGGATTACACTGGGCATGTTGTCGTTGTTGATTCTGATCTTTTATGCAATTTCCATTTTAAACTTTTTGCCCGTTTTGACGGGTCTTTCTTACTGATGATAATTCTATCTCATTAGGATGTTATCATGTACACGGCTGATGACCGGAATATACATTCTGTTGACGAGGTATCCTCTCTCTTCTTTTCGAAAACATAGAACCTCTTTGTGTGTGTCGTTCACTTTACTCCTATCCCTCTTATTTTGTTCGCGACTTGATTTCAGCTTGTTATATTCTACGCTTCGTTGCTTAACCGTCCAAATCTGGATGGCCTGCTTAAATCTG
Source organism: Capsicum baccatum var. pendulum (assembly GCA_030864225.1). Taxonomy (NCBI): domain Eukaryota; kingdom Viridiplantae; phylum Streptophyta; class Magnoliopsida; order Solanales; family Solanaceae; genus Capsicum; species Capsicum baccatum. The sequence goes on from CM061550.1 coordinate 279,453,101, forward strand.
TATCCCACTATAAGTAAATCGTAGCACCTGTCTTAGTTTGTTGGGGTGGATCGTAAGTCGATCTTGTCGCCTTAGTTAGCATTCGTTTTGTAATAATTGTTAATTCCCTGCCTGCCATTACGGGATAGAGTGTACGCAGACCTTACCAAAAGGCATTTAGTTATTACTTGTTTTCGAAGGAGGATCTTAAAGTCGGTACGAAAATTTCATTCATTTGGAAGACTAGTCTGTTACATAGGTTGGCAAAAACTAACTTAAATCTCGAATCTTGTAGTAGTCCGACGTACGTTAACTAACTCGTAATAAGCAAGGGCGGGGAAGAAGAACGGAGACTCGAGGGGCTTCTGCACTTCCTTACACTATGTCTGTTTAAGACACAAATTCTACTCCTAATTTGTACAGATACATGGTGTCTTTAACTGGCACTACACGCATAAACAAACACTTAAACTTGCCTCAGCGGACAAGTAAACGGTCCAACTTAGGTCTGCACGTCTAGATACCTGAACTCGTCTCTATTGTGTCTGTTGAACACTTCAACTTACAAAATGATCATCTAGACTCCTCCGAAATTTATGTGCCACATCAGCACTGGGTGTCCACGAGACACAGTGGGACGAGTTGGTGTGTTTAGTTGCCAGTTGAGACCAAGTTGAGGTGTCTATACGTGGACTCTCAAAGTTTAAGTGCTTACGTGCCAGCTGAGGCCAAGTTTTCTCGTCATATGTGCTTCCTCATATTAGCTTTCTCGTTGATAACTGCAAAACATTGATGTGGTTTTCGTCAGCCTATGCTGTAATCCGGATTCAGTTTCCGTGTTCTCTTGTTTAATTCACTGGTTCATCCATACAGATAACTGAAGGGGAGCGAATTACACTTACTTTATGGTTCAGCCGTGATGCGTCTCATGATGAAGATCGTAAACTCATCTCATCTCTCTCACCAGCTTTATTGGATGTTGCGGGTAGCAAGTTGCATTCGTATATACCTGTGCCCGGATCCATCAATATGTACTGGTTTCCACCAGACGAAGCTTCAAGTTTCTTGTCCGGATTTGATATACGCTGCGGAAGATTGCATGTTCTTGGATTCGATATATATCCATTTCAAGAGACTTCCCATCGATCAGCATCAGATTCATCGCACAACTTACTGGAGTTACTTTCACGGCCACTACTTTTAGTGCGAGATAGCAAGTTGTTCGAGTCCCTATTTCTTAATATAATGCATGCACTTCAGGTACCTCCCTTCTAGGTTGCTCGGACTCCCCAAAACTGTTGCCGCACCCGTGTCGGATCCTACGAAAATGTACTACTTTTGAAGGATCCGACCCGCACCCCATGACATTTTTGAAGAGTCCGAGCAACGTAGCCTTCCTTTAATCTTGTGCTTGGAAAGACTAGCATGGCTTTTTCAATATTTTATCATCAAAAATCATGTAAAATATTCCTAATCTGGAGTTAACTTTATGAAATTGCTAAGAGTGAAGGGTCAAAAATACACTTAAAAATCTTAAGTTGCGCGGACTCTTCACTTTCGATGCTGCACCCGTGTTGGATTCTCCAAAAATACATTAGTTTTGGCAAATCCGATACGCACCCGCTGACATTATCGAAGAGTCCGAGCGACATAGCTTAAAGTATGCCCCCTTTTTTTGAGTTTCATACCTAAACTATCAGGTGTGTGAGTTTCCTTACCTGAACTATACTAAACGTTTATTGAAACACGCCTCGACTGTCAGTTCTTCACTTTTCCTACTTGAAATATCACCATCGTTTAGGTAGGAAAAATGAACAACTGATAGTTGAGATGCGTCTCGATAAACATTTGGTGATAGTTCAAGTAGGAAACTCACACGCCCGATAGTTCAAGGGTATTAAACTCAAAAGACCGAGATACTTTAGGTGTTTTTTTGACTCATAACTCAAATGGCACTACCAGAATATCTAATGCCTCATTTGTTAACAGAAGAAAACAATCTTTTGAAACAGATATACAAGTATTCGATTAACGGGATAATGGTCGAAACCACACCTATATCATTCTTTTGCGAGTTTCCTACCTAAACTATCAGGTGCTTGCGTTTCCTAACTCTTTATGCATCTCGAAATTAGTAAGTCAGGTGCCATGTGGATGGAATTTTATGGGCAAATTAAGTTGTCACGCACCTTTGACCTAAGTTGCTCGGACTCTCCAAAAAGCAAAAATGTGGCCGCGCCCGTGTCGGATCCTTTGAAAATACATTTTTTTGGAGGATCTGACATGCACCCGTCGACATTTTTGAAGAGTCCGAGCAACATAGCCTTTGATGATTGTAATCAAGCACTTGATCTAGTCAGCTCTGAGGTGTGTTTTGATAAATAGTTGGTGATAGTTCAGGTATGAAACTCGCAAAACACCTGATAGTACAGGTATGAAACTCGCAAAACACCTGATAGTACAGGTATGAAACTCGCAAAACACCTGATAGTACAGGTATGAAACTGGCAAAACACCTGATAGTACAGGTATGAAACTGGCAAAACACCTGATAGTACAGGTATGAAACTCGCAAAACACCTGATAGTACAGGTATGAAACTTGCTAAACAGTGATACTTCAGATGTGTTTTTGAACATTACCACTCGATTAATTAGTAGGTCAATTCCATATTCAACTTCTTTGTGTTGCAGATAGTGCAGTTCTATATCTGGAAGTTGTCCGATTTAAAAACCAAAGTCGAAGAAATGACTCCAGATGCAACTCCGATTACTTCCCAGACACAAACAACAGACATAGATCGTCTGAAATCCGTGTTTCTGAAAGATCTTCAGCTCGCGGAGCAATTCTTTGGCCATTCAAAACCTATCAAGGACGCGGAGTTTGATTCGGTTGCCTTTTCAGCTGCAGTTCTTGAATGGGAATGTTATGTTTCAAAGTTACACAAGGAACTGGTTCTGCATTTACCTCATTGGAAAACTAATCAATCCATCTTTTGTGTTCCATTAGGAGATGTTGAGGATTGAATCTTGAATTGTACATATTGTTTGGTATAAACTTCATATACAAATTTCAATGGAGATACACATTTGATTAATTAATGTGGCCATGCATGGACATGTTAGCTAGCTAACTTGGCAAAACTATTACTGTGTTTCTTTCATTTGTCCTAGCCTTGACGAATAGAGTTATCTAGTAGTTACCTAGTAATCACGTTCTAAGTTGCTCGGACTCTTCAAATATGTCTATGGATGTGTGTAGGATCCTCCCAAAATAGTGTATTTTTGAAGGATTCGACACGGGTGCGGCAACATTTTTAGAGAGTCCGAGCAAGTTAGATCACGTTGGTAGGAGGTAAAGATATCTTCTGGAATTAGTTGAGGCGTGCTCCTAAAATTTTACAGCGATTGCTTTTGAGATAAGCATCCAGTACCCCCAAACTATGGTTAAAGTTGCTACGACACACTCCAACTTTATAAGGATTTTATTTACCCCTTTGAATTCAATTTTAGCGTATTTTTGTCATCCTTTTGTGCTGATGTGACACCTTTATAACATAAAATGGGGCACTAGTTAAAGTGCCACGTCAGCTAAAAAAGTTGACAAAAGGTTCCACATCAACTAAAAAGGTTGACAAAAAGGTGCCACGTCAGCTAAAAAAGATGACAAAAATACGCTAAAATTTAGTTCAGGAGGTAATAGAACCCTCGTGAAGTTGGAGTGTGTCGTAGCAAATTTGATCATAATTCGGGAGGGTACTAGATGCGTTACTCGATTTCTTTTCAATCTGTCAAAGCCTTGATGAATAAAGTTATATAGTAGTTACCTAATATCAGAGATAGTAAGAGGTAACAAATACCTTGTGAAATTAATCGATGGGCGTTCCAAATTTCTCCTTACTACTAATGGAGGGGAGCCTTGGAGTAACCGGTAAAGTTACCTTCATGTGACCAGGAGGTCACGGGTTCAAGCCTTGGAAACAGCCTCTGACAGAAATGCAAGGTAAGACTGCGTACGATATACCCTTGTGGTGGGGCCCTTCCCCGAACACCGCGCATACTGATAGCTTTAGTGCATCGGGCTGCCCTTTTTTGACTAATGACTAGATGAGGCTTGGTGAAAATTCTACAAATATATTTTTTCTCGTGGTCAAAAATACATCACAACTATCAATTTTTTGTGAACTTCACATCTCAACTATCAGTTGTTCCTTTGTTTTACCTGATCTATCATCGTCTACATATTAAAACACACCTCGTAGTTGATTGGGTCAACTATTAGTTGCTTACTAACTATCACCAGCTATTTTATGTAGTGTTTTATAATACATGGATGATGATAGTTTCGGTACAAAAATAAAACAACCGATGATAGTTAAGAAAACAGCTAAAACTCGCGAAAACATAATAGTTCAGATTTATCGTTAACCATTATTATTATTATTATTATTTTTTTTGCTCCCCCAATAAAAGAATGAAACTTTATATCAAGAGAGCCCAAATAATTAATATAATTAAGGATACAATATTCTCTCAAATGATGTTCTATTATAGGTACATATAAAACTTTAAAAAATCTAGAGTAAATGCATAATTACACCACTGATTTTGTTCGAGTTTTGCAAAAAGACATCTAAACTTTAACTTCGACCTATTATCCCACGATTCTTCTTTATTTCGTTGCAAATACATCATTTTTTGCTGAATCTCAGTCAAAATAAAGAGAATGAATGCATGCACCAATCAGGTGCTGCCACGTGTCAAATATTTTTAATTTCATATTTTATTTATTCTTTTAATAAATTTTTTCCTTTTTATTTAATTTATCAACCCCTCCTCCCTCACCCCACCCTGCGTCTAACAGCTCCCCCTCCCCCCACGCGTCCAGGTGAACAGCTACCCCCCACCCCACCCTACCCCGCGTCTAACAGCTCCCCATCCCCCACGCGTCCAGGTGAATAGCTACCCCCCACCCCCACCCTCCACCCCCGCGTCCAGTTTCCTCCATTAAAATGGAGCTTAAAGCTCCTATACAATCTCCATTTTAATGAAGCTTTAAGCTCCATTTTTGTTTATGACCCCACCCCACCTCCCCACCCCCACCCCTTCCAACACCTCCCTCCCCCATTCCCGTTCAATTCCCTCCATTAAAATGGAGTTTAAAGCTCCATTAAAATGGAGATTGTACATCAAATTTCCTTTTTAAAATTATGGTGATGATGATATTGTTGTTATTGTTGTAATTGATGTTGTTGTTGAGTTATGGTGATGAAGAAGAAGTTGGGGAAGAAGACAATGGTGGATGAGTGGGGTTGGAGGGTGGGGTGAGTGGGGGGAGGGTTATGAAATAATTTTAAAAAATAAATAACTATTAATTTAAAGAAAATATAAATTATATATTAAATTATTTCACGTGGAAGCTTTTAATTGGTCAAAAAAGTTAATTTTTGCCTTTTCACGTGCTTGTGGCGCGTGTATACACGTAGAGGGTCAAAATGATGTATTTGCAACGAAATAAAGAAAATTTGTGGAGTAATAGATCGAAGTTAAAGTTTAGGTGTCTTTTGAAAATTTCGGACAAGATCAGTGGTGTAATTATTTATTTACTCAAAAATCTATTATGATCTCCATTAGACATTTCACTAAATTACTACTCTCGCCTATTTAGTCATTTTAAAAAGAACGTCACTTTACTATAATTAAAAATAATTTAATTTTAATTTTTTTTTCTTTTTGATGAAATAATTTACAATCACACAAATACTTAAGCATTATTTTAAATCATAAATATTAATGTTTTTTTTTAAATATCATATCAAGTCAAACGATATCACGTAAAATATAACTGATGGAGTAGTAAATATTACTTACTACAAAACTTTGAGAAACTCAACCTAACTATCCTTGAAGGAGCTAGAAATATCTTGAAAAAAGGCAATTTGTGATAAAGTTAAATAGCATTTTTATTGGATTATATGTAAACAACCACCAAAAAAATAAAAAATATCAAATCAACAAAAAATTTAGATTTGAGATTTGGTTCATGTGGTTGATATTCCTCCATGTCACCAAATACAAAGCAAGTTGCAAAATTCTAGAGATAATAATGGAGGGTGCATGTTTTATGAAAAATATTATATTACCATACAAGTCACAATTTGTTATTAATAAATACAAATAATTAAAAAAAATTAAGAGAATCATATATTTCTATGTACTCTAGACTGTAGTAATCTACACGTAAGTTTTACATTAAAAAAAGTTAATTATTCTGTGATTTTTTTTTTATAGTACTTGAGGTTTGGACATACTATTCAAATTATAATGCACTATAATACAAAATTAACACCAAAGATTCTTGATTCTTACACCCCATCCAACCTCTTTTTATTTATTTTAGAGCAAAGGGTCAAATTTATCTTTAAATTATGAAAAATAAAGAGAAAAAGTTTTGAAATATATCTAAACTTTGACGAAATTTGTTGTAACACGCCTCAATTTTGCGGGGGTTCTATGATTCCCCTCAACTATTTATTACCGTATTTCTATGGCGCGTAAGGATCTGAAGTGGTCCAGCTGGACAAATATATGCCCACAGAAATATGATAATAAATAATCGAGGGAGGAGGGAGGGGGGGCATAGGACCCCCACAAAGTTGAGGCGTGTTACAACAAATTTCGTCAGAGATGCCTGAATTTTGGTGAAATTTGCTATAACACGCCTGAACTTTGCAGGAGTTCTATGACCCCCGAACAATTTACTAGTGTATTTAGTGACATTTATAAGCTAATAAAGAAATAAAATATGCTAATAGATATTTTCAATCATCAAAATTAGTTCGTTCCGTAGTTGTTTGTCAATCATCAAAACTATCAGTTCCTTTTTGAGACTTGCTTAGAATCTGAATCAACAGTTATTTGTCAGTCATCAGAATTAGTTCGTTCCGTAGTTGTTTGTCAATCATCAAAACTATCCATTCCTTTTTTGAGACTTGCTCAGAATCTGAATCTTCAACAGTTATTTGTCAGTCATCAAAATTAGTTCATTCCGTAGTTGTTTGTCAATCATCAAAATTATCATTTCCTTTTTGAGACCTGCTCAGAATCTGAATCTTCAATAGTTATTTGTCAATCATCAAAACTAATTTAGCTCAATTCAAAAGGAATACCAAATAAGTATTGGAAAAAAAGTTAGTCCCTTCTTTTTAATTTATGTGAAGTATTTTGACTCAAAATATAATTAATCAAGAATGATAAGTTGATTTTTGAATATGTGATTGTAAATATGATACAAAAATACATGTGATTTAAATATAAATATTTACTGTTGTTTTTTAAGCAAACTAACTAAAAACCATAAATTATGAGTAATAGAAGCTTCTAATATTACTAAACTTTATAGTGTTTTCCAACAAATAATGTCTTGACACGTCAGCATAATTGTGTTTCCTATTATTGAGGCATAACGGTTTCTTATGTTCTTTTTTTTTTTTTTTTTGCAAAATTGCCAAGAGTACATTAAAAATAAAAATATAAATAAAAAAGGCCTCATCCACTTGCTTTATATTATTTTTGCAAAAAAGGAATATAAGAAAACCTTTCAAATCAACCACCAAACACAACAGTTTAAGGATGTGGAACCCTATTATAAATTAAATAAACAAGAAAATGACAAAAAAAAGTTATATGGGGTAGAATATTTGACCGATCGAGAAAATACACGTTCAGAAGATGAAAGTAATGTAAATGAGAATATTGAGGTGAATGCATGGATATATTATCAGAGATAAGTTAACGACGAAGATATTCAGAATAAGGCGGGAGTCATCTTCGTGATGGACAAGATGAGGAAGATCATGAAGTTGAATTGGATGTGTGGATATATTATCAGAGATAAACTAAAGACGAAGATATTCAGAACAAGATGGGAGTGGCCTTCGTGATGAACAAAATGAGGAAGACGATCTTGAGATCGATGAATATGTAGACATATTAGGAGAGATAAGATTGAAAATGAATATATTCAAAATGAGGTGAGAGTGACCTTCGTGATGGACAAGATGATGAAGGTAAAGTTGAGATAAATTTGTGGACATATTAGAAGAGATAAGATTGAAAATAAAGATATTCAAAACGAGGTGGGAGTGACCTCCGTGATGGACAAGACGAGAAATACGAACCTCATGAGATGGTTCAGGCAGGAGATCTACGTACAAGTATCCCAGTGAGAAGGTGTGAGATGCATTAATCATGGCGTGTTTGAGGAGACGAAGAGATATATCGAAGAAGTATATATATACTCTTAGGTGATTAAACAAAGACGCGATACATCTGCTGTTTATCGAGGACATGCTTCTACATATAAAAAAACATGAAGGTCGAGAATTAATTAGGGTAGAAGGTTAATAGGTACTCCAACCCCAATGCAGATACTAAACACTCGGTAAAAAACAAACAAAAAAAGCATATCATCGTCGTAACGTCAACTTGTAGTTTCATCAGAATTCTAAACTCCGAACTCCATAAATACGGATATCAAATACCGAATAAGAAAAAAAAAAAGTGGTATCATCATCATAGCATCATGATACTATTGCCTACACTCCTTAGTCCTAATCTTCTAGTAATATATTTATTTAGTTCCCCCCACACCATATGCTTTATTATTTTACTATATAGTCTATACATATATATATATATATACATATGTTGTTCACTTTCTTCCTCTCTCTACAACATTACTTACAATACATTTATCTTATTCACTCTCAAGAATGAAAGGAGAAGTATGTATTTCTTTCTCTTTTTATGTGTGTGTTTGTGAATTTATGTATTTTTAGTATATATATATAATGATATATACAACTTTAACATTTAACATTACTAATGCATTCTCTTTGTGAGCATCGAAGCGAATTCAAATTTTGAAGTTTATATATGTTTTTGATAGTATTCAAAGTTTTTTTTGAGTTACTGAATTCTAACTTGATAATTTGTACGTATTAGATTTATATTATTTTTAAAAGACAAATATAAGGTAAGGATCAAAATTACAGATTTCTATCAAACCTGTACCTTCAACCCTACCTCCACCGAGTCTCCATCAGAAACAACCACTCTAACTGACAAGATACGGATACGTAAAGTCTCGTACGTGATCCACCCTCTCCAGACTCCACTCATGAAATCACACATGTAAATGTATCATGTATGTGGTGTGTGTGTGTTTTCTATATAATTAAATGTTGGAAGTAATTAATTAGATTTTCTCAATGGTTATTTAATTTTGTATTTTATAATTGAATTCTTTGCTCTTCTTTCTATATCTATTTCTAATTTCTATTTTTTTTTTCAAGGTTATGTGGCCAAGATTGGTAGCAAGTAAAGTTCTAAAAAGATTGGGAAGCACAAATTTTGTGGCAGATTTTCCAAGTGATAATTCAGAAGATTTATTAAATAATATTCCTCATCATTTTGATAAAAGATCATTAAGTTCTGATGACATTATTTACAGAAATAATCTTCAAGAAACTCAAAACTACAGGTAATTAATTAATTAATTAATTAATTACTATTAATTAGTAGATAGCTCAACAATCCTAACCACTAGTTAGATATTAGTGGTTAGAGCTCAACCAATGAAAATCTTGAAACATATCTATTTTATTATATTGTTTTTAATTATAATTGTACCATTAAATATTATGATGGAATCATTATTATTCGAGCTAGTGAATTTCGAATACTGAATAGTTCATACATAATTTATTTTTTTTTCTCTTAGGGTTTTCGTTAATACATGGAACGTTGGAGGAATCGTACCAACCGATGACTTCAACGTGGATGATCTGTTTGACACGTGTCACACCTCCTGCGATATTTATGTTTTCGGGTATTTTCTTATAATTCCACAAAATATATATAAATTTTTTAATTTTTTTTTAATATAATAATTATTTTATTTATTTTTATGTGAAGGTTTCAAGAAGTAGTGCCACTAAGAGCAGCAAATGTTCTTGGATCAGAAAGTGGAAGAATTTCAACAAAGTGGAATACTTTAATAAGAAAAGCTTTGAACAAGAAAGGAAAGGAAAATAATAATACAAATTATGATGAAATTTATGGAAATAATAGGAAATTATTTCCACAAGAATATAGTTGTATTATTAGTAAACAAATGGTGGGAATATTAATTTCAGTTTGGGTTAGAAATGATTTTCGTTCATTTATTAAAAATCCAAGTGTTTCTTGTGTTGGTTGTGGTATCATGGGTTGCTTAGGGAACAAGGTAATTAATTAATACTCCTATTATATTTTTATTTCCAAATTTTTATTTAATAATATTGTTATTATCATAAAAAAAACAATTTTTTTTAAGAAATAAATAATTCTATCACAATTTTCGATAGATTTTTCGTCGAAATTCCTTCTCGAGGAGTTAATTTTCGACGAGACGTCAGTCAGAAATTTACATTTTTTAGTAGTGTTATGTTCAATTCACTTAGACTAGCGAAATTTAGATATTCTACATTTAACGAATGATTTTTAACTTCTATTCCTTCTGACTCATTTCACGTGACATATTTTCATTTTAGATTTTTGTTCATATTTAGAAATAATTTAACTTTAATGTGATGATTTATATATCCATATAAATGTTTATGACTTGTGTTCAACCAAAAACGGCCACGTAAATTGAGACAGAAGGATTACTATTACTATGAAAAAAGGATTAACTCAAACACATTTCATTAATTACATTTTAAATAAAAGTAATTTATTCTAATGATTTTCTTGAGAAAATATTAATCCTAATATTTTTTAATTTGGTGATTAATTAATTATATGTCTAAATTATTTTTTTGCAGGGTGCAATATCAGTTAGATTTCAATTACATCAAACAAGTTTATGTTTTGTGTGTAGCCATTTAGCTTCTGGAGGTAAAGATAAAGATGAGAAAAATAGAAATTCAAATGTTGGTGAAATATTTTCAAGAACAATTTTCCCAAAAGGACCTTCATCACTTCAATTGCCAAGAAAGATTCTTGATCATGAGTATGTCACTAAATTTTAATTTAATTAGTTTCTTATTCGATGTTCGATACTCGTTCGATATTCATCTTATCAAATCAAGATTCATACTATCAAAAAAATCGCTAATTTACAAGAAAAGCCGTCGAAAGTTGGCTCGTTGGTAACATTTCTGATGCTTGTTCGGTCAGAAAACCCTTATCGATGAGCCAAATTCCGATAGGACGTTTTAGCGATTTTCTGGTGTTAGATACTCACCTTATCAAATCAGGATTCATAATATTAAAAATTGCTAATTTACAAGAAAAGCCGTCGAAAATTGGCTCGTTAGTAACGTTTCTGACGCTTATTCGGTCAGAAAACCCTTACCGATGAGCCAAATTCAGACAGGACGCCTTAGCGATTTTCTGATAGTGATTCCTGATGTTCGATACTCACCTCGAAAAGTCTGGCTTCACTATCAAAAATAGCTAATTTCAATGAATCGTGAGTATGTCACTAAATTTTAATTTAGTTTCTTATCCGATGTTCGATACTCATCTTATCAAATCAAGATTCATACTATCAAAAAATCGCTAATTTTCAGGAAAATCTGTCAAAAATTGGCTCGTTAGTAACGTTTCTGACGCCTGTTCGGTCAGAGAACCTTAATCGATGAGCCAAATATCGATAGGACATCTTAGCGATTTTCTGGTAGTGATTCCCGGTGTTCGATACTCACCTCGAGAAGTCCGAATTCACTATCAAAAATAGCTAATTTTCAATGAAATTTGTCGAAAATTAGCTTGTTAGTAACGTTTCTGACGCCTGTTCGATCAGAAAACCCCTATCAATGAGCCAAATTTCGACAGGACATCTTAGTGATTTTCTAGTAGTGATTCTCAGTGTTCGGAACTCACCTCAAAGAGTCCGAATTCACTATCAAAAATAGATGAAATCTGTCGAAAATTGGTTTGTCAGCATCGTTTCTGATAGATGTTCCGTCAAAAACCCCTTATCAACAAGCCAAATTCTGACAGTTAAAATTAGTAATTTTCTAGCTAGTAGTGATTCGCGCCATTTAAGGCCCCATTAAAGGGGGAATCACTCCTAATTAACATATATTAATCAATTACTTTGATTAATCAATTTATTATCTTAATCTTATAGTCAAATGACAGATATTTTGTGGTAATAAGACATGAGTAAGTCCAGAAAATTAAACTTAACAGCCAATTAATTAAATTATTGGTTGTTGAAGAGTTTAACATTGTTTTGTTAGTTATATTGAAACCGCCAAACGAATCACAATTAAATTTTCATGATTAATTAATTTAATCACCTTTTAAACATAGTATAATCTTGTTAAACTAACAATCTTGAATAGAATACAAAAGAAAAAAACAAGTTCCAACTTGGGCAATTTGCCAATTTTTAATATGAAAAAGGTCTCTTTCTTTAATTTGGTTGACCTACAACAAGTTGTAAAAGTATAAATTTTTTTTTGTACTAATAGTATAAAAAGTTAATATTTTTACATTAAAAAACATAAATATCTAACTTGACATCACAATAATTTGTACATGAAGAAACACAAATATAATTTTTTTTAAAAGAAGATATATATATATATATATATATATATATATATATATATATATATATATATATATATATATATATATATATATATATATATATATATCCTCATCATGACCCCATGTGAACAGGAAGTCATGGGTTCAAGCCGTGGAAACAACCCCATGCAGAAATGTAAGGCTACGTACAATACACCTTAGTAGTCCGACCCTTCCCCGACCCCTTGTATAACGAAAACTTTAGTACACCGAACTGCCCTTTATATATATATATATATATATATAATCTTCGTGACGCCATGTGAACAGGAAGTCATGGGTTCAAGCAGTGGCGGAGCCAGGATATTCACTAAGGGGTTCATAAGTGAACATACGAATTGACCGAAGGGGTTCAACATCTAATATATATACATAAAATATAATTTTAACCGTGTATATATAGCATAATTTTAGTACACAACCCCATGCGGAAATGTAAAATAAGGCTACGTACAATAGACTCTAGTAGTCCGACCCTTCCCAGATCTCTCGTATAACGAAAATTTTAGTACACCGAACTGCTCTTTATATTTCATGACATCACTTTTAACCTAATTTTGAATTGATTTATTGCAGTCGTGTGATATTGCTTGGGGATTTGAATTATAGAATTTCTTTACCAGAATCAACTACAAGATTATTAGTGGAAAAAGGAGAATGGAATGCACTCTTGGAAAATGATCAGGTACCTTATTATTAATTTATTATTATAAGAATTGAGTAATTAAAATAATTATTGTTTCTATTATAAATTACATAATTAGGAAATTTGAAGTCGAGAGTCTTAGAACAACGGTAAAGTTATTATCTCCATGTGACTTGTAGAATTAGTCATCGTTGTTATCAAGGTATAGGTTGTCTACATCACATCTGCTTGGGTGCGGCCTTTACCGGTCGAACCTTGCATATATAAACGTGCGATTAAGAAAATTTGAAGCTACAAGGGCCAGAGAACCTCGGAGCAACAATAAAGTTGTCTATATGAGATTTATAGGTTAGAGGTTCGACAGGCACTCATATGCATGTTTGCATTAGGGTAGGCTAATTACGTTATAGAGTAAAGCATCTAGTAACCCCGAGCTATAACCAAATTTGCTACGACACACTTCAATTTCACGGGGGCCCTATTACCCCTCAGAACTAAATTGTAGCGCATTTTTGTCAACTTTTTTAGCTGACGTGGCATCTTTTTAGTTGGCGTGACGCCTTCGACGTGGGCTTCATTTTTATGTAATAAAAGTGCCATGTCAGCACAAAAGGATGACAAAAATACGCTAAAATTGACTTTAGAGGGTGTGAAGTTGGAATGTGTCATAGCAGTAGCTTTAGCCATAATTCGAGGAGGTACTGGATCCTTATCTCTACGTCACACCTCCTTGGAGTATGATGACCTTTCCCTATATCATATCCAGCATAAACGTGAAATGCTTTGTGTATCGAGTAATCCTTTATTCCAATCTAATTAGCCACTTGAACTAATATTTTAAAATGTATTTTCATGATAAAATATAGTTAAGGATGGAGCTCATGGATGGACAAGTATTTGAAGGTTGGCAAGAAGGAATAATCAAATTTGCTCCTACATACAAATATATTCCAAATTCAAGTGATTATTATGGTAGATCACAAGTTAAAAAAGGAGAAAAAAAACGTTCTCCTGCATGGTAAGTTTGTTAATTATTACTTCTAACAATATAATATGATAGTATAGTTTAACAATTTTAATGAAATCGAATCCTCATCAATGAGGTGAAAAGTTCAGATAGCCAACCAATTCAGCTAATTAAAAGATTCTCCGGAGAGTTAATTGTTCGCATAATTTAGTACAATAATTCTTTTATACCGTCAATACACAAAACTTAAATTTTACTTTTACAAATTTTGTTGCTTAATGCATAGAGATAAAACACTATTACCATCTTGAACTATATATATAACCAAAGTTGCTACGATATTCCTTAACTTCACGAGGGTCCTATTACTCCCCTAAACTCAATTTCACAGTATTATTGTCCACCTTTTGTGTTTACATGGCATAAAAAAACTTGCAATTAAGGTGTGTCACAAAAGGTGTTACGTAAGCACAGAAGGTGGATAATAATACAGTAAAATTAAGTTTAGAGGATAATAGGACCCTCGTGAAGTTAAGGTGTGTCATAGCAACTTTGACTATAGGTCGGAGGGATAATACTCTTATATATATATATATATATATATATATATATATATATATATGACTTATTATATAGATACACCTTCTCTATTTTAAAATCAAACAATTAAGCTACTTATACTATGGTCTATGGATATCCTATCCAACACAAATATTTTAGGTGTAATATCATATGATAAAGGCTAATTACTTTTTTTTTTGTCCTACACAAAAGATGTTTGATAAATGCTAATATTATCTTCTTCTATTTGACGGAGAGTAAAGCATCTAGTACCCTCCTGAACTATTATCAAATTTTCTACGATACACTCCAACTTCACGAGGATCTTATTACCCCCTGAACTAGATTTTAGCGCGTTTTTGTCATTCTTTTTAGCTGATGTGACACCTTTTGTCAGCTTTTTTAGCTACGTCAGCGCAAAAGGGTGACAAAATACGCTAAAATTCAGTTCAGGGGATGGTAATAGGACCCCTACGAAGTTGAAGTGTGTCGTAGAAAATTCGATCATAGTTCGAAGAGTTACTGGATGCTTATCTCCAGGGGCGGAGCTACACCTGACCGAGGGGGATCATCCGAACCCGCTCCGGCGAAAAATTCTACTATTTATACATAATTTAAATTATTTTTTATCCATATACAGTAGATATTGGAACCCCTTCGATTAGTTCGTATGTTTATTTCTCAACCCCTTAACGAAAATCCCGACTCTGCCACTGCTTCTCTCCTTCATGGAACTATATTATATATTATAGGTGTGATAGGATAATTTGGTATGGTGAAGGGTTAAAGCAACAAGTATATGATAGAGGTGAATCAAAATTATCAGATCATAGACCAGTGAAGGCAATTTTCAACACACAAGTAAGAGTTTCAAGAAAGTTGAAGAGATTACAAAGTTTCTTTTTATCAGAAAGATTTGATCAAATCACAAGCCACTTAGAGATACATTCACCAAAAGATGATCATGATTTCCATATGTAATTATATTGTTGTTGATTAAGACCCAATGTATAATATTATGTGATCTTGGTACTTTTGTATTAGAGATGTATAATGGTCAAAAACACATCTGAACTATCACTTTTTCACGAGTTTTATGTTTCAACTATCAGTTGTTTTATTTTTCTGTCTGAACTGTCGTCATCTATGTATTAAAATAGACCTAGTAGAGTGTATGGTGACAGTTCGGATAGGAAAAGAGAACAACTGATTGATAGCTGGCTTTATCAGCTTCGAGGCGTGTTTTGATACATAGATAGTAATAGTTCAGATGGAAAAAAGAAGTCGTTGATGTTATATGAAACTCACGAAAAAAGCAACAGTTCAGATGTGTATTTAACCATATCGACTACTCTTTGTATTATAAATCTGAGATCTTTACAGTGTAAGTTACTATTCGGTAAAAGTCAATAACTATGGCTCAAACTTTTTATTTTTTTCAAGGAAATTCACTTAATATGTATATATTATTTATCATGAACTTAATCGTTATCCTATTCTCAAATTAGAACCTACAAATTCAAAATTCTGAATTTGTCTAGAGGGATTCAAGAAATGTAAAAATGCTCAATTGGGATTTAATCCTATGACCTAAAGTAAATTTTGGATCATATACTAGATATTTATTTTAAAAAGTAACAAATTTCAGATCTTAGTTAAAGTATTAATAGTAGTAGTAAAATATTCGAAGTGAAATCACAAGATAATTGACAGTATATTGTAAGTTGGAATATTTTATTTCAACAAAGTTATTATCAGTGACCAATATATGTCCAAATCAATGCTTTCTCTATCTATGGATTTGCAAATTTACTTTCTAAAAAAAAATATAATTTACTATACATGCAACTCTCAATTAAAAATGGCCCATCTTCTTTTGTTTTTATTAAACATTTTTGGTAAACTAATTGAATGATTTACAAATGATTGGTACCATCTTTCAAACAATTTTGATTGGACAATAAGTAACCAATTAGAGTGGAGAAATTCATACATATCACATTACAATTTCTTTATTCAAGAAAAACTTACACCACTAAATTTTAAGTTTTAGTTTTATTTTTATGTGTGGACTTGGTTGTTGGTTTAAAAAAAAACATGTAACAATCAAAGTAATAGTTGTTTATTGGGAAATTTTAGTAGCTCGGTTGATTGACCATGTAAACTTCATTTTGCTGGTGAGAGTTCGATTCCATATATCAGTGTTTCTTTTTAGTCGTCTATCATATGATAATCAACACTCATAGATGTGTGATGGAGTCGATGAATCAGATCTCTAGTCTCCTTAACCGAAAGTATCAAATCGATCTTTTAGTATGGAGAAAACGCTTAGTAGGAGCATTTTTTGGCCTCTCTGAGCGATTCTGAATTAGTTGGATCAGTAAATTTCAGAAACCAGCCGGTATGATTACATTAAAAAAAAAATCATACCCTACTCCACAAAATTTACTAAATCATTGCAAATTGAAATTGGAATTAATAATTTTCTTTTTAAAATTTATCATGCAAAAATGTTAAGAAATCATTTAATTTAGATATAACTAATGCAAGTAATGAAGTAATTGTAATATAGGAACTACTAAAACATGAACTGGTAATGCAAAGATTACAATATAAACATTATCTTTTTATAAATGTTTTATTTGATATATTAGAATTAGTATATAGTGCACAATTAGTATTTGTTTACATAGGTTTTTTTTTTTTTTTAAGCCAAATAATTTAGACTTGTGATTAGCTTAGTGTTTGATGATGTAGAGAGACATTATCCTTAATGTTCCCTCAAGTGGATTATGCTTTAATTTGAAAATACCAAAAATATTGAAATATAATGTGGAATAATTATAAGAGGATTATATATGTTAATGACATGGACTGGCCCATTGAAATTATGGGCTTAGTTTGTCTAGTATTGAGACAATTTTAGTTGTGGATTTGTTACATATAAAGTAGTACATTTGGTTCATGTATGCACTAATTATGCATGAATTATTATGTTTGAAATTGTTCATGCAATATATAATAATATAGGGCTATATTATATTATGATAAGAATGTGGGGTCCAAGATGCGGGAAGTCAGATCGAGATAGCTTAGACTTGTAATTAAGAGGAGATGCGCATGCAGATGTCCCAGTAAGCAGGTGCGAGAGGTTGATCGACAATAGTGGGTTTAAGGAGAGTTAGCGGTAGGTTAAAGAAATATCGAGGAGAGCTGATCAGACAGGACACGATGCGACGTCTTCAGCTATTAAAGGATATGACCTTAGATAGGAAGATATGGATGTCGTGGATTAGAATAGAAGATTAATAGATACGTAGCCGAGAGTTTTCCTGCTTCTTGTCATTTGATTTCTGTTACTTCATGTTTTTTCATGTACCTCGATTGACGGATTATTTTGTTGCTAATATGTTTTTTTTATTGTTGTATCCCCTTTTTAAACTGCTTTGAAATGTTTTATTTAAGTCGAGGGTTTATTAAAAAAAAAATAATCAGATCCTTACCTCCTTGAGGTAGAAGTAAAATCTGCGTACACTTTATTCGTTCAAATACCACGCATAAGATTATGCGATATTTATTGTAATGTTATTGCAATAATGTGGTGATATTTATGCTTATTTAATTTGCTTAATTTAAGGCCTTTTCTGTTTTAATTTATTTTAATTGGTATTGCTAATCAAAATTTATATCAAAGTGAAATGTGGAATTCAATTAAGATAAGTTGATGACTAGGTGTGACCCATTGAAATTATGGGCTATATTTGTCCAAATCAACAATTATAATTGTGGATTTGTTAAATGTAACTGTTTATTTAAAGGACACTAGTTATATATAATAAGGGTTCGTTTTGGTACGCGAGATAAGGTGAGATATTTCAGTATAAAATGACCTTTAATAATATTAGCTTACGATGTTTAAGAGCGTTTATTAAACAATAACGATGTTTGACTAAGGTTTTAGTGAGCAGACTACTCAACCTGAGCGGAAAGCTAATACATTTCACTTATTGAACAAGTTTCTATGGTCGGTTCGTATGACTCCTGGATACTAAAGACGCCCTTGAGATGATCCAGTAGTTTCCACGGGATGGAGATGACATAAGTGTTAATAGTCGGTTCGTGTGACTTCTGGATACTGAAGGCGTCCTTGAGATGATCTCGTAGTTCCTAGGGGATGGAGATGATATTAGTGTTTATAGCCGGTTCGCATGACCCCTGGATATTGAAGGCGCCCTTGAGATGATCTCGTAGTTCCTACGGAATGGAGATGATATAAGTGTTTATAGTCGATTCGTGTGATGACCCCTGGTTACTGAAGGCGTCCTTGAGATGATCTCGTAGTTCCTACATAATGGAGATGATATAAATGCTTATGGTCGGTTTGCGTGAACCCTGGATACTGAAGACTTCCTTGAGATAATCTCATAGTTTCCACGGGATGGAAATGATATAAGTGTTTATAGCCGGTTGCTATTGAAGGCGCCCTTGAGATGCTCTCGTAGTTCCTACGGGATGGAGACGGTATAAGTGTTTATTAGTTGGTTCGTGTGACCCCTGGATACTGAAGGCGTTCTTGAGATGTTCTCGTAGGAACTACGGGATGGAGACGGTATAAGTGTTTTTACCAAATGTTACCTACTATGTTCCAAGAAATCAATTTATATTTCTTTTAAACTTCATTCTTTCTTTTCTTACTTTTTTGCTTTTCATTTGTCTATGCCTTTACTTGTACTTTTCTATTCTCTTCTTATCTATTTAAAGGTCAATATATTGTGGAAGTAGCAAATGTAATCTCATGCATATTTGAAATGGGCCAACTCCACTATGGTGACATCTATACAAATGATACCTTTGTGCCTATCATGGCCCATGGGCTTCCTATTTTTTTTTTTATTTTCCATCCGGTGTTCGGTACCCGTATTGGAGTCCGACTAATCCGGATTCACGTCAGGTAGGGCCCCATTCCGGGGGTAGCGCTCCCAACAGAGTTTCCTCTATGCCCAGGTCGAACCCTCGACCTCTGGTTAAGGGTGGAGCAGCCCCATTAGCTGCACCACAACCCATGTTGGTATGGGCTTCCTATATATATATATATATATATATATATATATATATATATATATATATATATATATATATATATATATATATATATATATATATATATATTTAGCGCAAACAACATAAATTTCGACAGTTTAGAGTTTAATTACAGAAAATTTTGACATTTTGCATAATTACTAAAAATTTCATAATTAGCTTCCGACACATTTTTTTCGATTTTGGATTTGTCGAGATACATAATATGTCCAACAAAAATACATTTTTTTCTTGTAAAGATACATAATTAGTTTCCCGATTCATCTAAGGAAGATACATAATTAGTTGAGACTTTTATAATTACTTTATAAGGGTAAAGGATGGAAATTTGTATAAATATAATAAACTAAGGAGTACATTTATGTTATGTTTCCTAAAATTTATATATTCGACACCAACTTATTTCATCATAAAAGCATAATAATAGAATTATTTTGTCCCTTTCCTCGATAAAGCAATTCATCAAATTTACTACCGTTATACTATATATAAATTTAAATTCTGAATCTGATTCTATATATCCAATATTAGTCAATAGATCTCATAGATTGTCTTCCCATCTCTTAGTTGAAAAAATGGAACTAGTTTAGTCAATAGATCTCATAATTTTTTTATGTGAATTTAAATTAATTGACTCCTAATATAAATAGTGAACCCCAAATATAGAAAAAAAATATTTTTGTTGATAATGCAAGATTATCATTACCAATGAACCAGTGTTGGTTAGTCAATATAATTACCATGGGTTGTGGTACAGTGGATGGGGCTGCTCCACCCTTAACCAGAAGTCGAGGGTTTGATCCTGGGTATGGAAAAAACTCTGTTGGGAGCGCTGCCACCTTAATGGACCCTGCAACGCGCGATCTGGATTAGTCGAGCTCCAATGCGAACGCTAAACACCGAATGAGAAATCAAAAAAAAATTGATAATGATTATTTGGTACAGTAGGTGGAGATGCCCACCTCAGTCTACCTTTAATTATTATTATTACTTTTTTCATATTTTCTTTTTGTAATTGAAAATTGTGTGTTTTTTGGGATGAAAAACAGTATTTTAATTTTTTGAGGCTTATATTTGAACTATCTGGTGGTTAAGTTTCAAATTATATTATTATGAATTATTTATCAAAATATATCTCAATTATTAACGGTATGAGTTTCATATATAAAATTTTCAAGTAGAAAATGTGAACACTTGAATAATTTATGTGTCCTTTGATAAATAATTTGTGATAGTTTAAGCAGCAAACTCAAATACATGATAGTTCAGATGTGCAACAAAAAGAAACAGAATAGTTCTGATGTGCATAATAGATTCGTTGTTTTTTTTATCATGCCAAGATACATAAAAAATTATTTTTATTATAAGTGGAGCGAGATTCAATTCTAGGATCATGTTTGCTCTGATACTATGTGTAATGGTTATATAACTGATATTCTCGACATCTTTCAACTATATACAGTCGTGGAGTCACGTTATGTTAAATGTGTCAACTGACATCCATTCATCGAAAAATTATAACTCTATAACTAAGTCAGTGTTATATATATATATATATATATATATATATATATATATATATATATATATGTTAACTCTTTTTTTTTCCCTATATATGTATCTATATTTTTATATTCTCACACTCTTTCATAAAATTTTTGGCATCATCATTAATATTATATGTAATACAAAGAAGTGGGAATTTTTGATTCATGAATATAACATAACATAACATAGGAACCAAAGAGATTCTTAGAGGTTGGCAAAGTAACTTGTGTTTTTTTTTTTTTTTACATTCGGTGTTTGGTGTCCGTATTGAAGTCCCGATTAATCAAAATCGCGTATTGCAGAGCCCATTAAGATGGCAGCGCTCCCAACAGAGTTTTCCTCCATACCCAGAGTCGATTAACTTGTGTTCAATATTTGCTCAAAATTTATTAATACTTTTGATTTTAATTTGGATTTTTTTGGCTTATTATTACATGTAATTATAAAATCACTAAATAACCTACTTTACTAATTAAAATATTTTAGTCAAAGTACAAGAATGTTCTTAGTACTTTTAAGTCGTTTTTTAATTACAACAACAAACAATTTTAGTCACTTTATTGCAATAAAACAAAAAATAAATTTATCTCATTTAAAAATCAAACAACGTATAAGATTAATACATGAATAACTTTATATTTAATCAGTAACCAAACGTTCCATTAATGTCTCTAGTAGATAGATTCGAGATTCAAGGACACTCCTGCCGTTATTTCACCGACTCATAGAGTTGTCTTAATTGTGAATGATATAACTAGTAAATACGTTTTTCCGATGCCACTATTTTATTAGGAAATTACGGTCACTTACTTTTTTTTAGTACAAGTAGCTACTGGATTTGCTATCGAGTGATCATCTATGAAATTATCAGTCGAATAATGGGAAAAAGGTGCGGAAAATACCTATACTTTGGGGAAATTTGCAGTTATGCATTCTGAATTTTGCATGGGTCCTATGCCCTTGCTAGATTATTTTTTACCGTATTTAACTGGCATATATTTGACACTTGAACCACAGCGTGTATTTCACGCGTGAAAAAAAAAATGTTTGATAAGGGCCAAATATATGCCAGTTAAATACGGTAAAAAATAGTCTCGGGGGATCATAGAACCCTCGCAAAATTCAAGATGCGTAACTGCAAATTTCGTCTAAGTATAAATATTTTTCGCCTTTTTTTCCCGTCGAGTAATACATGCATTATTACAAAGTTGAATTATATACGCAATTACATCATGTTATTGCTGGATAATATTTTCTTATCATCTTAAAATTCATAACATCAATTATTAAGATTGCTATTTGCTAATTAATTTAGGTGAGAACTATGATTACTTTGTTTTAATTAACTTTCCAGTTGTATAATTATCTGGTCACCCAAACCTAATCCCACCAAACTAATCACTATTGATATAAAGTATAAACTATAAATAGGTAGGGAAATTAGGTAAAGGGAACTAATTAATTTTTGCAGATAAAATGTCAAACAAATCAAAAACTACTTGAAGAAAAGTTGATTTCTTATCTAGTCTGGTGATAAAAATATAGAGAAGGATAGTCAGTCGAACACACTTTATTAGAAAATTATATGTTATTTTGATATTCAAATTAACAAATTTGCTACGGCACATTCTAACTTCACGAGCGTTTCTATTAGCCCCTACACTAAGTTTTAACGTATTTTTTTCATCTTTTATTAGCTGACGTGACACTTTTTGTTAATTTTTTTAGCTGACATGACACCTTTGACGTAACTATTATTTTATGTAAAAAGATGTCATGTCAGCACAAAAGAGTGACAAAAATACGCTAAAACTTCACGACCGTTTCTATTAGCCCCTACACTAAGTTTTAACATATTTTTTTCATCTTTTATTAGCTGACGTGACACTTTTTGTTAATCTTTTTAGCTGACATGACACCTTTGACGTAACCATTATTTAATGTATAAAGATGTCATGTCAGCACAAAAGAGTGACAAAAATACGCTAAAACTCAGTTCAGGGATTAATAGGACCCTTGTGAAGTTGGAATGTGTCGTAGCAACTTTGACCATAGTTCGAAGGGGGTGCTGGATGCTTATGTCTAACAACTATAAAAAAAAAAAAGAAGAAGAAAATACTCTGTTTCCATCCTAAACTATAAACAAAATTGCTGAGACACACCCGAACTTTAGGAGGATCCTATTAACCCTCTGGACTAATTAAAACCGTATTTTTGAAAACCTTAGTGCCTACATGACACACACGTGGCACATACGTGTGCCTACGTGGAATCATGCTAATTGAAAATCATACAGATACAGTACTTAATTATAACTATATGTGTATGTATGTATGGTTATTATACATACACTAGTCTTTGAAGCACGTTGGACATTTATTTCAAATACTTTATATAAATTTTATATTACATATAATAAATTTTAAATAATACATGTATTATTAAACTTTCTCTGTGCTATGAAATAAAAATAAAAACACACAAAATAAAAAAGTAACAACTACATTATAAAAGTCCTTTCTATATATCAATTCTTATTTTATGAAACTTAAAACAACAACATGTATAACACTGCACATAAACAAGTTTATAACTTTTTAAATTTCTTTATTCATCTTAATGAAAATTTGATATTTGATCATTACTTGTACACGTAATACCTTTCTGACACTTTCTTAGTGAAAAGTATTATAACAGAAATGGTTGTTACTATTTTCTAATATTGAAAATAGAGAAAAGACATCTTTTTCCCCCGGAACTTATTCTCCAAACTCACTTTAGCACTTAAACTTAACTTCTGTTTATTTACCCTCCTTAACATCTTCAAAGTGTATTATTTTTACCCCTTACGCTGACGTGGAATTAAAAAAAAAGAAAAGAAAAAAAGGCGCGTTATTTTATTTAAAAACTGATATGACCCCACTTTTTAATATATATTAATAATTCTTTTTTTATAAAAAACCACCTTTTTCATCTTCTTAATACTCCACACCCATTTCTTCATCTTCTTCATACCCCACCCCTATTTCTTCATCTCCTTCTAACCCCCACCCACCAAATCCATCACCCCGCCCCAATTTCTCATCTTTCAACTACCATACCCGTCACCTCCACCTCACCCCCATCGTTTAAGGTGAAAAAGAGAAAAGAAGAAAACGATAGGTGGGGTGAATGAAATTTAATGGTGGGTAAATTTGAGAGGATAAGTTCAGATACATGTAAAATGTGTTGTTGATGATAAAATGTTGAATTAGAATTTTGATTCTTTAATTTGACTTTGATGACTATGAGCTATTAAGAAGATAAAGTGTTGAATTGGATTTTTGATTCTTGAAAGTTTAATGGCTTTGAGCTATTAATAAGATGAACAAATTGATACTTTACAGTTTTTTTGTGGATGCATGATTTGTTGATAAAATGCTTAATTGCGTTTTTTATTCTTGAAACTTTGATGGTTTTGAGCTATAGGGAAGATGAAAAATTGGTATTTTTCAGTTTTTTTTTTTTTTTTGGATGCATGAGTTGTGATAATAAAATGTTGGAATAAGTATCTGATTCTTGTGACTTTGAGCTATTAAGAAGATGAAAGTTTGATGGCTTTTCGCAGTTAAAAGGATGAAGAAAAGATTTTTTTTCTAACGCGGGTCAGCTTTGCCTAGTGTTGTGTGATTGCCACCGTTAGTTGTTCTTTGCCTTCAATTGTATGTATGAGTTCAATGGTGAATTTGGTTTTCTGATTCTTGTGGATTTTGTGGCTTTGAATAATCTGTTGAACGAGCACATGAATTATGTTGTTTGATTGACAAATTTAATTGGTTCTTATCTGAATTGGAGTTTCTTTTTTGCTTAATAAACAACAACAATGGCTAGTGGTAATATGCTTTAAGTTTGAAAAAGTTAGAAAATGAAGGAGAGGGGAGAGGTGCCTTTTTTATTATATATATATATAAATAAAATAATAAATATATAGAAAAAAATCTCTTTTCTCATTAAAAATATTATGATTTTCAACATGGTACAAGAAACAAATAAGGGATCGGACAAGTTTGTGGCTCAAGTACAGAGACGAGCTTGTACGAGGCTGACGCGCAAAATTATTAACTGTCATAATCTCTAAAGACAGGTGGCTAAATGATATAGGTTAGTACTATAGGCTCTCGTGGCGTATTTGGATTGGCTAGAAGTTCAATGTCGAATTCTATATAAAACCGTCTCGATAAAATTAGTGGCCTAAAGCTAAATTTTAATATGACGCCTTAAATATATGCACATAATAAAAATATTATCAATGATTTAGAGTTATATTTTGATTCTTATGTAATACTTTTTTTTATTTCTAGTATAGTATTCTTAAAAGACATTAAGCATTTAAATTCACATAGTAATATTATTATTTATAAAAATAAGGACAAATTTTAATTAATAAGATGTTAGTTAGTTATTTGTAATGTATTACCTTGAATATTATTATGAAAACTTTATTTATTAATTTAAAGATTTAATAAAAAATTCTAAAATATTTTTAATGAAAAAAGATAAAAAAAAATTAAATTTAATACCTTTTATATTTTACAATCTTTGATATATTTTGAGTGAAAATAAAATCACAAAATTCATATTAAAATTTTTGAAGGCTCAAAATTTTGAAAATTTAAAGCAAACGTTTTACTAATACTAATAGTACCCTTAAGCCACCCCTCAATCTATAAATAGTTATCATTTATCATTACAAAACCATATACACACACAAACACTTTATGATGCAACTAGAATTAATTATAATGAAAAGTTGTTTTCCTTAATTTTATCTTTATTTCTTTGTCTTTTCACCTAAACTTATGAAGCACTTTTTTTAACCATAAGTTTCTATATTTATAAAAAGTGAACAATGATTTTACGTATGTGATTGATAATTATCAATATGAATTTGGTTAATGCTAATTATTTTACTCTCTATCCTTTTAAGTGTAGTTTCAATTCTATAACTTATGACATTTCTTTCCTAAAAATACATTACTAAATAAACACACCTTGACACTTTTTTTAACAAAATATTGATTATATTAGAAATGTATTTTATCAAATTAGCCATATCAATTATGGTTTGAAAATATAAATTTGAGTATATACACTTGGTTTAATCATTTAATGATAAGGGTAGTATTGGAAGAATATAATAAAATCCTCTTGATTTCATAAAACGGACAACTAAATTGAAATAAATATTTTTAGAAAAAAGATCAACTATTTTGAAACGGAGAAAGTAAATGCAGAATCACCATTGAAAAAAAAATTGTTAATTGTTTATTACTCCTTCCGTCCATCTTTACTTGTCCACTTTTTTATTTTGAAATGTCTAACAATACTTGTCCATTTTATAAAATTAATGGATAATTTAGCTATTTTTGTTCATTTTATACTTAACATTAAATACGATTCATTATCTATTACATTTTCTAAATCTTTAAATTTATAATATTAAAAAAGGATAATATGATTAAATTATCCCTACCATTTACTGCTTCTTAATTCCTATGCTAATAGAAAAGTGAACAAGTAAAGATGAATGGAATGAGTATATTAAAAAATGTTGATTTGAAAATAAATTAGTTAGTATTAATTTATCATTGCTATTAAATATCATTCATCATTTAATTACCCCTATTATTTATTATTTTTTCATATGAATGGAGAACCGTTTGGAAAGTGAAATCTCGTAAAATTGTTGCTCCAAAAGTCACTCAATTAAGAGTTCTTCTTTCAGAAAATCAGTGAAATTTGATTTTTACTTCAAAAGTCACTCAATTATGAACAATTTTATAAGTTGAGTGATTTCAAAGATTTTATAAGTTGAGTGAACATTTGAGATATTTCATATTTAACTTAATTCCATAACAATCTCATTTCCATATCAACCTTAACAACCACATATTTTATTCCATTCCAATCTCAACTTCAACAAACAAATATTTTATAATCCAAAAACACATCATAATTATCAAGCTTTAACACTTTAACTAGTACATAAATGTTCACTTTACAAGAGCATTTGTGCAGAATTTGGCACTTTATAGAAAAGGAAAAGCAAGTCAATTATAGCATCTAACCACCAAATACTCACTTTATTATGCAAACTATACATGGTTGAAAGTAAAATTAAAGCTCGGTGGACTAAAACTTTCGCTGTACGTATGGTATGGTTGAAAGTAAAGGACAATTCGGTGCACTAAAGTTTTCGCTATGCATATGATATGGTTGGAATTAAAGGACAGCTCGGTGCACTAAAGCTTCCGCGATGCGTATGGTATGGTTTAAAGTAAAGGACAACTCATTGCACTAAAGCTTTCGCGATGCGTATGGTATGTTGGAAGTAAAGGACAACTCGGTGCATTAAAGCTTCCTCTATGCGTATGGTATGGTTGGAATTAAAGGACAGCTCAGTGCACTAAAGCTTCCGCGATGCGTATGGTATGGTTGAAAGTAAAGGACAGCTCGGTGCACTAAAGCTTACGCTGTGCGCATGGTATGGTTAAAAGTAAAGGACAGCTCGGTGCACTAAAGCTTCCGTTGTGCGCATGGTATGGTTGAAAGTAAAGGACACAACTCGGTGCACTAAAGCTTCCGCTATGCGCATGGTATAGTCAAAAGTAAAGGACAACTCGGTGCACTAAAGCTTCCGCTATGCGCATGGTTCAGGAAGAGTCTGGCCACGCGGTCTATTGTACGCAACGTTACGTTACTTGACATTTATATAAAAAACTATTTTCATGACTTGAACCGACGACCTCCTGGTGACATGAGTTACTCCACTCCCCTTCACAAGGTTGAAAGTAAAGAAAAAAAAAAATTGATTGAAAAATAAGAAATAGACCTTAGAAATAGTAAGAATATTTGATATGTCCCATGCAAAAGGTGGCTATAATTGCAATTAATTAATTAATGACTGTAAGCAGGAATCAAATCTTTGCTGACATAATTACAATTAATTACCATAGGACCAAAAGGTGAAAGGGATAATTACATTCCAAATGTTTTTGGTAAATTTAGTTTACAAAGTAATCAATAAATACATAGATATTGTATATCTGAATATACTGTACATTATATAATATATCCAATCAATATATAATCTGTAATAATTTTATGCAAGTTAAATAAAAAGGTAGAGTATTATTATGAGAATTTTTTTTGTATACAGTTATAATTTTACCTCTAATCACAAAATGAAGCTACAATTTTTGTATTTAAAAAATGCAACAATAGTAAGTATTATCACGCAAGCGAAATATATTATATTCACACGCATAATATCGAATCCACAAACATAATAATTAGAACTGGACATAAAATATCGAAAATCGAATTACCGAACCGAACCAAAAAAGTTTGGTAATTGAAATTCGGTAATTTTGTATTTGGTATGGTATTTGTGAGTAAAATTTAGATATTTCGGTATTCGGTACAGGATATATATATATATATATATATATATATACACGATATGTCTAACCAACCCAATAAACAATAGTATTAGTTATCCCAAAGAATCTCTTGGACCTTAGTAATATATTCGTAAAAAGCAACAAAAGGATACTAAATAGAGTTTTTATTACATATACTCTTTGAAGTTTAAACGTACATTTGCACATCTCCAACTTTAATATGGTATTACCAAAAATCGTGCCGAACCGAAGTTTAATTTACCGATTACTGAATTACCGAACCGATATGGTATGTGGTATCTAAGTTCAAATACTGATTACCAAATTATCGAATTCGAACTTTGAAAATACCGAACCGAATATCGAACGTCCACCCCTAATAATAATAAAGAAATATATTGTACTCACACATATATTATATCCGCACACGTAACAATAGTGAAATATATTGTATCCGTACGCTTAATAAGTATATTAACACGTATACAATATCTCTCAGTTTATCAGTATTAACGTGAATAATATATCCAAACATAATGCTATAAGAAAATTTAGTTTCACTATATTATAATTTATTTATTTTTTAAATTACCAAGTACTATTTCTAACAAATATAGTACCATGATTTTTAGCATACAATTCTTAGACAGCTGACAGAAAATGGAATATATTATATATATATATCCATCAACATTTCACATGGTTTATATCATTGGCTTGTGAGAAGAAAATATTTTTATTTATTTTATTCAATAAGAATAAACTTGAAACAAAACCAATCATTCTTTAATGATGTGATGATCTACTTTGGTATTATATATTCTAATCATTGATAATTGAAATTACCATTTACCCCCTAATATAATAATATTAATGTTCGAACTAGTTTGATGCATTCTGATTTATTAACAACGATACTTAAAGCTCAAAGCAAGCCTTTCGATTTTAGTGTTGCATTTCAACCAACTAGTACAATAATAATAATATTCTAGTGTAATTCGATAAGTGAAATCTACATAGAATAGAATGTATGCAGACCTCACCTCTACCTTATAGAGGTAGAAGAATTATTTTCGATAGATCTTTAGCTTAACTGATACCTGCCACTAAAATATATTATCTCTCACTAAAATAAGTATCCTGTAAATATGTTGTCAGGTTATATATTTTTATATTAAATACTATTTATACAAGAAATAATTTTCTTATATATATAAAAAAAATTATACTATAAATTATAATTTTTTTCATATTAATATGATGAAAAAGTACAATTCAAAATATTGATCAACACTATATGTTTAACGGTTAAAAAGAAAGCTACGACAACTAATTAAAAAAAAATGGAGGGAGTATATATAGTAGTCACCAAATCACACGAAAATTCTATAAATTATAATTTTTCTCATATTAATATAATAAAAAAATATAATATAAAATATTGATCAACATTATATGTTTAACTCTAAAAAGAAAACTACTATAACTAAAAAAAACAAAGGGAGTATATAGTAGTCTCCAAATCACACGAAAAATACTATAAATTATAATCTTTTTCATATTAATATGATGAAAAAGTACAATTTAAAATATTAATCAACGTTACATGTTTAACTCCTAAAAAAAAAACTACGACAATTAAAAAAAAATGAAGGAAGTATATAATAGTCATCAAATCAGACAAAATATTATAAATTGTAACTTTCTTCGTAACAAAAAAAATATAATATTTAAAATATTGATCAACGTTATATGTTTTACTCTTAATAGAAAAAGAAATTACGACAACTAAAAAGAAACTGAGGGAGAATACAGTAGTATAAATTTCCATTTTCAAAGGTGTGCTGTCCTGCAGTTAAAGCATCATTGCTCAATTCTTCTTCTTCTTCTTTTTCCATTGTCAGTAATTCTTCCTATGTACCTAACTAACTTCCCTTTTTCACATTAAACATTTTCTTGTTTTTCTGTTAAAGTAAACACCACAAAAAGAATCAAGAAACTAAGTTATTAAGGAAAGCAAGTTCATTTTTTTGTTTTTTTATTATAGTTGGTAGCTTGGTGGGTATGGCCTAATTTTTATTTTTAATTTTTTTGTATAAAAATATATATATATATATATATATATATATATATATATATATATATATATATATATATATATATATATATATATATATATATTTGGGTTTTTTATACTTGCCCTTTAAGTGTAGATTCTTTATCTTGTAAGGAATTGTGTTCTTTTGGTTTGATAATGACTTTTTCTGTTACTATATAGAATTATATGAATTGGTTTATATAAAAATTTAGTTTCTTTTTGGCTTTTATTTTCTTGAATGAACTTTATATTAGCTTTTCTTGAATTTGTGTTGTAAAATTGTGAATGAGAAATAGAGAGGGATAATAATTATTCATCATTATAAGAAGATATTTGATGGCTTTTGCAAGTGCTTGTTGCAGTGTTCACATGAGTTCAACTTGTCATACTTTACTTAGAGAACTAGAGGTATGGAAGTTTCATTCTTTTTGTCTTTATTTTATTCATTGTTTTTTCATTGTTGTTGTTTTGTTGGGGGATTTGGGTGTTTGATTATTGAGTAAATGTTTGTTTACTTGAAGCTTATTAGTAAATTCTTGATGTTTCATAAGTTTCTTGATTGAATTTTCATGAATTTGGACAAATTTATGTGTTTTGAGGAAATTCTTTGGAGCCTTGGCGTAACTGGTAAAGTTATTGTCCTAGCGTCGTGTGACCAGGAGGCCACATGTTCTAGCCGTGGAAACAGCCTCTTGCAGAAATGTAAGGTCAGGAGGCCACGTTTTCAACAGCTTCTTGCAGAAATGTAAGGTCAGGAGGCCACGTGTTCTAGCCGTGGAAACAACCTCTTGCAGAAATGGAAGGTCAGGAGGCCACGTGTTCTAGCTGTGGAAACAACCTCTTGCAGAAATGTAAGGTCAGGAGGCCATGTGTTCTAGCCGAGGAAACAGCCTCTTGCAGAAATGCAAGGTAAGGCTGTATAAAATAGACCTTTGTGGTCCGGCGCTTTCGGGACCTCGTACATAGCAGGTTCGTAGTGCACTGGGCTGCCATTTTCATTCTTGTTGTTGTTTTATTGGGGGGATTTGGGTGTGTGATTATTGAGGAAATGTTTGTTTACTTGAAGCTTATTAGTAAATTCTTGATGTTCCAAAGTTTCTTGCTTGAATTTTCATGAATTTGGACAAAATCATGTGTTTTGAGGAAGGGGAGCCTTGGCGTAACTGGTAAAGTTATTGTCCTAGTGTCATGACCAGGAGGCCACGTGTTCTAGCCGTGGAAACAGCCTCTTGCAGAAATGTAAGGCAAGACTGCGTACAATAGACCTTATGTTGTCCGGCGCTTCCTGGACCTCGCACATAGCAGGTTCTTAGTGCATCAGGCTGCTGTTTTCTTGGAGGAAGTTCTCTGAGGTTGAGTGGATTTTTCTGCTCAACCAGCGGGACTTACGGAATCCAATTTGTTTGAGATTGAGGCGTAGTTATTTGTGTTGTTGTTGTTGTTGGCTGAAGAACGGGTCTATAATATTTGTTAGTTGGCATGAATGTTCGTACCTATGTTGCTCGGACTCTTAATCTATGTCGAGGGGTGCATGTTGGATCCTCCAAAGTAGTGTATTTTTAAGAATCCGACATTGGTGCGGCAGTATTTTTGGAGAGTCCGAGCAACATAGGTTCTTACTATCATGGTAGATTTCAATTGAGTTGGAATAGTTCCCCTTTTGACTGTTTTAGGTAAGTCGAAATCATGTAGTAGTCTGTATGTGGTAAGATGGTGTATCAGAAGAGTTCTAACGGGAATGATTAACGCTTCCGTTAGCTTTGAATTCTCGTGTACCTTACCTGAATTTTCTGTCATACGAGTATTTTCCTAACTAGTTCGAGATTGAGGTATAGTTGATTTGACTGTATTTGTATGATGTTTCAGAAAATATGGAAGGATATTGGAGAGACTGAAGCTGATAAAGACCGTATGCTGTCGGAGTTGGAGAGGGATTGTTTGGAAGTATACCGACGAAAAGTTGAAGAAGCTGCGAATACAAAAGCATGTCTTCATCAATCTGTTGCAGCCAAAGAAGCCGAGGTTGCAACGTTAATGGCTGCTCTTGGTGAACTCAATATTAATTCATTGGTAATGAACTCTTCTCCCGTTCTCCCGGTGTTGGAAGAATCATAGAAACTCATACCGTTACATTTTTCTTTTCATTAAATCTTACCCATTCCCTTTTCGTTCCTGGTTTGAAATGCTTTACTTGAGTTGAGGGTCTATCGGAAACAACCTCTCTACCTTCACTAGGTAGGGGTAAGATTTGCGTACACCCCATCCTCCCCAGACCCCACTTGTCGGATTACATTGGGTATGTTGTTGTTGTTAATCTACTAGTACTTCTTTCTCTTTAAGATAACGGGATTTGCGTAATGTCTTGAAGATGTTGAAGATTTCTCTGGTGATATAGAACCTTTGCAAATGACCTAGAAATCCCCTACGTTCGAAACTCAGTGGATAATGAGCCAGCGACTCTAGCCTTCTCCACTTAAATACCGGACTTTAGTCTTCTGTAAGGTTCGAACCCGTGAGGTGGACCTAAACCGCACATCATGTGTTGTGCTTTTATAACTAAATCGAAGCCTCGGGAGCAACTTTCGCAGATGTTAGTTTACA
Organism: Capsicum baccatum var. pendulum; assembly: GCA_030864225.1. Lineage (NCBI taxonomy): Eukaryota > Viridiplantae > Streptophyta > Magnoliopsida > Solanales > Solanaceae > Capsicum > Capsicum baccatum. Next base: position 279,486,690 of record CM061550.1, read on the forward strand.
GGCTGTTTCATTATGTCTCATATTTGGCATATCTTAGCTTTATGAGGTTGTCTCGGAGGCTTAATTGGTTTTTCTACTTCAATGTCGCTGCACCATGAGATATGAATAAGTCCATTTCGATAAAATAAAAGTTGAGCAAACATCATGCTTATGCTAATGCTTTCTCAACTCAACAGATACAGCCAGAGAAGAAGAAGTCAGCGTCGTTGAAGGAACAACTTGCATTAGTTACGCCACTTATAGACGATTTAAGAGTTAAGAAGGATGACAGAGTTAAGCAATTTGCTGATGTAAAGACACAAATCGACAAGATAACAAGTGAGATCTCGGGGTATTCTAATATCATCAATTCTGTGAGTTCGTTAAATCTGGAAGATCACGACTTGTCACTGAGAAACCTCTCCGAATACAAATCTCATCTTCGTGCTCTTCAGAAGGAGAAGGTATGCATCGATTGGCCTGGATTTTAACATGGAACAATACGTCGCGTTGAGTATACTTATTTTAGCAAATTAACTGATAAATATTTTTTATTCCTGCAGTCCGAGCGGATCCAAAAGGTTTTAGACTGCGTAAATGAGGTGCACTCTTTATGTGGTGTACTAGGGATGAATTTTGACAGAACTGTGAGTGATGTGCATCCGAACTTGCACGAAACAAGCCTTGGACAATCAACGAACATCAGTACCACCGCATTGGAAAGTCTAGAACAGACCATTTCCAAACTGAAGACGGAAAGAAAAGTTCGATATCAGAAGGTATTGCTTATTTCCGTCTTCTATTAGCTTTTTTCTTCTTTTTCTATTTTAATCTCATCACCGATGCAGCTAAAAGATGTTGCTGGATTGTTGTTCGAGCTTTGGACCTTGATGGATACAACAAGAGAAGAAAAGAGTAAGTTATCGAGGATCACTTCCATTCTTCGTCTTTCTGAGGCAGACGTTACAGAACCAGGTGCTCTTTCGTTGGAGGTTATTCAACAGGTTTGTGAGCATTTTCAATTTTTTCAAACTTATCGCCTTTCTGTGTTCGTCCCAATACCTATCGTTTTCATTTTCCTTGACCGACTCAGCACCAATAACTAGGTAAATCATTAGTTAATGTTGCATATAGGCAAATGTACAAGTGCATTTAACTGATTACGCACAATCGCAACCACTGGTCTGTCACTAACGGCTGCTGCACCTGTAGTGGCTGCTTGTTGTGGACAATTTCTCGGGCTGTAGAAAAGCTTAATTTTTTCTGCGACATTGATTTTGATAGGTATCGACAGAAGTAGAGAGGCTGACAAAATTAAAAGCAAGCAGGATGAAAGAGTTGGTCATGAAAAGGAGAGGTGAGTTAGAAGACATATGCTACAAAAACCATATCGAACCTGATCCAAGTACTTCAGCTGATAAATCTAGTGCAATGATCGACTCTGGTAAGACGTTAAATCTCGGATGCATAAAACTGTATTCCTCTAAGACATCCGCGTATGTAAATGAGTCCAATCTTCATTTGAAGGTCTTGTCGATCCTTGTGAGCTCCTGGCAAATATTGAAGCACAAATAAACAAAGCAAAGGATGAAGCTTTAAGTCGAAAAGATATAATGGATCGAATAGACTGGTGGCTTTCTGCTTGTGAGGAGGAAAACTGGCTTGAAGATTATAACCAGGTATATATCGAACGATTTCCTATAGGCCAATGATATAGCTTATCGTGGATCTCCGTTTACTAATGACTAATGCAATCTATGCTGCTCGGACTCTTCAAATATATCTACTGATGCGTGTCGGGTACTCCAAATATAGTTTATTTTTGGAGGATCCGACACGGGCGTGGCAACATTTTTGGAGAGTCCGAGCAACATAGAATCCAATTACTCTAGTTTTTCTTATCCTGGCTGTGTTATATAGGTTTACATCGGCTATTAAATGGAAGTTGTGGATTTACTTTGTCCGAATTTTTAGCAGCACTTTTTTCTATCATCAGGATTACAGACGTTATAGTGGTGGACGAGGCGCTCACATAAACTTAAAGCGGGCTGAACAAGCTCGAAATAAAGTGACTAAAATTCCAAGTAATCTACTCTGACTTCCTCGTTTATCATTTTATCTTGGATAGTCCGTTAAAAACTGAAATCAACCGCGTATGTTTTCAGTCGTGGTTAACACTTTGATAAACAAGACGCTAGCTTGGGAAGATGAGAAACAGAAGTTGTTTCTTTACGATGGGGTGAGTTCTCCTGCAACTACTAGAGTTTTCTGGATCTCCTCTTTTGGTTGTGCCGTTTTCAAAATGAACCGGTCTTGACTTATAGGTGAGATTGGTGTCGATATTGGAGGATTACAAAGTGGTTAGATGGCAGAAAGAAGAGTCGAAGAAACGAGCTCGGGTAATGTCAAATATAGATATGAAAGACACATACATAGTTAGGAGAATGCATGATGTAGAAGTCACGTGAATGTAATTCGTACTAATGCAACTGTCCTTGTAATATACATGTGAATGACGAGGAAAGAACATCAAACTCTTGTCGTACTGAGAAGAGCAATGTTCGACACTCATATTATGTTCGATTATCTTGTTGTCCAGAATCAGAAGAAACTCCACGATATGCTGCTGTCAGATAAGGAATCTGTATACGGTTCCAAACCTAGCCCGAGAAGAAGCAACAGCTTTAGTAAGACAAATGGTTACCGTGACAATGGACATGGATCTGTGACACCCTCACCACGCAGGAACTCAACGACTTGTGCAACTCCAGAGCTGTTAAGTACACCCCGTTCCAACTCTGCCCGGCAGAATGGTTATTTCAAGGAAATGCGAAGGCTCTCTACCGTCTCTCTCAACTTTATCGGTATGGCTAAAGAAGATACCGTGTCATTCTCTTCTATTTCCGGTTCTGAGTCAGAATCTCTACCTCAAGGCTGAACTCATAAATTTGATATAGTACGTCTTTCTTGCTTTGTTGTCTTATTGCAGTTACGTTTCGGAGTTTACCTGTCAACTCACAACCATATTGTGAAACTCTGTCATTTTCTTGAAAAGACTTTTTCTCGCTACCCTCTCGTGATGTTTTTTTTCAGAATTCATGAATAATTGTTTCAACGTTTTACTCGTGGGGATCATTAACTGAAGTAGATGGTTTGAAAACCAACTCACCATTCGTTTATTGTCCACTTATTATACTTTATTTTGCTCTGCCTGTTACTTTAAGCGTGTGTGGTTGATTCAATGTCGAATACTACTATTGTTTTGATATCTCTTACACTTATTGTATAATCGTCTTTGCAGGGTGATAATCGTTTATTCATCCATATAACATTCTGAAGGAATACACCTACGGAACTTGTGAATGCTGAAGCGAATGTACATTAACAGTAATGCTGTGAATGTGTTGGGCAATTCTGGAGCAATGCGTTGAGCTTTTCGAGGACCTCCTTGTGCATGTTGATGGTTCACGACAACAACAGGTACCGGGAGATAGCTGACCGATATGTAATTGTGAGAGATTTTGTGTTTTATCGCGTACCTGTACATACATTTGCAATATAATTTCCACCATATTTTCTTTGGAAGCTAGATCCTAAGATGAGTTTGTTTCATGTATTAGTCACATTAATCTCGTCGTGTTTGTCGTCTTTTGGAAACAACCTTTCTACCTCTACGAGCAGTGGCGGATGTACATGCATTCCAGGGGGTTCGTTCATCCGAACCCCCTTCGTCGGAAAATTATACTATTTTTACATAGTAAATTTTCTTTTTATGTATCAATAGTAGAGGCTGAACCCCCTTCGACTAGTCCGTATGTACTACTGAACCCCCTCACTGAAAATCCTGAATCCGCCCTATCTACGAGTGGAATTTCATTGAGTATGTTGTTGTTGTTGCGGAAGCTCGGGATATTTCAAATAGCGTGTAAATTATTTGTACTAGAAAATCACACCAGATAAATTCCCAGGTAAGAGTGGAGGGTCACAAGCGGACCACTTAAATACCAGTCTAGCCTTGACAGAATTATCACTAGTAATTTAGTAGCACAAATAGATCACAACAACTATACCCGACAAATATTAACTGAAAACAGTTAGACAAGACAATAAGAAGAACACCAGAATTTAATGAGGTTCGGCAAATTGTGCCTACGTCCTCGGACACTATTATATTTATATTTCACTAAGGAAATATTACAAATGGAGAGAAGCTAAGGAAGAAGAGAAGAATTGTGTTTTTGGTGTGTAATTACAAATGAGAGGTGAGGGTATTTATAGGCCTCAAGTTTTCCAATGGACGGTGTGGATCGATTCTAATCCGACGGTCCTAAGCTACCCTCACCAACCCTTTTCACCAACCCCCCACCTACCCCCTTTTAATTGGGTTTGGGCTAATTTATGATTGGGCTTCTATTTAACAATTTGGGCTCAACAAATACAAATACAAAATGAGCCCACCAAATTACAACAAATCTCCACCTTGGGCGATATTTTTTTTTTTTTTTTTTTTTTTTTTTTCTTCAATTCTCTCATGAACATAGTAGTGTCCCCAAATGCTATCTTCAATCTTTGATAACATTAATCAAGTTCAAACAGTGTTGAAACTTGATCGACGTTACCACCTTTGTCAACATATCAGCAGGATTATCTGTCGTTCGAATTTTCTGTACTTTGACTCCACCTTCTTCTATAATCTCTCGGACAAAATGATATCGGACATCAATGTGCTTCGTCCTTGCATGATAAACTTGGTTCTTCGCTAAATGAATAGCACTTTGACTATCACAAAATATTGTGACGCCTTCTTGTTTTATACCAAGCTCTCTTAGCAATCCTTGAAGCCAAATTGCCTCCTTCATAGCCTCTGTAACAGCCATGTACTCTGCTTCAGTGGTAGACAAGGCAATTGTTGACTGTAAAGTCGACTTCCAACTAACTGGTGCATTTGCAAGAGTGAAAACATAACCAGTAGTTGATCTTCGTTTGTCCAAATCTCCAGCATAATCTGAGTCACAATATCCGACCAGATATTGACTATCTTCAAAGACTAAACCAATATCTACAGTATTGCAAATATACCGTAGAATCCATTTCACAGCCTGCCAATGCTCCTTTCCAGGATTGTGCATATATCTGCTCACAACTCCCACAGCATGTGAGATATCGGGTCTTGTGCAAACCATTGCATACATCAAGCTACCAACAGCATTCGCATATGGTACTCTTGACATATACTCTCGATCAACATCATTTTTTGGTGACAAAGAATCACTTAGCTTAAAGTGAGGGGCGAGTGGGGTGCTAACCGACTTTGTTTTTTCGTTCATTCCAAAACGATCTAGCACCTTCTTCATGTATTTTGCCTGAGATAAGTAGAGCTTCTTTGAATGTCTATCTCTTTTTATCTCCATGCCAAGAATTTTCTTTGCCTCACCCAGATCCTTCATTTCGAACTCCCCTTTGAGTTGAGATTTTAACTTCCCTATTTCTTCTTTACTTTTCGAAGCTATCAACATATCATCAACATACAGGAGAAGATATATAAAGGATCCATCTTCAAGCTCACGCAAATACACACAATTATCGTATTTGCTTCTTCTGTAATTTTGTCCCAACATAAACTCGTCAAATCGTTTGTACCATTGTCTAGAAGATTGTTTCAATCCATACAACGATTTTTCAAGTTTGCACACCATATTTTCTTTTCCAGCAACTTTGAATCCTTCTGGCTGAGTCATGTAGATTTCCTCTTCCAAGTCTCCATGTAAAAACGCTGTTTTTACATCCAACTGAACTAGTTCCAAATTCAACTTTGCTACCAAAGCCAACAAAACTCTAATGGAGGAGTGTTTTACGACTGGAGAAAACACTTCATTATAATCAATTCCCTCCTTTTGAGCATATCCTTTAGCCACCAATCTTGCTTTGTAGCGTACTTCTTCTTGGTTAGGAAATCCTTCTTTCCTTGCAAATACCCATTTGCACCCAATTGCCTTCTTGCCTTCTGGGAGATTGGCCAATCTCCATGTGTTATTCTGATGAAGAGATTGCATTTCTTCATTCATGGCAATCCTCCACTTATCTTCTTTCGAACTTTTGATTGCATCTTTATAAGTGGTAGGAATACCATCAGCTACAATTGAGTCTGCACAAGCCACCGTATCCATAAGTCGAGCAGGTTTCCTTATGGTTCTTTTTGGCTTGCTCGTTGCAATTGATTCAAGTTGTTGTTGAGATTCGTGGGACGGAATCTCCTCTTCAACTGGCTCTTCTTCCAGAGGAACATTTTCTGTTGTTTCCTCATTTGATCTTTGTGAGGGAAAAATTATTTTTCCCTCAAACTCCACCTGCTTCGAAGTACCTTCAATTTGTTTGGCAATCTCAACTGCTACCTTGTTTGTCAAGGAGGATTCATCGAAGGTAACATCTCTGCTGAATATAATTTTTCTAGTCTCTGGACACCATAAGCGGTATCCTTTGACTCCAGAAGTAATCCCCATAAATACAGCTTTCTTTGCCCTCGGATCCAACTTTGACTCTCTTACATGATAATATGCAATTGAGCCAAATACATGCAAAGAACTGTAGTCTTCAGCAGGCTTTCCATACCATTTTTTCAATGGTGTTTTGCCATCAATAGCGGCAGATGGTAGACGATTAATGAGATGGCACGCATATGTTATAGCCTCAGCCCAAAATTCTTTGCCCAAGCCAGCATTGGACAACATACATCGAACCTTCTCCAGCAAAGTTCGATTCATGCGTTCTGCCACTCCATTCTGTTGTGGTGTATGTCTGACAGTGAAGTGTCTAACAATACCATTTTCCTCACAAACTTTCTGAAAAAAATCATTTTTGTACTCTCCGCCATTGTCCGTGCGAAGACATTTGATCTTTCGGCCAGTTTGTGTTTCAATCATTGACTTCCATTTGAGAAATATTCCTAGCACTTCATCTTTTGATTTCATCATATACACCCATACTCTCCGGGAAAAGTCATCAACAAAGGTTACAAAATAGTGCTTCCCACCCAATGAAGGTGTTTTGGAAGGACCCCAAACATCAGAGTGAACATAATCCAAAATATTTTTAGTATTATGGATAGCTGTTCCAAACTTAACCCTTGTCTGCTTTCCCTTGACACAATGCTCACAAAACTCCAAGTCGCATATTTTTACACCTTTTAGCAATCCTTGATCTGATAAAGCTTTCAAGGATTTTCCTCCAGCATGTCCCAAGCGCATGTGCCACAACTTGGTCATTTCTGCTTCCTTATTAGTGGATGTCACTGCCGCTGTCCCAATAACTGTACTACCTTGATAGTGGTACATGTTATTGTTTTTCCGAATTGCCTTCATCACCACCAATGCGCCAGAGCATATTTTCATCACCCCATTATCTGCACGAACTTTGAACCCTTTTGATTCTAGGGCTCCCACAGAAATGAGATTTTTCTTCAAATCTGGCACATATCGAACATCTGTCAATGTTCTGCTCAATCCGTCATGGTTTCTTAGTCGAATTGAACCAATACCATGGGCGGTAAGAGAGCTATTATCCGCAGTGTGAACAGTTCCACATTTTTCTTCTTGCAGATTGATGAACCATTCTCGATTAGAAGTCATGTGATAACTACAAGCTGAGTCCATCAACCATACATCAGATGATGTGGATGACTCCGATATAACTAGTGAGAAATCAGAGTCATCACAGTCAGCTACATTTGAATCCATGACAGCCTTACCATTGTTAGGTTTGGCCTTTCCCTTTAACTTTGGACAATCTTTCTTCCAGTGTCCTTTTTCTCGGCAAAATGCACATTCATCTTTGCTGGGTCTGGATTTTGACTTGGATCTTCCTTTCTTCGTTCTCATATTGTTTTGAGAACGACCTCTCACGAACAATGCTTCTCCATCGTTGACCTTTTGTTTTTCTCTCTTTCTTTGCTCGTAACTATACAATGCGGAGCAAACTTCTTTTAGAGAAATTTCATCATTCCCATGAAGTAGAGTAGTTTCAAGGTGCTCGTATTCATCGGGAAGTGAACTCAACAACATCAAGGCCATGTCTCCATCGCTGAAGGTCACGTCCATGTTCTGCAAATCTGTCGCCAACTTGTTAAAGCTGGTGATATGATCATTCATTGTGGTACCAGGAACATATGTGAAGCGTAACAGTCTCTTCTTCATGTATAGTTTATTTTGACTGTTTTTCTTCAAGAATTTATCCTCCAACGCATTCCACAATTTGTTTGCAGAAGTTTCCTTTGTGTATGGATACTTCTGCTCTCTTGCAAGGTAGGATCTAATGGTACCACAAGCAACACGATTGATAACCTTCCAATCGTCTTCTCCAATTCCGTCTGGTTTCTTTTCTTCTATTGCAATATCTAGCCCTTGCTGAAAAAGAACATCAAGAACTTCACCTTGCCACATCCCGAAATGTCCTGATCCGTCAAAAATTTCAACTGCAAATTTCGCATTTGACACAATTCTTGTCATAAGCGAAGATGCCAATGATGACGTATTGTTGACACTCGACGCGGCTGTTTCAATAGTCTTGTCTTCCATTTTTAATACAAATATTATTTTCAGTTAACAACCAGATTACCAAAGTAATTCTTTTCTGATGTGGAAGATCAGACTGTGCTGCAACCACAGAGCATACTCAGATAAAACCTTGGGCTCTGATACCAATTGTTGCGGAAGCTCGGGATATTTCAAATAGCGTGTAAATTATTTGTACTAGAAAATCACACCAGATAAATTCCCAGGTAAGAGTGGAGGGTCACAAGCGGACCACTTAAATACCAGTCTAGCCTTGACAGAATTATCACTAGTAATTTAGTAGCACAAATAGATCACAACAACTATACCCGACAAATATTAACTGAAAACAGTTAGACAAGACAATAAGAAGAACACCAGAATTTAATGAGGTTCGGCAAATTGTGCCTACGTCCTCGGACACTATTATATTTATATTTCACTAAGGAAATATTACAAATGGAGAGAAGCTAAGGAAGAAGAGAAGAATTGTGTTTTTGGTGTGTAATTACAAATGAGAGGTGAGGGTATTTATAGGCCTCAAGTTTTCCAATGGACGGTGTGGATCGATTCTAATCCGACGGTCCTAAGCTACCCTCACCAACCCTTTTCACCAACCCCCCACCTACCCCCTTTTAATTGGGTTTGGGCTAATTTATGATTGGGCTTCTATTTAACAATTTGGGCTCAACAAATACAAATACAAAATGAGCCCACCAAATTACAACAGTTGTTGTAATCTTTTTTTGTTTGTTTGCGGGGAAAAATAAATATATATTGTAGCAAAATGATATCAAATAACACCTTACCATCCATGGCTATTTGAAGCCTTTTTTCCTTAAGGTATCAAATATTCTTGCAATCTAATGTTAGAACGTCGATCGAAACGGCCTATCTACCTTGTTGTCTGCGTACACGCCACCCTCTTTATACTAGGTATGTTGTTGTTTGTAATGAACGTAGACAGAAAAACTAGTGTTGATGCCCGAAGCATCCTACTCTTATGCAGGGTTTAGGGAAGAGCCGTGCCTAAAGGGGTGTAACGTATAGATAGTCAACCCTTACTCAAACATCAAAGACTCATTCCATGGCTTAATCGTGAGATAATAGGTAGTCGACCCTTAGTCAAACATCAAAGACTATTCCACGGCTTAAACGTGAGATAATAGGTAGTCTAACAGTTAGTCAAACATCAAAGACTATTCCACGGCTTGAACGCGAGATAATAGGTAGTCGACCCGTAGTCAAACATCAAAGATTGATTCCACAGCTTAAACGCGAGATAATAGGTAGTCGACCCTTAGTCAAACATCAAAGACTGGTTCCACAGCTTAAACGTGAAATAATAGGTAGTCTACCCTTAGTCAAACATCAAAGATTGATTCCACAGTTTAAACATGAGATAGTAGGTAGTCTAACTCTTAGTCAAACATCAAAGACTGATTTCACAGCTTAAACGTGAGATAATAGGTAGTCGACCCTTAGTTAAACATCAAACACTGATTCCACAGGTTAAACGTGAGATTATAGGTAGTCTAACCCTTACTCAAACATCAAAAACTAATTCCACAACTTAAACATCAAAGACTATTCCACAGGTTAAACGTGAGATAACAGGTAGTCGACCCTTAGTCAAACATCAAACACTGATTCCACAGCTTAAACGTGAGATAACAGGTAGTCTACCCTTACTCAAACATCAAATACTGATTCCACAACTTAAATGTGAGATAATACGTAGTCTAATCCTTACTCAAACATCAAAGACTGATTCCACAGCTTAAACATGAGATAATAGGTAGTCGGGTAGTCGACCCTTATTCAAACATCAAGGACTGATTCCAAAGCTTAAACGTGAGATAATAGGTAGTCTACCATTAGTCAAACATCAAAGATTGATTCCACAGCTTAAACGTGAGATAACAGGTAGTCTACCCTTACTCAAACATCAAACACTAATTCCACAGCTTAAACGTGAGATAACAGGTAGTCTAACCGTTAGTCAAACATCAAAGACTATTCCATCTTAAACGCGATTTAATAGGTAGTGACCCATAGTCAAACATCAAAGATTGATTCCACGGCTTAAACGTGAGATAACAGGTAGTCTACCCTTAGTCAAACATCAAAGATTGATTCCACAGCTTAAACGTGAGATAACAGGTAGTCTACCCTTACTCAAACATCAAACACTGATTCCACAGCTTAAACGTGAGATAACAGATAGTCTACCCTTACTCAAACATCAAACACTGATTCCACAGCTTAAACGTGAGATGACAGATAGTCCACCCTTAGTCAAACATCAAAGACTATTCCACAGGTTAAACGTGAGATAACAGGTAGTCGATCCTTAGTCAAACATCAAACACTGATTCCACAGCTTAAACGTGAGATAATAGGTAGTCCACCCTTAGTCAAACATCAAAGACTGCTTCCACAGGTTAAACGTGAAATAATAGGTAGTCAACCCTTAATTAAACATCAAAGACTGATTCCACAACTTAAATGTGAGATAATAGGTAGTCAACCCTTAATCAAACATCAAAGACTGCTTCCACCGCTTAAACGTCAGACTAACCCTTAGTCAAACATCTGATCCACATCTTAAACGTGAGATAATAGGTAGTCTACCCTTAGTCGTCAAACATCAAAGACTGATTCCACAACTTAAACATGAGATAATAGGTAGTCGACCCATAGTCAAACATCAAAGATTGATTCCAAAGCTTAAATGTGAGATAATAGGTGGTCTACCCTTAGTCAAACATCAAAGATTGATTCCACAGCTTAAACGTGCGATAATACATAGTCTAACCCTTACTCAAACATCAAAGATAATAGGTAGTCTAACCTTAGTCAAACATCAAAGACTGATTCCACGGCTTATTCATGAGATAATAGGTAGTCTACCCTTAGTCAAACATCAAAGATTGATTCCACACCTTAAACGTGAGATAATACGTGGTCGGGTAGTCGACCCTTAGTCAAACATCAAAGACTGATTCTTCAGCTTAAACGTGAGATAATAGGTAGTCGGGTAGTCGACCCTTAGTCAAACATCAAAGACTGATTCCAAAGCTTAAACCTAAGATAATAGGTAGTCATTCTACCCTTAATCAAACATCAAAGATTGATTCCACAACTTAAACGTGAGATAATAGGTCATACAAAGAGAAATTTACCATTGTCTATAGAGCATAAAGAGAATTTTCCATTCTTGAATTCACACATGAGTGACCTTTTTGATGCAACTATAGTCTATAGGGTCATGTGGATCCCCCCATATTAAATATTTGGTCATACCTATGTACTTGTAAGTTAGAAGTAGACAAAGTTAGCCAGGCTGTGGCAAACAATTTGTCTGCCTCTCCAAACCAACACATCGAATTTAATAGGGTGTGATGGGCCCGCCTAAGAAGTTTTGCTCAAATCCACTTTCAGAGACCGCACCCACCCATCGATTTATAGGCTAACACCTTCACAGAAAATCGCAAAAAAATCTCTGTTTTTAGTATTTCGCTCATATGCCTTAAGAAAAACCTCCTTCTGCCCCTCCAAACCAACACGTCCCATTTAATAGGTCGTCACGGGCCTGCTCAAGAAGTTTCGCCCAAATCGCATTTAATTTGGAGACCGCACCCACCCATTGGTCCATGGCTAACACCCATGAAAAATCGCAAAATCCTTCGTTTTTAGTATTTTGCTCATATGCCTTAAGAAAAACCTCCGCCCGCCCCTCAAAACTAATCATCCCATTTAATATGTCATCACGGGCCCACTTAAGAAGTTTTGCCCAAATTTCTTTCTAGAGACCGCACCCACTCCCCGATCCATAGGCGTTACCTACAAAAAATCTCAAAAAATCCTCCTTTTTAGAAAATCGTAAAAACTCCTTTTTGCTATTTTCCGTGAGTGTTAGCCTATTGATCGGTGAGCGATTGGCTCTACCAAGAGATCACTTACATAAGTGTGTTTAATACAAAAAAAAATGGCATAATAATATTATCCCATAGAGAATTACATTCATATTTAACTAAATTATCTATCGTGATTCGCTTTCTGATAAATATTTTATGTACGTAACCTGCAATCATCAATAATACGATAATATCTCTCATTTATATTTTTAGGCATACTGAATAAATAAAATGAATCGAAATACTCCTTTCTTTTGCTAATCGCTAAGAACAATTCGTTGCCACTAGTAAATAAAACCATAAGAAAAAGTCTTTATTACACAATACGAGGGGTGGAGCTAGAGAGGACAGAAGGGTCAGAAAATTACACTATATATATACAAGATCGATTTTTTTTCGTAATGTGTATATCTTGAACCTTCTTAGTGAAAATTTTGCTTCCTCCACTGCACGGTACAAACTTTGATTCTTTTGATTAATAGTATCTATAGTGATACAAATATGCATGTATAATGTAAATAATAATTTGTGTCACCAATGCATTTGCATGTGTCACATCATGTCATTTTTGCTATAGAAAGCTAATTAGGTCTGGTAACTCTTGAGTTTTCCTAGGTACATTGTTTGTACATGTTTCAAAAGGATTGACTCCATTGGACCCCGCGCATAACGGGAACTTCAGCGTACTTGTCTGCCCTTTATGTTCCATCAAATCTTCATCGAATCTTTCCCAATCATTAGTAATTATCGTCCTCAACTTCTTCTCTTGTTCAAGTTTCTGATCACCAACTTTGTCACGTACCAAAACGATGTCTTTACTCTCGTGGTGCACCGATTGATGACAAGTCATTGTCGAGTCCTTTTCAGAAACCCTATTGATGATTTCTTCGAGGTCTTTGATATCGTCATGTGGGATCTGCTCAATACTTGGAAAGTCTTGGGCATTTCTCACCCCTATACTTTGACATAACTCGAAATATATTGACAATTCTTCACCTTGGACCGTGGCTTTTTGCACGATCCTAAGTGCCATACTGGCCTCGACTTTTCCAGCCGAATAAATTCGCAGTAGAATTCGAGCAATTCCATTGCAAATTCTGCTATATACATCAAAAACTTCAATCATAACACAATCCATAGCTTCAAGAACAAGAGGAACAACAGCATTATCACATAATGGCTTAATTTCAAGTAACATATCAAGTAAAAATTGTAATTTTTGTATTACAACAAGATCTTGAATCATCGAATATCGTCCTCCTTCAACAACAGCAACGTTGATATAATCATAATCGTTATCATTATCATCATCGTTGTTATTATCGACATGTTTCAAATTTTGTAGGTTCCTCCTTTCTTGCAAATTCATAAAAAGAAGAGATGATTTTTGGTCAAGATAGGTAAAATAAGCGCGAATAAAAGCGTTTATACCCCAAACTTTATTACCCAAATGTCCATCTTTGAAATTCGATAAATCAAAAGGTAATCTTCCGATCCTCTGTATAGCAGGAATTTTAGAGCTATAGACCCCATGCATTAACATTAAACCTTTTATTGCAACAACCCAACTTTTTGTTTTTTCCATACGTAACGAAATTGACCTTACAAGTGATTTTAAATGGCTAGGAGATAATCGTAACCACTTATATACGCGATCTACATTTTTTAAATCCATCCCCCTTTCATCGTGGCTTGTTGCTTTAATTATTGCAGATTCCATTTCTGGATTTCGAATTGATGTTCTTCTTGATAAGCTGGCCAGCCATAAATTTTTATGATCATTAATAAACCCAGATGCTTTTCTCCATAGCCTCATTGTTGTCAAATTTGGGTTGTCTTTTTTTTTTTTTTTTTTTTGTTATTGATATTCTAAGTTTTGATTTCCCAAGTCAAAATTTTTGCATTTGATGTTAGGAATGGGAGAAGATCAAAAAAAAAAAAAAAAAAGAGTTGGCTAGTGAAATGAAACTCAAACACATGGCAAAAGTTATGAAGAGAAGGATAATAGTAATATATATAAATTAAAGGTAACCTCATTTTGTTGAGGTTAGTTACATTTACTAATTATGTGTAGTTCTTGTGTATTGGAATAATTGGTTTTGAGGCTTTTTTTTTTTTTTTTTTTTTTTTTTTTGTAAATAAATAATCAACTATATTTTTTCAAGAAAAAAAGAACTCATAATCAGTGTCGAGCCAAATTTTTCATTGAGTGATTCAGAAGTAAATATACGAACTAGTCGAAGGGGTTCAACATCTACTATATATCTATAAAAAATATTTTTTAACCATGTAAAAATAATATAAAAATAGTATAATTTTTCGTCAAACCCTCTGGAGTAAAGGTGGTTCTACCACTGCTCTTAATTATTTTAGGAAAAAATAATCATGCATTTGTTTATGTTAATAAGACGTTTGAATTTGAACAATTAAGATGTTGTATTTAGGTTTGAACGTTGGATGATTAAGATTGTTCTTTTTGTTCGTTTTTCAACGTTTGAGCGTGCATGATTTATGCATTTTTAAATATGATGAGTATGCAATCCAAATAAAAAAGAAATTAAATATTTGAAAGATATAGTTAATAAATTAAATCATTAGTTGACATAAAAATGTAACATTTTATATTCGCTACTAATGATTTACAGTGGTGATGGTTGGTGATAGTAATGATGACAGATGTAATGGTGAAGATGATTGATATTGTAGAATTGACGCGATGGTGTCGTTTGTTAATGGTAGCGGTGGTGGTGGTTCCAACGATCCAATAATCATGATTAAGTAATATGTGCTCTTATTTTAATTTTTAATTGTTAAAATTAAATTACTCGATTTGATGTAAATATCTAATAGGGATAATTCAATTGTGGACACTTGGAGTGTGGAGTATATGAGGATTCATGTCCATTCATAATGTACCCCTTTAATACTAAAGTTGGTTACGAGTTTACGTGAACTCTATAATTTTTATATAAATATTACATATATATGTAATAAAAATTTACTAATAATTAATAATTTTTTTAAAAAAATATTGTTAATCTTATAATAATCATGTTATAATCTTTAATTTGTTGCAGCAATTCATAAATTTTAAATTTCGAATCTTCCTCGTACAAATTGAAAAAAATAAAAACAGCTATTATTTCCATCACCAAGTGGTCCAACAAAAAATAATTGTTTTAAATTGAGGAATTTATTGGGTCAACTACTTTTGTACCCAGCTTTTAAATTGTTTTCTACCAATGTATTTTTGTACTGTAATCCCTATGCTTTTTGTTTAAACTTTAAAATGAAAGATTCTTTATTTATTTATTTTTTCGTTCATCATGCTTGGTAGTATTCATAGGTTTGAGATGAAATCAGAATTTGACATTTATGAGTTTTTGTAACGACGTCAAGTTAATATGACAATAATAATAGAGTGTTTATAATTAAATATTTTATAGATATTTAGTAAATTTCTTAATAGATAAATAAAGTTTAAGACAAGATTACAGATTCACGTGAACTCATATTTACGCCCCTTGATCTATACTATAACAATGACATAAAAATAAAAATAATATATTTTAAAGAGTGACTGCAAAAGAAGCCATATGGTGTAAATAATATTTTGGGGCCATCAATTAAATACATTGTCAAATCACCAATTAAATTGGTGTGGGGACTCTAGTCACATAGCTTGCAACAGGATCATAACAAATCGCCACGCTCTGTGTTCATCGTCCTCGACTGTCGTGCAACTTGATCATTTTTCGTCCCCGGCCAACACTGCAATACTAGCGTCACCGTCCAATTCACGACCAACACAAAGGGCAGTGACTCCAATACCATTGATACAATTTAAGAAAGAGTATTTACGTCCAAGGATATATAAGCCCCACATCAGCTCCGCATTAAACCGATATAGAACTCAAGTCTTGACCTTTAGCCATAATGGTCATGGATGACATAAATTTATGCAAAAATTGACTAGTAAATCTTCTAAGAAATTGATTAAGAAAATGAAAATATGTTGATTTTCCAAAATTAAATGAAAAGTTACATATGTCAAACATAAATTTAGAAAGTGAACTTTAAAGTGTTTATAAAGTGAAACACTTACTTCACATGGTAAGTGAGGAAAGGAAATAGAGATGCCTCGCGCCGTCGTCGTCGGATTTGGATTTGGATTTGGTCAAATGATCGATCGATGAGATCTATTTTTTTGGACAAATTTTGTTTGAATTACGAAAAATGCCAAGGAAAAAAAATGCAGTATTTACTGCAGATTTTCAGAACTCCATATATACGCAATAACAGTGTTTCTGAAATAATGCATCTGTTTGAAACTGTTGCTTCTGTTTCAGATTGTTGCTTCTGTTACAGGAGGTTGCACTGTTTCAGATTGTTGCTTCTGTTACAGAAGATTGCACAGCTTCAGAGAGTTGCAACTCTTCAACGGAAAAAACACACTGTTTCAGTGAACCAGTGCACTGTTTCAGAAAAATACTGCATTGTTTTAACTGAATGGACATACATGTTCAGGAAGAGTCACACACCTCTATTATGAACCAATGCCACCTTTTCAAAAAGGCATCTAGTGGCTATATAAACCTGGTTTCATCCACAGGTTTATGATATAGAAAAAACAGAAATTTTCAGATTACAAACTTCTTCTTCTTGTCTTAAAAATACTCTTAAGTGTGATCATTCAAACCGTGAGTGTGTTCGAAGAATCTGCCTATTTGAGGTACCGCTATAGTCAGATTGAAGGCCATTTTATCCTGGGAGGAAAATTCCACAACCTCGGGTACAGAGAGGGGAATTATTTCCTTAAGGAAAGTCCGTGAATTCGGACGACTTGGTCTTAACTACTTTTCTGTTTTCATCTAATTTTTTTTTCTGAAAAACACACTTCTTTGAAAGATCTTTTTTTTGATCTTGTGTTGAGGGTGTTACATAACTTCATAAGAGTTCTTGTTTTGTACTTGAACTAGTGTTGAGGTTCTTACTCTATTATACAGATTCTACATACCCGTTTTGTCGGAAAACTTAACACTTTCAAAGAGCTTGATGCATATTATTTTGCAACTTCCAAAGAGCTTCTAGTGTTTGGATAATCGTAGCGTCCAGTTCATCTCACGAGCACCTCGACTAGTTTTATAGGTACCAAGAAGATGCATATTATTTTGCAACTTTCAAAGAGCTTCTAGTGTTTGGATAATCGTAGCGTCTAGTTCAGCTCACGAGTACCTCGACTAATTTCACAGGTACCAAGAAGATGCATATTATTTTGCAACTTTCAAAGAGCTTCTAGCGTTTAGATAATCGTACGTCCAGTCCAGCTCACGAGCACCTCGACTAATTTCACAGGTACCAGGAACATGCATATTATTTTGCAACTTTCAACGATAATCGTAGCATCCAGTTCAGCTCACGAGCACCTCAACTAATTTCACAGGTACCAAGAAGATGCACATTATTTTGCAACTTTCAAAGAGCTCCTAGTGTTTGGATAATCGTAGCATTCAGTCCAGCTCACGAGCACCTCGACTAATTTCACAGGTACCAAGAAGATGCACATTATGTCGCAACATTCAAAGGGCTTCTACTGTTTGGATAATCGTAGCGTCCAGTCCAGCTCACAAGCACCTCGACTAATTTCACAGGCACCAGGAACATGCATATTATTTTGCAACTTTCAACTTCTAGTGTTTGGATAATCGTAGCATCCAGTCCAGGCACCTCGACTAATTTCACAGATACCAAAAAGATGAATATTCTAGCGTTTGGATAATCGTAGCGTCCAGTTCAGCTCAAGAGCACCTCGATACCAAAAAGATGCATATTATTTTGCAAATTTCAAAGAGCTTCTAGCGTTTGGATAATTGTAGCGTCCAGTTCAGCTCATGAGTACCTCTACTAATTTCACAGGTATCAAGAGGACACATATTATTTTGCAACTTTCAAAATTTGGATAATCATAGTGTCCAATTCAGCTCACGAGCACCTCGACTAATTTCACAGAACAAGCATATACTATTTCGCAACTTCCAAAGAGCTTCTAGTGTTTGGATAATCGTAGCGTCCGGTTCAGCTCATGAGCACCTCGACTAATTTCACAGGTAACAAGAGGACACGTATTATTTTGCAACTTTCAAAATTCGGATAATCATAGTGTCCAGTTCAGCTCACGAGCACCTCGACTAATTTCACAGATAACAAGAGGACACATATTATTTTGCAACTTTCAAAATTCGGATAATCATAGTCTCCAGTTCAGCTTACGAGCACCTCGACTAATTTCACAGGTAACAAGAGGACACATATTATTTTGCAACTTTCAAAATTCGGATAATCATAGTGTCCAGTTCAGCTCACGAGCACCTCGACTAATTTTACAGGTACCAAGAAGATGCATACTCCCTTTGTTTAAAAAAGAATGACCTACTTTGACTTGGCACAAAGTTTGAGAAAATAAAGAAGATTTTTTAATCTTGTGGCCTTAAATTAAAGTAGTGTCAAATATACCAAAATGTCCTTTAATCTTGTGGTCCTAAACATGTCATGTGAAAAGTTGAAATTAAAGTATTGCAAAAAAGGAAAAGGGGTCATTCTTTTTTAAAAGGACTAAAATGGAAAATAAGTCATTCGTTTAGAAATGGAGGAAGTATTATTTTGCAACTTTCAAAGAGCTTCTAGAGTTTAGATAATCATAGCGTCCAGTTCAGCTCACGAGCACCTCGACTAATTTCACAGGTACCAAGAGGATACATTATTTTGCAACTTTTAAAGAGCTTCTAACCTAATACCAACAAAATCTTGATGTGTTTTTGTTTTGCAGAATTAGAAAAAACAAAAGTGATGATCACTAGTAGCAAAAATCTACAACATTTTCTTGTTAACATTCTTGTTCTTCATGTTTTTTACTTAGGACTAGGCTTATCAATATGTAACATTAATAGTACTCATTATCTAAGAGATCCAGCAACTTTATGGTGTCCTGATAACATCTTCAAGTTGGGATTTTTCAGTCCTGGAAGTAGAAATAGCTCGAATCTCTACATTGGTAGTTGGTACTGATACAATTTAATAATAATTGATCTTATTGATATTGAAGGGGTTACAGCTGTATATATAGAGAACTGAAGAATAACTAATTACAGAATAACCCAAATGTATTTAATAATTATATATGTAGTCTATTATCCCCCCGCAAGCTGATCAGCGGTAACGAGGGGCAGCTTGGAGCAGAGATACTGAAAAGGCTGTAACGGAAGAGGCTTGGTGAGAATATCAGCAAGCTGGTCAGTAGATGGGACATAGTGCGTGGCCATCGTTCCTGCAAGTACCTCATCGCGAACAAAGTGACAGTCGGACCCAACATGCTTCATACGATCATGAAGGACTGGATTTTTGGTAACACAAATAGTGGACTGATTGTCACAATAAATCTGTGGTTTCGTCGGGGGAATGCCAAGTGCATCTGTAAGGTATCGTAACCACATGGCTTCAGCAACACCCGCAACCATGGCACGATATTCTACTTCTGTGGAGGAACGGGACACTCGCGTTTGCTTCTTGGTGCACCAGGAAATCAGATTCGGTCCCATCATAACAATATATCCAGTAGTGGACTTCCGATCATCTTTGTCGTTAGCCCAATCCGAATCAGAAAAAACAGATATATCAAACGAGCCCTTTTGAAATAAAATTCCACATTGAAGAGTACCTTTAAGATAGCTCAGAATGCGTTTCAAGGCCTGAAAGTGTTGTTCTGTGGGAGCATGCATTGATTGGGAGACTCGATTGACTGCATATTGGATGTCCGGACGAGTAACAGCAAGATAATGAAGTCCACCGACGAGGCTCCGATATAGTGTAGGATCGGCAAAGGGAGTATTCGGCCCTGGGGATTGGCGGACTGCCATGGGAGTGACCGCGGGTTTGCAGTCTGTCATTCCAGCTCGATTTAGAAGTTCAAGGGTATATTTTGTCTGATGCATCAATATGGTTCCCGATTTGCGGATGAGTTCGAGGCCAAGAAAGAACTCCAGAGGACCGAGGTCCTTAAGTTTGAAGTCACGATGCATAGCCTCAGTAATTTCAGTGATGAGTGATGACGAGCTGCCTGTAATAACAATATCATCCACATAGATAAGAATGATGACTGTCCCTCGAGAACAGTGAAGGGTGAAGAGGCTGTTGTCATGATGGTAGGTGCGAAAACCAAGACCCTGCAGAAAAGTAGAGAGGCGTGTGTACCAGGCACGTGGGGCCTATTTCAGGCCATACAGTGATTTGCGAAGCTTGCAAACATAGTGAGGACGGTTGGGATTAACATATCCCGGTGGCTGAACCATATAGATGTCTTCCTCAAGATGACCATGAAGAAAGGCATTGCTGACGTCTAACTGATGAAGCGGCCAATCATAGTGAAGAGCAAGAGACAAGACCAGACGAATAGTCTGTTGCTTAACAACAGGGCTGAAGGTCTCCTTATAATCCACACCATACTCCTGATGATACCCTTTTGCAACCAGACGTGCTTTATAGCGAGAAAGAGATCCATCTAAATTTTGTTTGATGCGAAACACCCATTTGCACCCAATAGACTTTCGGTTACTAGGCAGAGGTACCAAATCCCATGTACGTTGTTCATTCAGAGCCTGAAATTCCTCATCCATAGCTTGGCACCAGAAACTATTTTTGGAGGCTTGGTTGTAGGTAGTAGGCTCAGTTATGGGATGTGCATCAAAGGGTATTTGAGTGTGGTAGACTTTGGGTTTGAAGGTACCGGCCTTGGCTCGGGTTGTCATAGGGTGAGTGTTGAGTGGAGGGTGATTAGGAAGGGGTGGTGGAGTTGTATGGCAGTCGGCTGGGTGTTCGGGTGGGAGGTTTGGGGGTTCGGGTGGGTGGGTGGTTGGTGCGAGTGGGTAGTGGTGTAGTGGGGTACCGGGTTAGGTGCCGAGTGAGCCGGAGCATGAGCGTGTGAAAAGGACGGAAATAATGGCACAATGCCAAGTGGATTGGGGGAGTATGGAGTAGAGGAAAGACTTGTGTAAGGAAATTGTTCCTCCACAAAACGAACATGACGGGAAACATATGTTTTCTGAGATACAGGATCGAAACATTTGTAACCTTTGATAGTGGGATGATAGCCTAGAAAGACACAAGGGGTGGACCGAGGTTGAAGTTTATGTTGAGTGTGTGGACGCAAACAGGGATAAACCAGACACCCAAACGGGCGGAGATGGATGTAGTCGGGTGGATGATTGTAGAGACGGGCATATGGAGTGGAGTTGGAGAGAGTGTGAGTAGGCATGCGATTTATGAGGTAGTTGGCAGTAGCAAGGGCATCAACCCAAAAGGAAACGGGTAAGGTGGAATCATGGAGGAGCGCAACAACTGTTTCTATTAGGTGACGGTGTTTGCGCTCAGCAACGCCATTTTGTTCAGGGGTATATGGACATGAAGTGTGATGAAGAGCCCCTAGACTTTGAAGAAAAACACCAAATGCATTGTTGATAAATTCTTTGCCATTGTCACTTCGAAAAATTTTGATTTTGGCATTAAATTGATTTTGAACCATTCGGTCAAAGTTGACGAAAACAGTATAAGCTTCGGATTTAAATTTCAGAGGATAAAGCCAAGTGAATTTACTATAATCATCAACAAAACAGATATAATAACGAAAACCTTGAACAGAAGGAACTGAGGTTGGACCCCAAACATCAGAATGAATTAAATGAAATGGCGCAGTGGCCTTGTGTTCAGACAGTGAGAAAGGTAAACGACAAGATTTAGACACTGAACAGGACTCGCAATGTAATTTCTCTGAAAAATTAAAACCTAAGGAAGATAAAATGGATTTGGTGATGGCGGATGATGGGTGCCCAAGCCGGCGATGCCAGGTGGACGAGAGAATGGCTTGACTCACAACAGACGTAGACCTGGATGGAAGAGTGTATAGCCCATGCTCACAGCGGCCCGTGTACCGCACCCGGTTCGTGGTATTGTCCACTATCTGGAAATTGGTGTCATTAAAAATGAGGGTGCAGTTATTATCTTTAGTAAAGCGATAAACAGATAAAAGATTGGATGTGAGGGAAGGGACGTGGTGAAGGGTTGAGAGATGAAATTTACCATTTGGGGTATAGACATACCCAGAGCCGGTGTTTGTGATGGGAAGGGATTGACCATTGCCTACTGTAATAGTTTCTGAGCCATGATACGGATGAGGAGCTTGAAGTTGTGAATAATCCGACGTCACATGGGTGTTAGCACCTGTGTCTAGATACCAATCGCCAGATTGAGCGTTTGTGGACGCATGCATCGCCCTTGATCCGCCGGACTGGCTATTTACATTCTGCGAGTCATCATAACGATACCAGCAATTGGCTGCAGAATGGCCCCGTTTAGCACAAATTTGACATGTCGGAAGATCTCGTGTGGGCCCCCGCTGGTTTCCTCGTCCCTGTCCGCGGCCTAACTGGAAGCCGTCCCTCGGTGGAGGCCCGCCTCTGCCTTGCTGCCCGGCGTTCCGACGGTCACCGCCGCCGCTGCCTCGCCCTTGGTTACGGCGATCGTCACTGCGACCCCTGGCCGAGCCCCCGCTGCCAGCCGAGTAGAGAGCCGTGACGCCAGGGGTGGAACTGGCTTCTCCGAGCAGTAATTTGTGTTCCATGTCTAGATTCAATTCTTCTGCATTAAGCCATCCAGACAGTTGATTCAGAGTGATTTCGACAGGTGAGAGGCGAATATGCTGTTTGAGAGAGGAATAGCCAGACGGAAGACCACGTAGCACGGCATTCACCACGTCTCGTTCAGGAATAATCTCGTTCACAGCATCTAGGTCAAACAGAATAGAGGCCACATCATCAAGGTATTGAGTCATCGTCTTCGTTCCCTTCCGAAGAGTATGCAATCTGTCACGCAACTGAAAAATATGAGCCGTGGACACAGAGTTGTACCTTGTGGCTAGTGCGTCCCAAAGTGAAGCCGATGTGAGAAAACCCTGGGCGTGTTTGTGCACAGAGGGGCTAATAACTGCGAGAAGACAGGCTCGGATCTGAGTGTCTACAATCATCCACGGAAGGTAGTCGGGATTTGGGAGCATGACGCCGTCCTCCTCGGCTGTCTTGGGCGGCGGCTTCTCCGCACCGTCAATCCATCCGAGCAGCAAGTTGGTTGCGAGGGCTGTGCGGACGTTAAGTGCCCAGGCCGGGTAGTTGTTGTCAGATAATTTTTCGGGGATGAGATTGTGGAGATTCCTGAGCAGTAATTTTACTCCAGACGGTAAATTTGACAGAGGATCAACAACCTTGTCCATGGCGCCGACCTACGGCGGAGGAGGGAGGCCGTGCGGCGTGGTGTAGACGGTGGCGGCGGCGCACACACGTCGGAAAAGAGGAGAGATTAGGGTTTGGGCGGAAGAAGAAACCCTAGTTTTGATACCATGATACAATTTAATAATAATTGATCTTATTGATATTGAAGGGGTTACAGATGTATATATAGAGAACTGAAGAATAACTAATTACAGAATAACCCAGATGTATTTAATAATTATATATGTAGTCTATTAGGTACAACTTCTCAGAAACAACTGTTGTTTGGGTAGCAAATAGAGATAAACCATTGAAAGATTCATCTGGTGTATTCAAGATATCTGATGATGGAAGTCTTGTTGTGATGAATGGAATGAATGAAATTCTTCGGACGTCAAACGTTTCATCTAGTTCGCGTGTTGTTATGAATTCGACAACTCAGTTACGCAGTGGGAACCTTGTTTTACTTGATAACGCAAAAATTGGGACCGTAATATGGCAAAGTTATCAACATCCTAGTGATACATTTTTGCCTAAGATGAAAATTCCTATTAACTCTGCTAAAACAGGAGAGAAAACAGGTCTAAGATCTTGGAAAAATCCATTGGATCCAAGTTTTGGTGATTTTTCGACTAGTATTACCGCGATTCTTCCTCAGCTTTTAATTTGGAAAGCGGAGTATGTTCGCTAGAGTAGTGGTCAATGGAATGGTCAGATTTTTATTGGAATAAAGCGTATGCGTAGCGTGCATACTGGTGGATACAATGTTGTTGATGACGAAGAGGGAACTGTGTATCTTACGGGCCTTGTTGAACGAAAGGAAGCTACTAGGTTCGTCTTGGAAACGACTGGGAACTTGGTACAGTCATACTGGGATGAGATTGAGAGGAAATGGAAGTTCCCGTGGTCAGCGAATGAAAATGATTGCGATGTTTATGGAACTTGTGGTCCATTTGGGAGGTGCAATTCATTGGATTCGCCAATTTGTTCGTGTTTAAGAGGGCTTGAGCCAAAGAATAGAGACGAATGGAGAAAGGGGAATTGGAGTAGTGGTTGTGTGAGGAGGAAAAGCTTGCAATGTGATCGAGATGAGAACGAAACAAGTACAAGTGATGGACTTTTGAAGATGGAATTCATGAAAGTACCCGATTTCGCTGAATGGTTACCACCTAAGCTTGAAGATGAATGCAGAAGCCAATGCTTGAGTAATTGTTCTTGCTTAGCTTATGCTTTCGATGCAGGAATAGGCTGCATGTCGTGGAGCGGATTCTTGATTGACATTCAACAATTCGAAGGCTCTGGCACAACACTTTACATCCGCATTGCACATTCTGAACTCGGTATGTTAGTAGGATTGCTCTTGATTTGCCTCTATTCAAATGTATCAGTAGCTTTACATGCTTTGTTTTTGTTTGCAGATCATCACGGAGAGATCAGACTAATCTCTGTTCTAGTGATTGCATCGTTTTCTACTGTTTGCATTACCGTGTTTCTTATCTGGTTTTGGATGTCAAGGCAACGAGGTAAAATATGGTTCCGGTTTAAAAGGAACCATCAGTTGGATGGAAAGAAGATCTGTTTGGATGAAAATATTACTAATGTTGATTTGGAGGAGTTGCCATTTTTCAAATTTGAAGTGCTCGCGATGTCGACAGACCAGTGTCATCAGAACAATAAGCTCGGACAAGGTGGTTTTGGTCCAGTATACAAGGTAAACTAAACTTCCTTTTTCTTCGAGTGGACTAATCCATTCAAGGGGAGTGTTGGAGTAACTGGTAAAGTTGCTGCCATGTGACCAGGAGGTCACGGATTCAAGTCTTGGACACAGCCTCTTGCAGAAATGCATCTCCGAACCCTGTGTATAGCAGGAGCTTTAGTGCATCGGGCTGCCCCTTTGGACTAATCCATTCCAACTCCGGTCCTTGTAAATGCAACTGTCTAGTAGTATCGTTTTCCTGTTTTGTTCGTAGGGAGTATTAGCAGACGGAGAAGAGATAGCCGTCAAGAGGCTTTCGACCGCCTCAGGTCAAGGAATGGAAGAGTTCATGAATGAAGTGTTGTTGATATCAAGAGTCCAACATCGAAACCTTGTTAGATTATTGGGATGTTGCATTGATAAAGAAGAGAAGATGTTGATCTATGAGTTTTTGCCAAATAAAAGCTTGGATGTTTTTCTCTTTGGTTAGTTTCGAAAAAAACTCTCTACTCTACCTTATCTAGTCAGACCTTTTTATAACAGTCATTCTCTATAATAACGTTTCGCTATAATAACCACGTTTTCTTTGGAACCAAGTTGGATGCTATGTTATACTGTACCTAAGCACGCCCTTTAACTTGGCCTCAAATGGCATATATGCCCTCTAACTTTGGGTCTGCACATGTAGACACTTTAGCTCGCACAAAGTTGAACAAGTACACGCACGTGTCTGGCATCTACATGGCAATATCACGTGAATTGCCACTTAGACGTGTGCGTCTACTTGTTCAACTTTGTACGAGTTAAAGTGCCTACTTGTGCAGACCTAAAGTAGGAGGACATCGATGCCATCTGAGTCCAAGTTAAAGCGCATGCCTATGTGTTATGCCTCTATTACATGTTATAGATAATAGCATTTTGCTACAGCAGCCAAAAGAACATCCAGACAAATGACGTCATTATAGAGAGGTTCGACTGTATGTTCATTATAACTTCCCCGTTTTATCATTGTCTTTCGATGAATGTCTAGATCAAACGCGTAAAGTGATCTTGGATTTGAGCAAATGATTGCACATTATCGAAGGGATTGGCTGAGGACTACTATACCTACATAGAGATTCAAGAATAAAGATAATTCACATAGATTTAAAGCCAAGTAATATCTTGCTAGACAACGATTTCAATCCAAAAATCTCAGACTTCGGCATGGCGAGGATTTTCAAATGCAATCAAGATCAGGCACAGACAAGAAAAGTTGCAGGAACCTAGTAAGTATACATATACATATAGACATTCAATGTGCGTCGGTAATAGTAGGAGAGCGTTCTTTTGGGTCTGGATTTTCTTGTTCGTGGTGTTAGTTTATTTTGCATACCGTACTAGTTTATATGCATTTATCTTTTGTGTTTGTTAAATTGTTAGTTTGTTTTGCGGACCGTACTAGTTTATATGCACTTATCTTTTGTGTTTGTTATACTGTTATCGGTCCTAAGCCGGGGGTCTATCGGAAATAGCCTCTCTACTTCACCTGAGGTAGTGGGATGGTCTGCATACGCTCTACCCTCCCCAAACCCCATTATGTGGGCATACACTGGGTATGTTGTTGTTGTTGTTGTTGTTGTTGTCGATTTGAAGATTTTATTGTCGAAATTTGCATTGTCAGAGCGGATATATGGCTCCAAAGTACGTGATCAAAGGGACGTTTTCTAAGAAATCTGATGTTTTTATCTTTGGAGTGCTGGTGTTGGAGATCATAAGTGGGCAAAAAGTTGCAAGTTTTTGGAATGAAGAGATCTCATTAAGCCTTCTTGGATATGTAAGTTCCTTTAAAACTCTGTTGTATTTGTAACCCTGATATATTTTTGGGTGAATATAGTCTTGTAAAACCAGTGGTGGACCCAGAATTTAGGAGTTGTGGGTGCTCGGGAAGTTCAGACACATATATTGGCACCAAAGCTTTAAGGTTCCGTGCATGGAAATCAAAGCACCCAACTATCCTTTCGGTTTCACGGGTGCATTTTTCTATCTTATACCAACTTTTATGCTTTTTTATAGAGTAAAGTGTCTAGTATCTCCTGAACTATGACCAAATTTGCTACGACACACTCAAACTTTATGAGGGCCCTTACTCCGTTGAACTAAATTTTAGCGTATTTTTGTCACCTTTTTTAGCTGATGTGACACTTTTTGACAACCTTTTTAGCTGTAGTGGACCCCAATTTAGGTAATAAGTCAGCACAAAAAGGTGACAAGAATATGCTAAAATTGTGTCATCCTGATGTGATAATTTTTGTCAACCTTTTTAGCTAGCGTGGACCCCATTTTAGGTAATAAAGGTGTTACGTCAGCACAAAAAGGTGACAAGAATATGCTAAAATTGAGTTCAGGGGGGTAATAGGACCCGTGTGAAGTTGGAATGTGTCGTAGCAACTTTGACCAAAGTTCGGGGAGGTCCTGACTTATCTCATTTTTATGCATTTCTTATATAATTATACGTATTCTGCGTC
The DNA here is from genome assembly GCA_030864225.1 of Capsicum baccatum var. pendulum. Taxonomy (NCBI): domain Eukaryota; kingdom Viridiplantae; phylum Streptophyta; class Magnoliopsida; order Solanales; family Solanaceae; genus Capsicum; species Capsicum baccatum. Next base: position 279,514,650 of record CM061550.1, read on the forward strand.
GGATTTTACGGGTGTTGGAGCACCAATATGTCCTATTTGAATCGATCTCAGTAGATCCCTCTTTAATTCCCAAAGGAGAAGAACTAGGATGAAACAGATTTCGATAAGTTTATAGAAACATATTGTTGCTAATTGACCGAAGTGAGAAGCAAAAATATTTTGATAAAGACGTTCATCAGACTCAGACTTGAGAATGTTATCGCCATGTGAAATAAGGACATTCTGATCACTTGATTGGCTCTTGTCCTGGTTACCCTTTACCACTCTTTGTCTGCATGTTTGAACCCGCGCGCATGTCAAAAAAGGACAGCCCGGTGCACTAAAGCACCCACTATGCGCAGGGTCTGGGGAAGGGTCCCACCACAAGGGCGTATTGTACGCAGCCTTATCTTGCATTTCTATCAGAGGCTGTTTCCAAGGCTTGAACCCGTGCAGTGATGGAGCCACCTTGTAATTAGGGTGTTCATCCGAACCCCTTCGACGAAAAATTATACTATTTTTACACAGTCAAAAGTATTTTTATGTATATATTGTAGATATTGAACCCCTTTAACTAGTCCATATGTTTACTTTTGAACCCCTCAATGAAAATCCTGGTTCCGTCACTGAACCTGTGGCCTCCTGGTCACATGTGCGCGTGTATCTTTTACAATGTAAGTTCAACAGAATTCAGTAGTTTTGCATTCAATACGTACAAATTATAAATTTAGAATCCAGTAACTTCAAAGGCCTAGAATCCATAACACATAAACGTCAAATCCTGAAACCGTTTAGGTGTTTGAACTTAAAGTTGTGTAATTGTTTACTCCAAAACTACAACAACAACATACCCAGTGTTATTGTTGGAGCCAGAATTTTTACTAAAAGGGGTTTCAGAAGTAAATATACGAACTAGCCAAAGGGGGTTCAATATCAGCTATATATACATAAAAAGATAATTTTAACCATATATAAATAGTAGAGAAAATGCTCTATTTCCACCTTGAACTATACGCGAAAATGCTGAGACACACCCGAACTTTAGGAGGGTCCTATTACCCTCCTGGACTAATTAAAACTGTATTTTTGACAACCTTAGTGCCTTCCTGGCACATACGTGGCACAACACATTGAAGGGTCCACATAGGCACTAAGGTTATCAAAAATACGATTTTAATTAGTCCAGGGGTAATAGGACCCTCCTAAAGTTCGGGTGTGTCTCAGCCTTTTCACGTATAGTTCAAGGTGAAAATAGAGTATTTTCCCTAAATAGTATAATTTTCCATCGAAGAAGGTTCGAATGAATCCCCAGAGCTAAAGGTGGCTCCACCCCTACCCAGTGTATTCTCGCGGTTTGGGGAGGGTAAAGTGTACACAGTAGTAGAGAGGTTGTTTCCGATACTAAAAGAGTTTCCTTTTTTTTTTCAGGCATGGGAACTATGGAAAGAGAATGATTTATCAAATTTCATTGATCAAGTTATATGGGATCCAAACTTTGAAATTGTGTTAACAAAATGCATACACATAGGTTTATTATGTGTTCAAGAATTTGCTAGAGATAGACCAACAATTTCAACTGTTCTTTCAATGCTTTCAAGTGAAGTTATTACAAGTCTTCCAACACCATTGCAACCTGCATTTGCTAATTTTTATGATGATAATGGAGATGGTTCTGTAAATTATGTCACTTTGACAAACATTGATGGAAGATAATGGTGGTACGGAAACAACCTCTCTGCCTCACAAACGTATGGGTAAGGTCAGGGGCCGAGCTACCCTGGGCTAGGGGGTTATCTGAACCCTCTTCAGCGGAAAATTATACTATATGTACATGGTTAAAATTGACTTTTATGTATATATAATAATATATGGTGAACCCCTTCGATTTTGTTCATATGTTTACTTGTTAACCTCTGTATGAAAATCCTGGCTCTGCCACTGGATAAGGCCATTGTATATCATACACTTTCTAAACTCCACTTATGGGATTATACTAATTATATTGTTGTGTTATAAAATAATACAACATCAATCCTTCTTAGTTTTAGAAAAGGATACTAATCTTCACCCTTGTTTTTTTAGTTAAAAGGATATTATACTAAAGTATATATACAAAGAGTATAGGATGTATACATTGTGGTTATTTTTTTTTCTAAAATCAGTCACATTTAAGATGATTGTATGCCCCAACCAACACTATTAACCTAACCAATCAAGTCTTTTGGAATTTTGACTTGAAATGCTATGACTCAAATTCTATAGGAAAAATTAGAGAAACTACCATTCTTACGATTATAATTACAATAAATAGTAATACTTCTTCAATATTGTAACTTATAGCAAAAGTAGCAATATTTTACCCACTTCATAGTAATAGAATAATATGTATTTTTCAGTTGTGCATATGTATTTATGAGTAATACATATATATATATTTGTATATGTATTTATATAACAATATTTTACTTAAATACAAAATACAATTTGTTATTTTTCATAATTATGAAGCTGTTGTTATAAAGTTATAATTAAGGCTACAGAGTTGCTATTTCTGAAAGGAAAAAGGCTCAAATATGCCACTGAACTATCAGAAATGACTCATTTATGCCATCCATTAAAAGTTGGGCTCATTTATGCCATCGCCGTTATAAAACCGGCTCATCCATGCCATTAATTTTTAACAGCCGGTTTTTAAAAACCGCCTTGCCACGTGGCAGCTTATTAGAGTGCCACGTCATTTAAAAAAATTGATTTTTTTTTAAAAATTATTTTTTTTGATCCATTAAAAAGAATTCACGCAACTTTTTGATCCATTGAAAATTAGTTTGATCTATGCTTTTAAAATTTGATTAATTTTTCATGAATATATTCTTAAAACATTCTCGTTCGATTCATTTTTTTGTCATTTTTGACATATTAAGATTGTTTTCATATTTTACCTTTAAAATTAATTATTTTTTTCTTCAAATTAATTTCAAATACAATAGTAAACAATTGCAGATATTTGGAATTCCTTGATTTAGGCAACAATGAGTTGAATGACACATTTCCAATTTGGTTGGGAGGCCTTCCTGATTTGAAGATTTTAAGCTTGAGATCAAATAAGTTGCACGGCCCTATAAGTGATTCAAGGACAGACTTGTTTGCTCAAATTCGAGTAATAGATCTCTCATTCAATGAATTTAGTGGTGATTTACCTGTGAGCCTTTTCGAGAATTTTCAAGCCATGAAAATCATTGGTGAGAACAATTGAACCCGAGAGTATGTTGCACATACAAATACTGCCGTTGACCCATTTTCTTTGATAGTGACAACAAAGGGTCTGGATCTTGAACTTCCTCGAGTTTTGTCCACATACATAATTATCAATCTCTCATGGAATAGATTTGAAGGTCATATTCCAAGCGTTATTGGAGATCTTGTTGGACTTCATGCGCTGAACCTATCTCATAATGTCTTGGAAGGTGTTATACCCGCATCATTGCAACATTTATCTGTACTTGAATCATTGGATCTCTCATCCAACAAAATAGGCGGTGAAATTCTACAGCAGCTTGCATCCCTCACATTTCTTGCAGTCTTAAATCTCTCTCATAATCATCTTGTTGGATGCATCCCCAAAGGAAAACAATTTGACATGTTTGAGAACAGCTCATACCGAGGGAATGATGGGTTACGTGGATTGCCACTATCAAAGGATTGTGGTGGCGATGATGGGGTACCGCTAGATGATGAAGAAGAAGAAGAAGAAGAAGAAGGAGATTTGATCAGTTGGCAAGCGGTTCTCATGGGTTTCGGTTGTGGTCTGGTTATTGGACTGTCCATAATATACATAATGTTGTCAACTCATTATCCAATATGGTTTTCGAGGATGGTTGTAAAATTTGAACGCAGAATTGCTACGAGAATGAAAAGATATTAGTGTGTAACTTGCTGGTATTCAACTTAATCTTTATCCTTCATAACATTACGTTTCATCCTTAAAGCTCTTAACCTTAATCCATTCATTTTTTGGAAATTGCAGGATTCAAGTCTAATATGTCGCCGGTGATGCAAATATAAGCCTTCATCTTTCATAAATTGTGATTTTTTCCATAGTATATGTTACTTTATGAATAAAGACATCATTTTTTTTTTCTTTTTCTAAATTTGAGACTCAGCCGGAATTGTTTGTACAGACAGTAGCCCAACTTTTATCACTCGTTGCTATATAATCTGTAGTAGTAATAATTTCAGCCTAATCATTACTTGAGTAATATAAATTTATGAAGCTACTTCCCCTCAATTTTTCCCTTTCCTTTTGCAAAGAGAAGTCATTTTATTGAACATAAAGACTAATACATTTACAAGGAAAGAAGAACTGAATGTAGAGAAGGCTTGTACTGCCACTATCACCCAACGGGACATGCCGCCTGACCACCACTCGCCAGAAAGACTTTCGACACAAGGCACCACCTGCGGATCTCCAGTCGGGAACTTCACGCAGTCCACTATTCCGACACACCCAAACCTGGGCTCTGATACCACTTGTTGGGACCGCGTGTAACTTCACCCAATCTCCGCACTAATATGATATTTGTCCCCTTTGGAACAACCCCTCACGGATTTGTTTTTTGGCACCTCCCAAAAAGCCTCACACTAATGGAGTTTGGTGACACTTTAAATATTGGACATGCTTCCTCTATTTCACCTTCTAAGTGGCGTTTAAACTGCGAAGAAGTAAAGGATAAAGGGGTCTCGAAAAGTATAGCGTAGGTCATGCCATTGCCTTCCCAGAAGATCGGAGTGGAAGATTTATGGCGTGATCGAGTAACTCAGTCTCACAATCAACTTGTATGTGGACTAACACACCAACGTACAATTGCAAGAAAAAGATGTTTCAATATAGTTGGACGTAATGAATCAGTGGTATTGAATATATGAAGAACATGACGCCATGTCTGGACTCCGGCACTGTGTTCCATCAGCAGGTAAATTCTCGTGCAAAATTGGTTCGAGCTGTATGCATACTAGATTTCCATACTAACCTTATTTTTTGTTTTCCATTAACAACGAGTTCAATTGAACTCATTTTTCTCAGACACGAAACACAAATATATTATGAATCCTCACATCTCAGGCATGAGACGATTTGTATATATAGTTGAACATGTCTAGTAAGAATTTATATAGGCGATTCCAACTTTTATGGGACTGAGGCATAATCATTGTCCTCAATAATGCAAATATGTTACCATTACGGTGTTGTTTTCTATTTGTTATTGTTTTGCCTGTTCTTTTTTTAAAAGCAAACGTACACGTACTTGGACCGATCATGTGAGCGCATGGAGTCTGATCTCGGCCCGATCAGCTAAGCCATTCTTTACCTTGCCGGACATAGGACATGACATGATATAATTTGCTAGCAAGTATCCCTGGTCGGCCCGTAGGCACTAAGGTTGCCAAAAATAAGGTTTTAATTAATCCAAGGGGATAATAGGACCCTTTTAAGTTGAAGTGTGTCTCAGCAATTTCGTTTATAATTCAGGGTGAAAATAGTGCATTTTCTCTATATTTTTTTCAAATAATATTTGATTGTTTCAAATAAACAATTCCATATTGAAAATTTAAGTGTTGAAACTAATAAATTGTTTGAGATTATACCAAATTCATTCACTTTATGTGGAAGAGATGAGTGGATAGGGCTACTATTTAGCCCATGAACCAAATATTTCAAATTGGGCTTTTAGCCCATATACACACTCCTTATCAAATTTGTAAAAAAAAAAATCACTAGGCAACTTGTTTTGACATAGCTATTTAATTTGTATTTGTGTTTTAAAATGTTTTGCACATCTCTAATAGAAAATCGCAAATTTTTTACAGATGTATTGTCAAAATTTGGCTCGTCCGTAAGAAATTTTGTTGGAAGAAGTCATCAAAACGTCACCGCTGAGCCAAATTTCGATGAAGCACCTATCGGAAATTAGCGATTTTCTGGTAGAGATGTGAATTGAACATCTTTCATATACACAATCGAAAATTCGCTAATTTTTGACGGACGTCTCGTCTGGCTAGTAGGTAAGGAATCTTGGATGAAAAGTTGTCGAAACATTACCGACAAGCCAATAGCATCTTGCATGCCCTATAAGAAAATTGCTAATTTTTGACAGATGTATTGTCAAAATTTGGCTCATTGATAAGAAATTTTGTTGGAATAAGTCATCAAAACGTCACCACTGAGCCAAATTTCGCTGAAACGTCTGTCGGAGATTAGAGATTTTCTTATAGAGATGTGGATTAAACACGTTTCATATACACAATCAAAGCATTTGCATCCCCTATCAGAAAATTGCTAATTTTTTATAGACATATCGTCAAAATTTGGCTCGTTGATAAGAAACTTTGTTGGATAAGTCATCCAAACATCACCATGAGCCAAATTTGGATGAAACATTTGTCAAGAAATTAACGATTTTCTGGTAGAGATACACTTTTCATATACACAATCAAAAAATTGCTAATTATTTATAGGTATATGCAACTCAATAATTTTATGTCATCTGGCTCGTAGATAAGGAATCTTGGATAGAAAGTTGACGAAACATTACCGACAAGTCAAATTTTTATGGAACAATTGAAATTTTCATCATAAATTAGCGATTTTCTGATAGTAATATGAATTAAACATGTTGTATATGCAACTCAATAAATTTATGGCATAGTAATAGCATCTTTTACACAATTAAAAAATCGCTAATTTTTTACAAACATCTCATCTGGCTCGTAGGTAAGGAATCTTGGATAGAAAGTTGTCGAAACATTACCGACAAGCCAGATTTAAAGAAAATGTTCTATTTCCACCTTGAATTATACACGAAAACGCTGAGACACATTCGAACTTTAGGAGGGTCCTATTACCCCTGGACTAATTAAAACTGTATTTTTGACGACCTTAGTACCTACGTGGCATAACACACTGAAGGGTCCACGTAGGCACACTACTTAGTCACTAAGGTTGTCAAAAATGTGTTTTGGATTAGTCCAGATGGGTAATAGGATCCTTCTAAAGTTCGGGTGTGTCTCAGCTTTTTCGCGTATAATTCAAGGTGGAAATAGAGCATTTTCCCCCAATTTTTGGATGAAACAGTTGAAAATTCCATCATAAATTAGCGATTTTCTGATAGGGATATGAATTAAACATGTTGTATATACAACTCAATAATTTTATTGCATAGTAATGGCATCTTTTATTGCACTGAAATTAGTGGCATTTTGTCTTGTATTTTTTTGTTGGCATCAAAGAGACGCACACAAAATAGAAACATATGTCTTTCTCAACAAATATATTCTGCAATAAACTCTTATACAATAGCATGGGATGTTTCATATTTGAAGATTATTATTTGTCTTCTTATTGTTGTCTTTTTCTTCTTTTTAATGTAAGATTTTATTCTTACTTTTATTTACTACTAGGAAAAAAGAGATAATATAGAATTGTAGAAATTACAGACTATATATATGACTAATGAATATATGTGTGTATTGTATGGTCCAAAGCTAGTAACCACCCTTTTGTCCCTGTAATTAATGTACCTTCATAAAAGACCTTATTTTCATTTAATAAAATTTTAATATATTTTATTTAATGTTTATCCTTATATCTTATGAAAGATAGTAGATTATACTCGAGTAAAACATCTAGTACCTCCTGACCAAAATTTGTTACGATGCACTTTAACTTCTCGGTGATCCTCTTACCCCCCTCGAACTAAATTTTAGCGTATTTTTGTCATTCTTTTTAGCTGGCGTTGCACTTTTTGTTGACCTTTTTAGCTGAAGTGTCACCTTTGATGTGGATCCCATTTTATATAATAAAGGTGTCACGTCAGCACAAAAGAGTGAGAAAAATACGCTAAAATTAATTGAGTCCAGGGGGTTAATAGGACCCTTGTGAAGTTGGAGTGCGTCATAGCAACTTTGGTCATATTTCGAGGAGGTACCAGATGTTTATCTCATTATATTTTGATAATAACAATTTTTTTCGAGTAAAGCATCTAGTACCCCCTGAACTATGACCAAATTTGCTACGATATAGTCCAACTTCACGGGGTCTACCCCCGAACTAAATTGTAGCGTATTTTTGTAATCCTTTTTAGCCGATGTGGCACCTTTTGTCAATCTTTATAGCTGGCGTAACACCTTTGATATGGGTCTCATTTTGTAATAAAGGTGATACCTCAGCACAAAAGGAGAATGACAAAAATATGTTAAAATTGAGTTCGGAGCTAATAGAGCCCCTGTGAAGTTGGAGTGTGTCGTAGCAACTTTGGTCATAGTTCGGAGGATCATTGGATGCTTATCTCGTTTTTTCAATTGACAATATAATCATTTTGCGTGACCTTCAGCAATAAAGTGGGTTCAGATAGTCAATCAACTGAACTATTAAAATTCCTCGGAGTGCATATCAATCCAAGCACATTGAGACAATTTTTTTCCCAACCATTTGTCACTTAGTAGGAGGAAAAAAACACTTGAGAAACCTCCAATTTGAAAGAAAGATGGAAAAGATTGAAAAGATATGAAGGTACAAAATATACAATTAATAAGATGGAAAATTGACAATGAAAGGACTTGGATTGTCTCATTAAATTTTGGTTAATTGTACCATAGTTTATACAATAAATATGCCTTTGTTTGTACAGAGACAAACATACCATACACATAATAATTATAAAAGTCACACTCAAAGTTTTCTATTATTCAATAGTTACTTTGATTTGATTTTCTTTTTAACTTTTGGACAAAAATTAAAAATCAACTCTTTTTAAGGTTTCACAATTTATCGATGATTCTGGCATTTTTATTATAAATGTGTCTTTTAACGTGGCTTTAGGCACTAGATCTTCTATCTATTCAATTGACCCTAAAGTTAGGAAGACTGCCCTACCTTCGACTCGCTTGGCGAATAAAGTGGGTCATCCTTTTTTTGGCTTCGTCAAACACTTTTTCTCGCTGGTCGAGCTTTCTGAAAAACAAGCGATGCAAGAACGTATTCTTTTATCTAAGCTTCTTCCCTGTGCATTAGCTCCCCCCATCGTAGATGGTTCAGCCACGTCTGGCGCCATGAAATGATTGAGAACCACGATGGGGTCGATAGGAGGTATACTACTTTTCTGATCAAATCAGCCAACTACTCAACCGCCCACGTGTGTGTCTGAGGTAGTTATGTTTTCCGACTTTGAGTGCGCACAAGTAGCATTAAACTTGTATAAATTGAACAAGCTGTCACGATCCGATTTCTCTATTCATGATGGCGCCTACCTGTCCCACCAGCAGGCAAGTCAAGCCATAGCCCGGAACGATAGGTAACGAGCTAACGGGCGGAAATCGGAAAAAGTCTATATATAACGATAACAGTAGCAATGATAAGTGATAAACAGAAAGAAATCGTGTATAATATATCAAAACAAGAGAGAGAAAAGGACCAAATGTACAAACGAATCCCTCCCAAGTGACCTGATATGGTTGGTACCACTTATTCATGATTCTGGCATTTTCATTAGAATTAAGTATCTAGTACCTCCTGAATTATGATCAAATTTGCTACGACATACTTCAACTTCACGGGGGTCTTATTACCCTCCGAAACTAAGTTTTAGCGTATTTTTTTCATCATTTTTAGCTGACGTGGCACTTTTTATCGATCTTTTTAGCTGACATGACACCTTTAATATGGGCTCCATTTTATGTAATAAAGATTCCACGTTAGCATAAAAAGGTGACAAAGATACGCTAAAATTGAGTTCAGGGGAGTAATAGGACCCCTGTGAAGTTGGAGGGGGTCTCTTTCCATTATAAATGTGTTCTTTAATTTGGCTTCAATTGATATATATTTATGT